>CALNXA010000007.1:0-190682 GCA_941860345.1 Chrysodeixis includens
TCACAGCCGTGAGGCACGTGTTAGTCTCGGTACAAGCTAGCAAAGAAGTTTTCTTGTAAGATTAATATGTCTTCATAGTTATTTGGTACTCTAAAAGCAATACCACCTTATCATTTAATTTTAATAGATTTTATTTAGAAGGAATATTACCAACACATTGACAGGCCTGTTGGTGTAGTGGTTAGTGGCTCTGACTGCTATAACAGAGGTCGTCGGTTCGATCCCCACTCAGGACAAATGTGTGTGCACAATCATTTGTCCTGTGTCTGGGTGTAATTTATCTATCTATCTATGTTTATCAGTTGTACTCGTAATACAAGCTCTGCTTTATTTGCGGTACTAGATGGCGTTGTGTGAAGGTCATGGAATATTTTTTATTTACACCGCTTTCAGTTACATTGTTGCAGATGTGGAGGTGTGACAATGCGCTACACGGCGTACAACAGCGTCTCTCTTCCATAATAGCGATAATATGAATCTAAGGGGTGATGGTAGGGCTTCTAAACTAAATTCTAACCTTAACAATTATGATCGCTGATCTCCTCTTACTTCGACATCAAGAGAGTGCCTCAACAACCCGAGACAGATTTCAATTTAGAGTGTACATGTTTCTTACTCGCCCCCTAATTTCTCGCACGATTGCATTCCAAACGGGATGTAGCGTGTTTTATATTTGAATATTATTGCGAATTGACGACGAAATCGAACGGTCGTATGCGGAAGCCTGATTGAGAAATACTTTTGTGTATTTACGACTTTTTGATTAATGGAAAACGATATTGTACGATGAATAATGTTTTATATTTATTTTAAAAGGTTTGTTTTATTTATTTTATCATTGATATTTTTAACGTGTATTGAAAGCTGTAGTATTTTAATGGCTTTTGTTATTATTTATTTTTTTAGTTGTTAGTCTCAATAGTATTAATTAGCTTTTATCTATTTTAAAAGACCAGCTGCGTACGTGTTAATAACAAACATAGCCTCAATTAATTTGTCTATTTTTGAATAATCAGTAGACATTAATCTATTAAGTAAATTCAGTAAAAAGTAATATTATAATATTGCTTACCTATAGATACTACAGATACACACTGACAAAATCTTGCTTAAAGCGCTATCAACAAAAAAAAAACAGGTCATGTATATAACAAAAGAAAGTGAAAAAAGTAAAAAAATCAACCTCAGAATACTTTATTGATAAGTGCCTTAAGAAATATCCTTATCATTTTCACTTAGGCATTGTCACACGCCGTCGAAACTACAAAAAATATAGCTTCAATAAATGAAAACCGATCGCTGAATTAGATAGTACCCTCAACCCTGGCGACCCACATATCATCAGGACTATGAATAATAAAACGGGAAAGAAGTTTGCTTTCACTACTTTATTCCGTGTGCTGATAGATATTACAATAGCAACTTGGCAGATGTTTGGAAAGGCGAAGATTTCTATACAAGATGTGAGAATAAAGATCTAGTGTTTAACTCAATTTGACAGCCGGAACTGGAAAATATGCGTGAAAATAGCAAAAGGAAGGACGGATGACGTTACTGATGGTAGGATAAAAACGGTTGTTGTTGTAAAGCTCACAGCTGAGGGCTTGTAGATCAATTTACTTTCATCAAAAGCTATCAATTTTCTATTTTAAAGTCATGTAGGATTTTTTAAGACTTTAGGCCCTTAGATTGAATTCGAAAGGTGGAGAACAACTTAGAAAATATGCTATGTATTGTAACGTAAGAGAAGACTGTCTAACAGCAGTTAAGATAATAATATATGCTGATTGGTTCAACGTTTTCGCATTTCAGTAGAATTAAAATGTTAGCATGGAAATTTCACTATAAACTTAATAGTTTTCTAAAGCAATCATGTTAAAGAAAGATAATGTTTTTGCAGCTTAATCGACATTCGCGGAAACGAAATGGCAGGTAACAGCTAGAAGGACTAATTAAAAATTGTTTTATCAAGATCCCGCTTTATACAGACTGGTATTCTAAGAACTTCATGTTTATACTCAACACGTAGGTATATTTGTTCAAACCTACACGTGTTGTCATCGTGACTGGATCACAGATACTATTTTCGAGGAAAAACCTTTGTCAAGTGTCAATTTGCTCCAGTGGTGAAGTTTTTAAAACTTTTACTCGTACGTCTTTCGTTCACGTGTCAATGTTGTTTTGTACTTTTCAGTCAGTCCTTTCGTGTTATAAATACTTTTCGTGATTTACCTTTTTCCTAAAATTTCTTTTACAATTTTGGCAAGTTGCGATTGCGTAACGTAAAAAAGCTAGAAAGTTTATATTTTGCCAATATGACAACATCAGTTATGTACGAGTCATCGTATCATGTTTCGACATTAATAAGTCGTTTTAATAAATTAGTGCAAATTAGCCACTCGGCGGAATCGGTCGTTTTTCATTGACATTACCTTTTCCCCAATATCACGACATTTTTTCTGTCACCCTTTGACATCCTATCAATTATCCTATCAACAAATGTAGATCACACTACAAGTTTAGTTACCTAGAATAGCATCGAGTGTTTTTTTACCCTGATTGTGCATCTAAAATAAAAAATTGCACAAGCAAAACCAGGACGTAAGAATAGTGTTACAAAATGCAGTATAATAAACTGCAATATAATTACAGTATTGCCTCTACAACTCTTATTCTGCAATTTACATAACTTTCTTATGCTTAAGCAATAAATTTCAAAGCAGGGAGCAATAAATTTTTATTTTACACCATCCACTTCCACAATGTTTAGCGACATGAACCGAAGTATCTTTTTATTGTCTTTTAGATTATCTTTATTCCTTTGGCTTTATGTAACATGAATATTAACGTTTTTATAGTGTTGTAATATTTTGTAATGTCCGTTCTTGTAGCTATAAAGTTATCCTGTTGATTTGTCTTTATCTTTAAAGATAAGATGTTTAGAGGGTCTGTTTTGTTATGTTTTCCACCTACCACTATGTCTTAAAGTGAGACGTTTGCAGTTGTTGAAAGGAGAGGGCGTATACATGCTGTAGAGCGGCGTCTCTTTTCTACAATTGCAGTAAAGTTATTCGTATAAGTGACGGTGGTGGTGGCTACATTTAGATTATTGGGTAATTTAAATTTAACGACAACCCTTTTAATATGCAATGCAATTGCTCTGGTTTTATAGTCTTGTTTTATAAGTTTTTCTATTAAGACTTGCATAAACACAATATCGTAATTACGTTTACAATAACGATATTTGTCTGTGCGTTTCAAACAATAAGAGCCTACTGTCTAGTTTTCATATTAGCTGTCAAATAGTTGGTATTAATTCTGGTTTTCCACGACGCATAAGTGTTAATGTACTGTAAAGGTAAATATTTTTTCTCATTCCATAAATATTCCGCACTTATTCTTATGTTTCAAAATCATTATATCATTGGAAACTAAATACACAGTTTACATTTTAGAATGTATAAATACATTCTAAAACCAAAACTGCAAATTCAAGAAACATAAGCATGTAAAAACATACATAATAGGCATGACAAAATATACAGATATTTGACAAAAATCATAAGCCGTATTACCAAAAAATATATATGAGAATCAAATATATAATACATAGGTGCTAGTACAAAAGAGAAAATTGTTACCAGCTTTGTAGCTTCTGACAGAATTGTTAATTTATTTTCCTCTCAACAAACTGGTTAGTACCTAACTTAATATAATAACGTGTATACTTGAAAAAGGTTAGTATAGCTTGTAAATTAGTTGTAATTTCAAAAAAAAAGTGATTGAATCTGGTAGTAATTCTTTTCACACGTTCGCACTTATAAATGAGTAAAATAATATTTAGTGTTAGCTTTTCTGTACAATACAACAATAATTGATGAACATTTGTTGTAATAAACATCCTCCTTCATACTGCTATAGAAGAAAAAACGTTTTCCTCAAACCTACGAAATAAGCCTACGAAATTTCGTAGCCAATGAAAGTGCATGGAAAAATAAATTCGTAGCGCATTGCTCACGTAGCAACTTTATACACATCACACTGACGTAGACTTAAAAATTGTACTCTGCCGAGCAAAATAGAAAACGTGTGTTGGTTGCTATATGAGGTTCTTACTTAGTTACAAGACGGTGTATCAGTAACTTTGTTATTTAAGTTACAGCTGTACAAGTATGTAGTGGGAATTAAAGCCTGCAAATGAATCGGATTCAAGTGTAAATTCGTTTGGCTACCTGTCTAGAGAGTTCTGTGAAGTTTCGTGTTTAGTTAGGATATACTTATGTAGTCTATGTAAGATAGAGAATATGGAAAGATTACATTGTCAATAAGGGTAAGGCTCTAAAATAACAAAAAAAAATGGATTGGAATACCAGCTGTAGCCAACGAGTTCTAGGTAGAGTTACTGTAAAAACAATAACCCCTTTAACGAAGTTAGTTCAATAATAGTCTATGATATGTTAATCCAAGGTAACAGCTAAGTCCGCGTCATAATTTCATAAAAGTTGCTCCAGACGTTTGAGTCTGAAATAGTAATAAACACTCATCCACATTCACACACTTTCGTTTATAACATTAGTAAAATGTGTAAACGATATTTTATAATACAAATATAACTATACTTTAAAAATAAAGAAAAAGAACGACGTCTCAGAGAGAGATTACCTACTTTCTTTCGCGATTATTGATAAATTTACACCACAAATCATAAACTCCTATGCAATACTGTCAAAATTCACCTAAACAGTTTAAATGAAAATCCTATCACTTAATATCAAACCAACATTTGAATACCGCAGTATCTTTACAATAACTGGTAGCTGGTCGTTGACTAATTGCGTGTAAATCTGTCTTCCTGAGAAATTTCGATAATTTGCTTTGGCTAAATTAAATGGGTTTCGCTTGATTGGCCAACCCTTTGAATATAAATGACAGCCGATTTCTATCGGTTAACAAGGTTCGACATCGACCTATAGTAGGATTGCTGAATACCAAATTGTAGTGTAGTTTTTCTTAAATGATGATTTGTTCAAGTGTTGTTGATTTTTGAGCAATTTTTTCTTAGCCACTGGGTTAAAGTAACGAGTTATTGGATATCTAAATGGCAAGATATTGTGTCAGGCTTAGGCAGATGTTAGATAACTATTCTCTTTATTTTTTTGACAAAATCTGAAACGAACGACGAAAAAATACACATACAGAAGAAAATTAAAGGTTTGGACATAATTGTCTTGCTAAGAGAAAGAAAAGGCTCGAAAAAGAAAACATCATTTAAGCATTAATAAATGAGTAATATCTACAATTTGAGGTGTATCTACTTATTCAAGATTTAATTAATAGACATGTTTTTTGCTACTCTATATTTCTCAAAATAATGAAATGATTTAAGCCTTTATTTGTTTTTGCGTTCATTAGCCTTTTAGTTATAAACTTATGTTGAACTTTGCAAAAATTAATAAAACCAAGGCGTCTTCGTCATATGTATTTATCTTCAAAATCCTCAATAAAGTCAAAGTTTTAAGAGCTAAGTTTGTTAATAAAACTTTTTTATACATTCCTACACACATTTTTTACTCTATCTACATCGAAGCAAATTACGAGCGTACAACGCGAACCAATTCGGTCGGACAGTTTGCCTTCGTCCAAAGAATTGGGAAATGTCTTTGCTTTGAGCTCGTTCGAAGAGTTAATTGAGCAAAATACGACGTAACAGTTCAAAAAGAACCTACAAAGCATTCAGTATTGATTGTCAAGTTCCCTTTACTTTACTATCTATAGATTTAAATAAAAATGTATGCAAAAGTGGTGGAGAGAAATCGGCCTAAATTAATTGAGTGGTATAACTATTTAAGTTCAAAATGACCCCATCGTTTGTTTTATTTGCATCATTTATTTTATTTTAAATAAACATTTTTTTTTGTTTACATAAATAAAAAAAATGTTTATTTAATTTATACTTAGTAGTCTTATTTGAGTAAATAAATTTTGAATTTATTTGCTTTTATAGAAGCTTTTAAATCTGCTAGGTTTGTTGTACTAGAAAACAAATTAAATTTGTATAAACAGGGTGGATCTTATGAAATAAATTTAATTTTAAGAAGTCATTCTAATTCAGGTTTAAAATTTTATTTCGACATTCTAACATTAATAGATAATAATAGTATGATAGTATAGTTTACAGCCGTCGAGTTTTCCCCAGCTAAAATGGCGTAATGATCTTGTCTGATAATTTTGGAGAACCCATGGCCAAAACACATCGCACTATATACAGAAATTTAAAAGGAAAGTATGAGGCCTTAGCCTAACCATGGAGTTTTATGTATGTCTTTAAAAAGAACGGAATGGATAATGAAACAGGTTAACCACAAATATTGACGATGATCAAATATTCAATAGAACAAAACAGCTAATATACATAACTATGGTTTAGTTATCTTCTAAAGTATAATGCCTACTAAACCCGCAATATTAGTAGACTATATTCAGATACAAAGCATTACTAAGCTAGGTTAATTTTGATTAGTGTATAAACCAGGTCATACACGAATGTATAATGTATCACTAGAATGGTTTTGTAGGTGTGGATCTTGGTTATTGTGTAAAAGTAGCATTAGTCCTTCATTCTGATTCAATGTATCTTAATATTAGAAAATAAAGTATAAATGACGGGTGGACTGATCATTAGTCCACTCGTCATTCATACTTTGTTTGACCGTGTGTTTACGTGACCACGGTCGGTGCAACGCGATCGAAACGTCGTCGGGAGAAAAGAAATATCGTATCATATCGCGAATAAGTCCCGTTTGTCGTCTATAAATACTGGTAAAGTAGGTATACCGTAGGCATTAAGTCCGCCATTGTGCATTAATTGTATTAAAAGTATAGATAAAATAAATAAATTGTAGTTTTTTTTAAATTTGACGAAACAAATAAATCTGGTGTGATTGAAAAATGACCTCAAAGGTCATTGGTAGTACAGCTCTACAGAGTATTTATTTTAAAATTGTACCATTCACAAATAAAAATCAGTTTGATTCGATTTGATTCTATTTAGAAAACGATAGACAGAGTTTGTAAACAACAGAACAGTTATTAATATTCCAAGTACTTAGTACAAGTCTTGAATAATTTATGACGAATAAAGATAAACTGTTAATGTAAGAGAAAAATATATACATAATATAAACCTGAAGTAGATTTGAATTACAAAATAATTTCGTCTAGAAACTTAAAGCTTAGTCATAATTAATTCTAGGCGACTTAATTGCTATCCAAAATGTTGCGAGTAATCGCAGTTTCGTTTAGTGTATTAAATTATAATTGCTATGTAGGTATAATAATCTTGATTGCTAAGTTTCATGGTTAGTTTAGTTTCTATATGAAATAGATTAGGCATTGTTCATTAGGGAAATTTTAATTGGGGTTTTGGAATTAAATTTAGAATAATTGGGTTTGATTTCTTTTTATTGAAAGCAGCTTTATTTCCTGTTTTACGTTCATTTTTCTTTGGTTATGATTGCCTGTTTTCGTCAATATTATAATATTTAAATCGTATTACCAGGTAATCTAATGATAGTGTAAATAGAAACAAAAATATTGACGGTTTTAAAAAGGACAACATTGTGACGCTGTCACAATAAAAAAAAAACAGTTATCATAAATAAATCCGTTTTCAATCAGTTTTTAAAATTACTAATATAAACAGAAATGGAACCAGCTACTTTATTTTTATTCACCACAGCATTTCAATGCAAATTGATTTCACCAACTCCCCTATTTCTGCAAAGCAATATTTTATAACCCGCTAATGCGATCGTATTCGAAACCCACCAAAAATTTAAATAACAATAAATAATCGATAAACATATAAATTATTCAAGACACACGTCAACATAATTCATATTTCCGGATTTTGGCAAATTTATGAAAATGTTGGATGCGTAACCCGAAACAACTTTTCTTGGCAAAAAGTTTTTCAGGAGAAAAGTGTCACGAGTTAAAATTACTCTTAGGTTGTTGGTTAAATTTTTGACAAAATAATAAATTATGTTACCTATTGGGAAAAGGAACCATTTTTTATTGCTTAATATGATTTGGTGGTCTGTTAATATTTACACCTTAGATATTTACTACACATTTTGACACATTTTGCTATACAACGTTGATAAAAGCGAGAGGCATTAAATGAAACCACATATTCTGTATATCATTATAAGGCTACACAACAAAAATCAAATCAATGTAAGCAATATTTTTATAATAACTTTCGTGAGGATGATTCATACTTAAAACGTTATAACGGTTTACTCACGCGTATTTATCGGGATAGCCCGACTTGTTTCGGACACAACCGGAGCCAACTAGATAACTATGCCTATAAAACTTAGTCACCTAATCAGGAAGATACAGCATGTTCAAACTAAAAAAAAACTAAAAAAATATCCTGTGACTAAACTATTGCTTACATTGATTTGATTTTTGTTGTGTAGCCTTATAATGATATACAGAATATGTGGTTTCATTTAATGCCTCTCGCTTTTATCAACGTTGTATAACCTGAAAAAAATACGGCCATTAATTGATTACTGAATTTAGCACCTCGAACGAAACGATTAAATTAACAACGGGTATTTTATTTTACCTACGCAAAAAAACTACACATTATTTAACGATTTATCAACTTACTTGCAGCTAAACAAGATTCAATTTCAAATATCCACTTCCTCAATACATCTTCTCACTCACCACACTTTTAACCATGTTTTGTGTATGTAATATTTATAGATAGCAGCTAAGAATGGATTTATGGTAATGTAATCCTTAAAAGGGCAAACCAGAGCCTTCTGGGAGTGCGAGTAGTGAATAATACACATCGTGATGTCTTACTGATTCTGAAGTGTTCCTTTTTATATCAAGTCGGTCGATTTGCTTAAGGTTGTTGAATTTTTGATGGTATAAGTAAAAAAATATATAGATTTTTCTTATATCGCTTTTTGTATCTATCGTATGTTAGGTCATTAGCCAATTTTAGTTTTTTAAACGTGCTTTAGTGTATCTACGATTTAAATACTATGTGCATTTTTAATTCAAGTATAATGCTTATTACTTTGCCATACATAGCCCGTGGTAGAGCATGGATGAAATTGTCAGATGCCAAGATATAATGGGGCAAGAGTAGGATGGATGTGCTTGGCAAGGTACAGAGAAAAACGGCTTTAACAAAGCTATGCCTGACAATGGCTTATGCAACGGCAAATGATTTGCCTAAATTCATAATAAAGCATTTAAAACTAAATTTAAAAAAATAAAGTACGAAATACAGTACCAATTTCATAAAATAAATTCAATTAAATCAAGTCTATTGTCAGAACAAAGTCTCCTATTACTCTAAAAGGAATTAAATTATCCCTTTTACTTCTAAATCCTTCACAAATCTCTGGGAATCAATCAAGAACGTGTCGTATATCCTTTGTTATTGCGCTTTGTCGCAATATTACAGGTTAAGGAGCACAGATCATGTTCCCGCGGAATTTCATTATGGCGGTTCACGTTTCTGGCAAGCTAAGGTTGGTTCTCACTGTGTATTTAATATATTTTATTGGTAGAGTGGTATGACATTAGGCAACTTTGCTATTATGATAATATTGGAAGGTAGAGTCATTGTAAATAAATAATTTCTTTAAAACGATTTGGAAAATTGCAGCGTATTGCAGTATGTCAAATAGGAAGTTATTAGCTCAATAAACATAAACATATTTATTTTCATTTAAAACGAAGACAGTCATTTCGATTTCCCAAGAATTTACAGGCCAAAACTAAAGTGCCTAGTTGTTGCTTACCTTAAGCCATTATAGTTATAATTACTAGTTCAGTTTAAACGCTTCTGTTGAAATGCAATATCTCAACAGTTAAATGTTTCTCGTAAACGTGATTGCAGATTCTGTTTCGAGCTTTATTCTTTGCATGTGAAAGTGCGTACTCAACTCAAGGTTAAAACAATTTTTATTGAAGCTGTAAAAGATGACAACGTATTAGAAAGTGTAGAGCGGCATCCCTCTTACACTAACTTTAAAAGTAGGGTCTTTCGTATGGTCATATTGACCCGTCTGGTACTTAACTTAGTAGCGATGTCCAATACATTTAAATAAAAAAAATGTAAAATGCTTTGTATTAATGCGTTGTTTTAATGCGTGTTTAAAGAAACGACACTGTATACAATCGATTTTATAGTTGATAATCATGACAAAAAATATTTTTTGCGTACAGTCATGTAAAGCGGTCTTTATTCTTAAAAAAAAAATAAAAACGTGGTTGGGCCAAGATTCTTTTGTTTTTAAAGCTACCTACATAATATACATCCTTCTTAGAATCGTCCTTTCACAAGGTCTAGGTACTAAAAATTCTTACAAACTACGTCAATTAACAATCTAAAAAGTTAACAAAACAACTTGAAAGTTTGAAGAACATTGTTTCGCACAAAAATCACGTACTAGCCTTACTCCTTGACCCTTGGAAACTGGTCAGGGGTTGTAAACCTTTGGTCTGTTTTAAAATAAAAAGTTTAATAAAAAAAGACTCTTAATTTTCAAAATGAGTTGGCATACCTTCGTGGATAGAATTTGAAATCAAACATTAAGATCATGACGTGACGTAAATACTTTAGATTGTTTTTTTGTGTATACATTTGCGTTTGACAATTATGGTAAACACTGTATGCACGCATAAAATAATTACAGATGTCGTTAAAATCTTAGTAGCGTCAAATTCAACCCAAATAATATTATTAATAAACGGTTCATTACCAAAATGTTTAGCACCCCTGCGTTCCAAACTGCTGTATAACTCCCAAGCAAAGTTCTTAACAGTATTTCGGTACGTTAATGTCTTTGTTTATGTTTAGGCTCAAATATCGTTGAGGTATTTTAAAGTTTGGCCCCAAGGGTATTAAGTTTGGGGAGCTTGATCAAATCGTCCTTGATGTAGAAACAAAATCAGGTGTCGCAGTAAAATACTAACGAGGTTTATGTTCATAGAAGGTGGGGTATCAAGTATCCATAGGGATTCGTAGCAAAAAGTTGTTTTTAAAAGCGTAAGGGCTTATTGAATCGCCACTGTCTTAGCGATAGGACCGCTCTTTGTGGCACAATGTAACTTTTATGTTTGTCAAATCTGTTTCTCAAAGAATATTCTATCTAGGTATGTATGAAAATGATATAAGATTCCACGACTTTCACACAACGCCATCTAGACGCAAACTAAACATGCTTGTATTATGAGTGCCTGTAGAATGACTTTTGTTATCAAAGAATTCGATTCGATTAGAGTTAGCGCCTGGAAATTTTTTTTTTCAACCGGCAAGCAATATAGATATTCGACGACCTTCTCACCAAAAAAGAGATAAATGGGTTGCGCAAAAGACAATGTAGAATCGGATGTTGAAATAAGGTATAGATAGACGAAATAAACATCACGAGAGCTTCAAATAACACACGACTGGGAGTAATGATTATAAAGTAAGCTAAACCAAACTGTTCACAATTATCGCAATCAAATTTAAAAACTGCATGACGCTATCGCAACACGTGCACTCCAAAATTTTAAATCCTTTTCAAGCTAAAAGGCTATATACAGATACTTTCCCCACCCAGCTTTGATTCGCTCGATATCCAAATGTAACTAAGCAAAGCGCTGCCTCTGAACAAATCCCTTGTTACTCCGAACTAAATTGGCCTCTGTGGAAAATTTTAACCCCGTCCTCCATTCAGATAGTGAAAACTAAAAATGTAGAGGGTTAGTTCGGCTGTTATTTTTGGGTTGCAGCATTTTTGTGTATTAATGGGCTGCTGGAATTTACTTAAATAATGAATATTAATGGAAACTTAACGGAAAACGGATTGAAATTAATGAATTAGAATTTAGTGAATTTGTCAAATGGGATGATTTAGAATTTTATTAGCATTGTGAAACATACATCGTATAAGCTTTCAATATTGCATTCACAAAAATCGAATACTATTTATAGGGAATATTCGGGTACATCAAATCTTTCCTCCATCTAGAGCAATCCACTCTAGCTGGAGGAACTAAATTATAAAAAAAAAACAAATAATTAAGAAACATGAGACCCAAAACTTGCTTTATTCATCGTACATTTCTCTAGCTACAGTCATCATGTTAAAACCCATACAATATCCCTTTAAAAAAACGTTCTTCACTAGGGGATACGTAAGCATCGGCGCAAAACTGTTCACTACACTTTACATCTGAATGGGTTTTCCGTGTGATTTGCTACAAAACTGGATACAGTGTTTGTGCAGTGTGATATCCACGGGTTTGTTAGGGACTAGCACAGATCTGGGTATATTTAGATACTTAAACGTTATAACGGTTTACTCACGCATATTTATCGGGATAGCCCGACTAGTTTCGGACCCAACCGGAGTCCTTAATCATGTCGAACTTCGACTCGCGACCCCGCCGCCGCGTCAGCTTAAGGACTCCGGTTGGGTCCGAAACTAGTCGGGCTATCCCGATAAATATGCGTGAGTAAACCGTTATAACGTTTAAGTATGAATCATCCTCACGAAAGTTATTATAAAAAGTATATGTAGATGTTTTGGAAGTAGTTTCATGAACCAAGTTAGAAAAAAGAGCTAAGACTCTGAGAGCCCAGGAATCGTAATCTATTTATATACGAAAGAGATGGTTACATAAACAGTACAATAGTATAGATTTTGAATGTTCATTAACCTTTCTTTAAAAAAGATGACATTATTATTTGTATTAGAACACTCTTTCGATTGCGTTTTGGCTACAGGTCAGGGAGGGGGGGGGGGGCGACAATTTCCACAAGATCCAGTAGTATGTTCTCTGGTTTTAACTTAAAATTAATGTCTTTTTTTAACTGTTAAAAGTTTAAGAGCTCTTCTCAAATTGCTATCGAAGTAAAAATGTTATCACACATACTGATTAAGATATTATTAGAAAAAAAACCTCAATAATGTGTAACAAATAATTGGTAGCTTAAGAGCCTTTACAAGCGTCACCATTGTACATAGCTTTATATACCCAAAACTTGATATCCACATAGCAACTATTTGATTAATATCAAATTACAAATTGTATGTATGACCTATTATTATAATAACTGGGAGGAACCCAATCACCAGGTAATATTATATGCCTTTACTAATTATCAATTACACACTAATGATAATTAGACACTGCATCACCATTAGCAGAACATTGTTAAACGATACAACATATTATACAGTAACTGCTATCTGTGTCAATGTATGTTGCTTCATGTAGGCCACTTAGCAATAGTTACACCCTGTATATATTATGCTACTGTATAGGAATATGTGATGAAAATACAATACTTGACATATGCTTGTAGGCCTCTGTGTGAGATGTATGTATGACCGATATTAGATAGAAATTTGTAATTAAGTATTTTTAGAATGATAATACTAGCCAGACCGATTTCGGCCACGGCGGCTAATGTTATTACGACGCCACCCAGCTACGCGGCCATATTATAGTGCACAAACGTGTGCGCAAACACAGGTTCATTCTCTTTTCTTTTATTCTCACAGCCCGGTGGGACGGCAATCCGACACGACCGAAGTGAGAAAATCCTAAGTGTTTTGTTTTGTTTTTATTGTAAAGTATTCTGAAATAGAAACGTCATAAAGAATCTCCTTACAAATAAGAAACATTTGTTCTATTCTTTACTCTTAATCCAAATAATAAGCCAGTCTGAAATCGGAATTCAATTTACACTCAAAAGAACGCGTACAAAAACAAAGGTAATTTGGCAAATTGATTACACATTTGTTCAAATTCGGATTCCATAAACAAACATACACAGTAGTCGAGAAAAAAAGAAAAACTGGCCAAGTGCGAATTAGACTCGAGCACAAAAGGTTCCGTACCATTCTACAACTATTATAAACGTGAATTTTGTAAGTTTGGATGGCTGGATAGATAAATGGATGGATAGGTGAAAGATCGGATGGATTTTTGTTACTCTTTCACGCTCAAATGGCTGGAGCAATTTTGATAAAATTTAGTAAGGAGTCTGTTCAATCCTAAGATTCATACATAGAAACCGACAGCGTCAGACGAGGGTTAAGGGTTTGCAGCTATAACCAACAATTACACTGGTGAAGTCGCGAGCAACAGTTCATCATCTATAAAAGTAACAAAAACAAACAATTTTGTGGTATAGGAGGCCATTTCGTTTCGTATTTTAGTATCTGTTGTTATTAGAGCAACATATACACGTCATCATCTGTAAATAACCGTCTGACTAACTATACGTTTAATCAGATACAGACTGATGAAAGACTATGAGAAAGACAGGCAGCGGAGTCTCCGAATTAGCCCGTTTTACTCTTTGCAAACGGAACCTTAAAAAACGAAAAATACTCTCGGTATGTTGTAATTAAATTTGATGCGTCAAAGCAATCAAAGAACCTAGAATAAGATGAAAAGGTAACAAGTAAATTTGATTGTTGTATCGAGGATTCTTGCCTTTATTTTTTTAGACTTATTTACTTAGAGTATTTGTGTACTAGTTAGGTATGTTCTTTTGATATTATTAAGTTGGTATTCCTGATTTAACGGTAGCTAGAATTTTGTTTGTATTGCTAGGTGTTGTTTTTAGAGTTTATTCTAAGTTCTACCCTTCATGCTGCTTACTTAGTTTAATTTGATCTATACGTTTTATTATAATTCTTCCATTAAAAGGAACAGTTTAATCTAAAAATGCCAAATCTATAAATATGGAAAAATATTCATGTGCGCTTATAAGTGCCTTAACATGACGTCTTAAAGTATGATTGTTGCTCTATATAGTGCTCTATTTCATTTCCACATAGGAAAAATCCACCTTCAAAAACATTAAATATCATCATTATCATTCCCTTATCCTAATTTTTACTTGGGGTCAGCGCAGCATGTCTTCTTCTTCCATACATTCCTATATGACGTCATCTCGCAAGCAACACCCTTTGCATCCATATCATCTTTCACACAATCCATCCATCGTTTTTTTGGTCGTCTTCTTCCTCTATATTGTTAACATTTGATAACAAGCAAAATGATTTATCTTTAATTATATTATCTGCCGATTGTCTAAAATCGATGAGCTTGAATCTGATAGGATGATCTGTATTATGTTTGCCGCAAAAAGAAGATAGCTGTAGTCACTACATAGTATAAAACAAACTCGTTTCCTGTCTATCCCTAAAACTGCAATAGAATTTGGTGAGACTTGCTGAATATGAAATTTATTGCCAGTTCTTTTCCATAAGAATGACAATAATTGGGAACCGCGCAACTGAAGTCAACAACGTTTTGAAAGTGCCTGAGTCTCGAAATAAAAACTTTTTGATTTTGTTTTTTTTTTTGTTTTTATAAATATTTGTTATTTTTCAAGAGAAAAGTTTTGAATGTGGAATAAATCAATATTAAACGCGTATAAAGCTGAGGTGGTTCGCTAGTAGACTATATAAAGCAAAATAACCATTTTCAGTACGTAGCAGTAGAAATAATATTTTGTCAAGTAAATACCAGAATAAACCGTTTCGAGGAAACAATACCGTTACTAGAAATACGGGGTTATTTGAAGCGTATAAATGTTACACAAACATACTCATCAGATATACTGAGATAATATTTGTCAAAAACTTCCGAGCCTAGTATTGTTATATACTCGGTAGTAATACGGTAAGGTAACATTATTGTTAAGGGAGCTATTATTATTTGCTCGACAAAAAAAAACAAAAAACGGAAAATTTCGGAAAATTTTGAGTATATTTTATAAGTTTGGTTTATAATGTGTTAAAATTGGTAATGTGGCTTGTATTTGATTCTACTATCAAAGTTTTTATTTGAAAAACAAAAACAAATCAGAGTAAAATGATGGAAAACCAATCGTTTTCTTTTTTTACCGAAAGTCATCAGATCAATAAATTAGAAATTGAGTTGTGTTTTTCATTTTTTTTTTGTTTTTTATCCAAAGACTTCAAATATTAGAATCAAATAAAAGCCACTACGCATCTTGGCTCTTCTTTTAAGAATCATTTACAAACAAAAAAATACTCTTAAATGAATGAATGCACAGTTTTTTAAAGCATTTAAAACTAAATGCATTTTTCATCTGCAACTGACAGAAGAATGCTCACAAAGTTTTTGAATAGCCAGTAATGTAAACTAAATTTTAAAATTCCATATCCTTTTGCAAAAAGCAGATCTTTTAAAGTCGTTCCATAAAAGTACTTTTGAAAACTGGATAAGATTCACTGAAATAGTTTTTTACTTATTCCAATAGATAATAATCACTGGATTTTAAATTTCAAATTTACACCTGCATTCAATCTGCACTCCCATTTTAGGTAAGGCGAGGTTCTATTGATAACTAAAAGAGAATCGAAAATGACCTGAAAATTGATGAGAGAGCAAATGGACTGAAACAAATGATATTTATGAAAGGTTTTGATAAACTTTGCGTTAATAGTTTTAAATAGATTATATATTTCGTTAGGTTGCTGATAAAGGCAAGGATATACAAACTTGAACAAAGATAGTTTTGTTAAGTAATAAGATATTTATTGATTTATTGATTGACACCATCACATTTCAAGAATTTTTCTGCTTATTAGAAAAAAAGGTATTAAAGCAATGTTGTTGTATAAGAAACGTGTATAGTTTTTAGCTTAAGGTACAATGTCTGAAGCAAATATAGATACAAAAAATACTTGAAGTTTTTGTGTCTATATTTGCTATTGTCTATTTAACATTTCTTTCAAATTTAATTAAAATTTAAACGCATTTAATAGAAAAAGATTTTATAATGCTATTGTTTTCCCATCTGTACACCACCAAAATCAATAACCGAAAAAATATTCATCTAAAACCAAGTTTCCCACGCTCATTCCGCATTGGGACCCCACACAGTGGCTCCATCTTGCGTCGTTGAATCCATTACCATTATTATGCATATTGGAAGAGTCTCGAGTGGCGTGTAATCTATTTTTCTCCCATACAATTATTTTCAACGTACCAGCTTTATGAAGTTAGAAATGCATGTTTAAAATTTTATATGAGTTTGAATTCGTTTAAGGATGTTTGATAAGTTTTGGAGTGGGTAGTCTTTATTACTTTAGATTTATTTGAGACGTGTCTTATGAGTTAAGTTAATAGTAAGATAGGGATTGGTAATTTAGACGCATAGAGTGGAATAAATTTACTGAAGTAATAAATTATTATACAGTTACTTCGAGATAATATTTATACACTCCATGATGCACGTTTAAATTTGCTATACATGACTAATACAGAGTATATATTTATCTTATAGACCTTAAACAGAACCTGAGAGAGATGCATGTTATGTTTAGCAACTAATTACTTGGACTAGATAACCTAATATTGTTATACCTTAGAACATAATCTCTGAACATTGCGTCTGCTGATGGCGCCTAACAGTTTAATTTTCAATGGTTTGACATTTTAAATTGTGTTATATACAACAAGTTATCAAAGTCACTTTAGTGCTACAAGGATCTTTTGGCACGTGGCCGAAATTGAAACGAATGTCATCATCTCATATAATATACATTCTCGTGTTACAGTGTTAGTTACCATACTTTTCCGAAACGGCTCGACCAACTTTTATGAAATTTTGTATGCGAATCGGGTCGATCTGAGAATCAGCTAACATCTATCTTGTACCCTCGAATTCTATTTTTTAGACAAATATTTTTTTGCGAACGTATTAGTAATGTTTACGAAGTCATGGGCAACACCTATTTTTATATGAAAAACTATCACTTTTGACAGACAGTTAGGTTAGTTTT
Organism: Chrysodeixis includens; assembly: GCA_941860345.1. Classification (NCBI taxonomy): domain Eukaryota; kingdom Metazoa; phylum Arthropoda; class Insecta; order Lepidoptera; family Noctuidae; genus Chrysodeixis; species Chrysodeixis includens. Next base: position 17,865 of record CALNXA010000007.1, read on the forward strand.
TGCTTTAAATATGCACACGAACACCCTCATGTTAGTCATCCACGTGCCGGAAGATTCTTGTTACTCTATAAATCGTTATAAAAGGGAAATACCTAAACAATGTAATTATCTCTAAGTAGACGCGTCTTTAACAACTGTGCAATCAACGTTGATATCACAAACGAGCTCCTTGAAAAAGTTTATTTAATTCTCAAGTCACTCGAAATGAGTTTTCCTACGTTCACTGATCCAAACGATGCCGGAAAATATAATTTTCCTCATCAACCAGTTCAGAAAACCTCAATCCACTTACTTACATTATTATACCCAGTAAACACATTTTTTTAATTTAACATCAAAAATAAATTACTGTTTCAAGATTCAATTGAAACGCCAGCAGGCTTATTCCTTTCTTCTTTCGCGCCAATGAATAAATTAGCATTTTATCTAAATGTGCTATCTCTTTAAAAAGTGCTTTCGGGACATTTCGGGACATAAAGGAAATTGCGTTGTAAACGAGGTTTTCCTTTCAATATTACGTCCAAGAATATTTTGAGCATAAATCAGACCTTAGAAGAAGGCTAGACTAAAATATTCTTGCCCTTTGCTTGACTTAAATCTTGAGTGATGTCAGATTTAACAACCTTAATATTGATGTTAGATGGAATTGGTTTTTGGGTAATATTGAGTTATAATGGGGTTTCGCGAATAAATATTTACACTATGTCTTTTTGGGTAACTCAAAGCGGTAAAATACGAACGGTAATGTAAAAGGTCGCTCGGTGTAACGTCAAAGAGATAAGTGTTTATTTATATCAGAAGCGGAACCCACGTCTTTGGAGCCAATGATTTCGTCGCACTTGACCGTAATGATTAAATATTAAGGCTTTTGACGTTGTAGGATGTAAGTGGAAAATCTCCCCAAATTACTAAGGAGAAAAACTATTATTTTTCTCGAATTGTAACTTACTACAGTTACTACACCAATCACAAAACAAATGATTGTAGGTACTCCAGATGCCATATTAAATAAAATACCTTAAAATCAGAAAATTGAAAAATAAAGTTAATTAAACTCAATACCTAACTTAAGGTTTATTCAAAGTATAATGAAATTTATTACCAAATATGAAGCCATACATAATTTTGAGTTACTGCGAAATAATATGTGGAAAATTACATCCATAACAGACTTTTAGGAAACTTGTATTATTTTATAAATTGATGAAAAAGTCAAAATATACCAAGAAGGTAAATATTTTAATCGAGAGAAGAATAAGCTCTAGAACAGTATTAGTTACCTGTCAGTTCCCAGTAAAAGATATTGATGATCCAACAATATTTTCTCCGAAATTCGAAGGTAATATTATTCCAGTAATATTGAAAGTTGTTATTGTTTGATCAATACGAGGAATATTTGTAATATCAGTATTGGATAAACCCGAATTCTAAAAGCAATAAAGAAGCAAGGATTTAGACGGAGAAATTTGAGAATATCAAATATCGTTCCTACAACAACTTTTATTGAAGAATCGAATAATAGTCGTATATTTTCTCCCGATTTTTTTATCTTACATTCAGTTTTAAAAATGTTCTGCTACGAATGAAATCTGAGTTTTATAAGAATTGATCTAGTATAATGTTAGATTGATCGATATATTGTGTAATCCATAAACTTCGATATTTTATTGCTATATATTAAATCTGCTATGAGATAATGAAACCTGACAAATCTATGACCTTTAAAAAAACATATCTCAGATTGATTGGTATAGGCTCAAATAACAACTCTTGATTCCTGGATACCCAAATATACGAATGGTTAAAAGAATACGTGAAATACGTTACTTGTATGCATGTAGTTTCAACTGGCACCGGACCAATTAGTGTCGAACCCGCTTGTCCAATTTTCTATCGTTTCGCAAGTCTATTTGCAAAGGGCGGTCGCAAAAAAATGTTGGGTACATTTTGTACTCGTATATTGTAGGTATCCAAATTTATCTCAATTCAGAGCTTAGGTTTGACAAATTGATGTTTTTCGAGTATATTAGAAGTTCTTGCTGGTAAATTATATTGGAAAGATGTTGCTTGTCATTCTGACAAGATGAGTTAGGTTACCTTAAAAGGTCTGAAGTAAACAAATTATTGGTGAAATTTTAGTTACTACGCAAGGTTTTTAGGACATTAAGATCGGTGAAAATTGAAAATTATGTTAAGGTCGTATAGAATTCTGTTCGATAAATGATATCGTATTTATTTCAAAACAAATTAGGAATCATAATAATATAATCGTCGTGAAATAGCCCATAAAACCCAGTAAATATAAGAAAATGCGATCCAAAAACCATTTCAAATTTAAATCGATTCACAAAAAAAATCGAGTACCACCCACCGTAATCTCGATTCCAATTTCGATTCGATTTACGACACGTTCCGTTTCGCGAAGTATCAGAAAGGGGCGTATCCTAAACGCCATCGTATCGAGTGATCGTATCCTTAACAGATTCTCCATGCCGGCAGCAAATTGTGGGTTTCAACCTAATGTGTGTATCTGAGCTCTCGGTTCCATGCGATATACGGATATTTTTACAGGTCAGCTTTTGTCTTTTACTTGAAACATTGTTAGTTTGTTCCTATATGGATTGTTGAGCTGCAGAAAATGAACCTATCAAGAGTAGCCTTTGACCGATTATTAAATACATTGGTTTTGCCTTGTCTGGTAAATATGAATCACTTAACGAACGGTTTTCTATAAAAGAGTATTTAATTACCTACTGTTAATTAACATTATCATTTCGTCGACGTCCCGGCGATCTAGTGGTCTGGACATGAAAGAGGCCTACGTTTAAAAATGGTCAAACATGGGTTGAAGGAGAAGAAGAATTAACAGATAGGTAGTTATTTAACACTTTCTCTTTATAGGGAAAGCAGATCCACGGTGATGTTTTTAGTTTTCAGCACCAACCAGATTTGACAGCCTACCTTGGTACTTTGCAGACCTTCCATTGATTAACTATAAATAGGCATGGTTAACATGAAGATTCAATTCTGAATGTTTATCACCACAATTAATAGATATGAATGTGGATGGATACAGGGGAAGAGGTCGACCAAAGAATCGATGGATGCATTGTGTGAAAGATGATATGGATGCAAAGAGTGTTACTTGCAAGATGACGTTAGATAGGAACGAGTAGAAGATGAAGACATGCTGCGCCGACTCAAAATAATAATTTGGATAAAGGCAGGGGAATGGTGATCGCCACAATTAATAGGGATACCAAATTGTAAAATAGACACATATTTGCTGTTTGATTTGAGTGTCCATTTCTTACATATATGAGATTTTTCTGGTAACTACTATAAATCATATATTTGTTAAGCCGTGACATGAAAACTTGGCAAAGTATGATATCTATTTTCTTAAAAAAATCTTTGGCAGACGCTTTTTCCTTTTTTGGGTTTAGTTGATTTTTAGAAAAGAGTATTGTGTCAACTTTGATTTATGCCATACATTTCTGTTATCGATAAACTTCCATAAACATAGATAAAACTAAAATTTAGATCTTAGTTAAGAAAAAAGCTCCGAAAATACAATGAAAGGAAATAGTTTAATCTGCAAATATTTTGTTATGTTTAACACGTATTTTTTTTAAATAAGCTTGTGGGTCATTTTTTAGCTAAAAGTTGTCTACCGGCATAATTTAAATAAAGTCATACCTCTTTAGGATTATAGAGACAAAGATAGAAGGTTATATTGTGCCTATCTGATGGAAAATAAAATTACAAGTGATTTAAATAGTAATTATGTTAAGGTAAATAAAGGAAATCAAAGAAAAATAAACATTTAACCACTCCCAATTACACTCACAAATCTTCAATAAATCACAGCACAAAAACGAAACGAAATAAACAAACAAAATGAGAAGTTATTCAAATATCAAGACGACTTTACCTCAAATTGTAACTCCACAAGTCTCAACTTCGTTCGTCATTCTTCCCAACAGTGTTACACGAACGTAAATATTTGAATACCACAGACGGTGGATGTTGACTGTCAAGAAATATATGGGATAAGGAAGAAAATTCGTAAGGAAATTTTTAAATCAGAAGGAGTAATGTTGCCTACAATTTCTGTACACGGGGCACATTATCTTGGGTATTACATTGGAGTGGGTTTTTGTAGGTGATTGTGGTTTGAATAAAGCTATAAATACCTTATCTTCTCCATAAATAAAAATAGATGTTTCTTTTCTATTCGTTTTTAGGGATTTGAAAGATCACTTTGTTATTCGTCTGTCTGCCTCTCTGTCTGTACATTTTGACTAGTTTTCTTAGAATCGCGTGGAGGCATCAAGCTGGAGTTTATTTTAAATAGGTACTCAGGTTTACTATGCTTAAGGAGCTTTAAAAAATAACTTCAAAGCCAGTGCAATCAAAAGATACAGCTTATGCCGCAAATTGCAGTGACATTGCAAAGGTAGCCTAAGTACTAGCTAACAACTGACAACAACTTAGAACCTAAGCTAAAAAATATTGTCGTTGGAAATTATTTCTTCTTCAAACTATTTCTTTCGAATTCTGGCTACTCATGTTACTCGAATTAGCAAGATAAAACTGCAGCGAACCAAACTCAGGAAATACCATGCATAGATATCCAGACTAAAAACGATTCATGAATACTCATGAATACGAAGCTATTCATTAGTCACAGGCAAGAACAGTCATTGTGACAAACTGAGTTAAAAATAAGGAGCGACAACTTTGAACGAATGTTTCACAGGGTTTTGACGACCAGTTTAAAATAATAAAAAAGCCATATTTATATTATTACATCAACACAGTTATTTTTTGCATGTCGGACAAGACTCGTCGGACTGCGCTCTACGTTTTACATGCCGTACGTTCGTTTTCACTTCGACCTCAACCATGCATTTTTCATGTGTTCCGGTTACCGGTATTACAAATCTGACCTTTTTTTGACGAAATGTATTTTCCTTTCTCTTTGGTATATCTTCTTTCAATGTACATCTTCGGTCTAGCATTGGTATATGAAGAACTGTTTTTCAGTTTAGTAAATTTACTCCTACTTAGATTGTTTTAATCAAAATTGTATTTTTTTTAACTTGGCTGTACAACGACTGTTTGAGCACTTTCCAAAACTCGTGTGACAAGCGTAGGTATCTAGTTTTTCAGCTTGAAGCTGTGATACCCTAGTGGTAAGGTACGACTGCCAAGTCTAAAGTCTCAGGTTGGATCGCGCGCGCACCGATTATTCGATTGTTGTATGCGTTTTAGAAAAAATAAAAATATCACAGCTTCAGCAATATGGATCCTACGCCTGATTTCTCTCCGGTCGGGTTGGGTTGCCGTCCCATCGGGCTATGAGAGTAAAGGAACAAAGAATGCAACAGCCTGTGTTTGTGCACTACAATATGCCCCGCGTAGCTGGCTGGTATCATAGTAACACTGACCGCCGCGGCCGAAATCGACGTAAAGTCAAGATAACTTTCACAACGAAAAAAGACAGAGAGAGATGAGGGTCAGCAAAGTTCATATAATTAGTGTTAACTTAGTATTTCCATACACGTAACATTTGCTTCAATACGACACATTATGATAATTACAAATGACGTCGCGAGCGCTGGAGATTGAAGCGGATATTTTGGAGATACATCGCTTGTTCAGACCGGCTGTCAGTTGGAATAGCTGAATAGTTTCAAGGATCCGTGGGGTGTGGTCCAGTATACAAGATTTTGGCAAGTTATATAACTAAACGGAATACATTTAAAGAGACTAAAGATATGGCTTTTTATATTCGATAAAATGTTTTCAACGTGGTCTAGGGCTTAAGTTAATAGTCTGTTCAAATACCACGAAACGACCTGTAATTCGAGTGTCTATAATCTACCACCAGCGGCGTCGATCAAGTCCCACCCCTCTCCCTAAAACAATAATCCTAGATCCGTGACTAAATAGTTTTTAATAATAAAATACATGTCCCATATTTTTTCGAAATCTGTCTGGCGGGTTAAACCAAGACAGTCAAATATCGAATGGCAACGAAAACTACACTACACGAACTCGCTTGCTCCTTCAACTTGCGCCTATTAAGTGATATCTCTTGAACACATCCGGTTGATATATAGAGGCAATACCGCGGGAACTGTAAACCACTCTGATGTTGTGTTACAGTAATGATACAATTTTCTTGGTAAATGCCATCGCAACACGATGATAAGCTTAACTCAGACGGCATTAGTGCGAATAGTTTTGATTAGCTGGTATTGTAATTAGCATATAATATTAATAGGATTTATAATTATAAAACGACTTTATTTTTTAACACCAGTATACAATTGTTTCACATTGTATACTGGTTGCAATTTAATTAATTTTTTGAATGAATTGTACTGTGACTCTATTTCTATATTTTGTGGAAATGGAAGCGTTTGTTGAGATAGAGACGTAGGTTTTAGTAAATTAAATTTTGCCATTTCACAAAGTAATTAACAAGGTTTATTTTTTTATTTGCCATTCATACGTAATTTGGCAGCCGTTGTCATTCCAAGCAGCAAAATAAACTTTAAATATATTTACAATATGTTTATTTTATGTTCTGTTATGTGTAATTTTTTGTAGTTCTTTAGTGGTCTAGTATATTGAAATGTTATGTTATACATTTTGGTTTATTTGTAACTGTTGATATTGTTTTTGTTAAATTTATAGTTTATAAGTGTACCTATAATATTTTTACTCAAATATTTGTACGCCGGAAACGGCAGAATATTATGGAACAAAATTTTCTGTAACAACTTTCCTGTACCATATTCCTACAAATAAAGATATTCTATTCTATTCTATTCTATTCTATTCAAAAAAAATCTACAAACTAATGATGGCCTATGGTAATAGATTTACTCAGGTATATCCGTAGAGCATGCCCTGTAGATATTATTAAAAGACGCATCTTCCCATGGCAGCCCATTCTTTACTAGCCCCGTCTAAACGAAGCTTTAGCAACATCGTCCGGTTATGTCGACGTGCTAGTGAAATATATCGCAAAGTGATGTATAGTGCATTACAGAGGGACGTATTAAAGTGAATGCGCCTTCGTCGCGTTTAAACAGAACTTATTGCAGTTTTAGTGCTAAAGGTTTTCTTTAGATCCTGCTAGAAGCGAGTATTCTTCTTGTGAAGTCTTTTCTCATGATTGGATTGTAATACCGTTATTTATTATGGATTGTAGAGCTGGGAATTGTGACGGTAGATCTGTTATACTGTTTGGCTTGGTTCTGAAGAAAATGAATTATATTTTTCTTGATTATTTTTCGAAAAGAGTAAATTGTGTTGTAGTGTATGAACTCGAGTTATTGCGTTTCTTTGTATCTAGCTTAAATAATCAACTTAGCAAGTTTTTTATTCGAGAAGTTTGATGACATACATGAAATAGTTAAACGAGATTTTAAAAGAAGAGAAAACCTAGGTTATAGGGATTTCCACAGACTTTTGTAATTTTTCACATTAAATAATCGCAATAAATCCTATCAGGGTACAGTATTTAGATTTTAGTTTTTGAAATTTCAAAGCCTTTGCAGGTGCGACACATACATCCGTTCATGTCGATCTCTCGACGATGACACCTGCAAACTAAAACCAAAAAATGCTTAAAAAATACTTTTCAATTGAAAAATATTGTTTTTCTTCTCCAAAACGCAAACCAATCTAGCAAACATAAAAACCGTCTATTTTTTAACCAACTTCTAAAAAAGAGGAAGTTGTCAGTTAAGATGTTTGTATTTTTTATGTTTATAGATTTTATTGTAGGTACTGACTTTTAGTATAGTTTCCAAATGGTTTTAAGTCCCAATACTCATCAAATCAGGATCTGATGATAATGTCTTGGCTGAACTCTAGAAACTTTATCGGAAAACATACAGCGATTGTCGGTTACGTTATATAGGAAGGTAAGGACGGTTTCCAGTGCTTTCAGGTGTTTTAAAGTCGGTTTCATTTTTTTTCAAACATTTCCCATTTCAGTTTTCAAAATACAATCCAACCTAGCCATAAATTCAAACCACAATTAATCAACTTTTCAACATTTTAGAATCCTTTCACACTATGCAAAATTATTCAAGCGGTAACATCGTCTTCAGCTATATTAATGTTCAGTTCTAGAACATTCTTGAAGAAGTGGAATTTTTAAAAGGGGATACAAGATAAGCTGACGGATACACTTGAGTCTTGAATATGTGGCGTAGACGTGACGTGTTAGCCAGACTACTTGAAGTATCACGGATTTGTGTGAGTAATTTCTATTTTATAGCCTAGATTTTCTTTAGGTAATAAAATGGGAATAAAGGTGTGTGTGGCATACCGGTTAAGGCGTTTTTATAATTACTTAGGTATTGTGTATATTGTGGTAATACTGGTTATCTCAAATACAAAATCTGTTCTAATCACAAGCGAAAAGTATTTTTTGTATTGTGTAAGTAAGTGGGTATACTATGCGATAGATCGAAATTGCTCTCGATTAATGATGAAATTAATGTATCATAATATATAGAGCACGAAAAACATAGCAGAACATACTAGAGTCAAAGGTTTTTAAAACATTTTATATTTGGAATAAGTGAGATTATTCCAAATATAAAATGTTTTGTTATAACGTAAACTTAAATGTAGTTTATATTGCATTTATCACAAAATATCAGTCATGTCATAGAAAATTAAAGCCTATGACGTCATCAACGTTAGCGTAACAGATCCTGTTTCCTTTACAAACAGCAAATATTGAACTAAACAATACTAAGTTGAGACTCCCAGTTAAGTTATTGTATGTTATTATGTCTTGTGTGGGTCTGTATCCGATAACCCTTCGAGTTTACGTTACATGTCCAAATAACGAAGGTTAGCTAGTAATTATTGTGTGTTTGTAAGTAGCTTTACATAAAAATTGATAGTACACGATTACTTTTAGAAAGAGTTACTTTCACATTTATGTTGTAATGGGTTATATATATTTAGCTCTTGCCTTTGCTTTTAGCCCTTATGTTACAGCAAATAACTTTATTACTTACTTTACTATATTTAAAACGAGTAAGAAACTGTCCACCATTGTTCATGATAATTATTACATGGTATGGAGTAAGCTAACACTTTTATACTGATCAATGACTGCATAATTTTTCCAAAACAGTTTTAAGACGTCGACAGCAATCTTGTTGTCAGTGATCTTGTCCACGTCCTCATGAGTCCGTGTGGCTTATAAGATGGGCTATGGTTTAACAAAGCCTCAATATAGCACAGCTAACACTTAAAGACAGAAAAGCTAGGCTATTGTTTCCTGCTATATCTGAAATCCACACAGGCGCATGTAGAGATTTAGACAACAACATGATATTCTATTTTCATTGACCTATTTCCAGTGAAACAAGTATCAGAGAAAACTATTCCTTTTTATTATTATCGTTCGTTCATTATTATTATTCGTCGAAACTTTGAAAATAATAAAAATTCTACGTGTATATTTGATAAAACTACCCCGAGAACTTTATTATGACTTGCTAACAAAACATTTAATTTCTAGAACATTGTTATTTTCCACGTTAAATTCTTCGATCAGCGATTCTTTGTAGCGGATTTTTATTTGCTTGATGTTAGAGGCCTGGTGAAAAATTCGCATCAATTTATCAGGACCTTTTGATAAACGAGATTTTGTAATTTAAAATGTACTACTATGTATTTTTGCGGCACATGATGCATACGCACAATTTTTGGACAAACCAAGCGTTTAACAGTCTGATACTTTTTGCTTGCTCTATAAAACTATTTCTAAAATTGACGTTAATAAGTAAATAACTTCACAATTGAGATCAAAGGAGCAATGCGAAGGTTTCAGCCTATGCACTTATAAAAACGATGTTTATTTTTTTTTTAAATAAACTTTTTTTTCTTTAAGATTGTCCGCAGTCCAATGAATAGATTTGTATGCAAAAAGTCCGAGCTTGCAATTGTATTATCAATGTGGCTATTTCAGTGTACTATATGTCATTATTCTGTTTATTCTTATCAATCAGCTTATCATTAATTATGATGTATACCAACAAAGATTCATGACGTAATGGCTACACAAAATGGCCACCCATCAGTGGTCTGAGCTTGTTCGTGATGGCGTTTATTTGTTGCGCTCTCTTGTTGATATTCTTCACAAACGGATATTAATATTACTGATATACGGGTTACTGGGTCATCCAATAATTATGAATAAGTTTCATATTGTATGATTGAAACTATTCCTATTCCCCAATGTCGTAATTTCTATCACAAGGAGATGTAGCATTGGTTAAGATTAATACAAATTTCACACAAAGATCAAATGATAAACATAAAATGGAAATGGCGATTGGTGAAAGTTAATTTGTGTTTGTGAAACAAAAAGAAATATGCGTGTCCAATATTATTCATGTAACCTATTGCTGATACATTTCACTTATTCCTTAATAGCCCGCCCCAATTGCGCACGTGTGCAACTTTTGTTTATTGTGACATCTTCATTGACAGATACGTGAAGCGACTTTCTTTTACACTATGTAATGATTTATTATAGTTTGCTCATCATCCAATACAGCAGTATACCCCAAACTCAAGTATGACGCAATTCACATTTCCTTTATTATATCCGACCATTGTGAGCGGAATCGACGCCGATTATAACGAAATGTCCATCTACCCTTCATTAGGGTTTCTCGGTACATAAAATTTGTTTTGTTTCATGTTTACAGGTTATTTATTGTTCTAAATCTATGGAGTAATTTGGGAGACCATAAAATAAGGGTTTGTTTGTGAAGAGTGATTATTAAAACATATTGTGTTTGAATGTTGTTGGAATTATGTAATAGGTTATAATTCTATACGAAATACGAAACAAGTGAATAAACAGGACAATAATCATTTGTTAATACATTAGGTAAACCAATAAGTCAACTATCGAAGTGTCAAGGTTAGGCAATGTTTAGACTGGCCTTGTTTTAATTAATAATGTTGATATGTAATTTCTCCTCTGTTGGACGAAGGCTTCTTCTGATACAGAACCGTATAGTTTACCTGGCTTTCTGAAAAATAGTTTATGTGAGTCATCCTACTAATATTATAAACGTAAAAGTTTGTAAGTGTGGATGGAAGTTTGTTACTCTTTCACTATCAAACGGTTTGTGCATTGTTGATCAAAGTTGTTATCAAGTTAACTGACAACCTGGATTAAAACGTACGAGTAAGTTTCTTTTTAACCGACTGTGTCAGAGAGGGGAATGGTATTATAACTATAACCGACATTATTGCGAGCGAAGTTGTGGGCAGAAGCTAATATAAAATAAATCCAGCCTTCATAATATGAGTTCTCCTTCGCTTTGTATAACAAATGATTGAGACAAACTATACTGAGGGTATATACCACTAAGTTAAATGACCACTAAATAAAATACCTAAGGAAATATCAAACTTAGAGAGTATTTTGGTATAATAAAGTCTTATTATACACGTTTAGATAGAACGGTGTGAAATTCTCATAAATCTAGATCCAAGTTAAGTGCAAGTAATTTATTACTTCGCTCTGATGTATGCAGTTCCCGATCGGAAATATGTTTGCTAGACAAGACTTTAGGGTATCCATTTTCAGTAGGTCACTTGAATTTGGTGGTCGATATTCAATTTTGGGTTCAGATTGATATAAAGTTTATTAATTGATTGAAGTAAAATTGATGAAAAAAATGTGGAGCTGTAAAAAATAGACGTAAATCAAAGTAACACGATACATGCCTGATAATGTCTCACTGTTGGGCAATTCCTGTGCATATTTAAATAAAATTGAAGCATTTATGACTGGATTTGCTCACTCCAGTGTGACTAAAATATTCGAATCAAGCTTAAATGTAAGCTAATTTTAAAAGCTGTAGATTTAATTCAAGATTCAGGATAAAACGTTGGTATACATGTCACTGTTCTATTAAGGAATATAGGTTCAATATACGTCCATAACTCTAATATAATATACACTTACAAATAATACGACAAAAGCTATTGTTATTAATAACCGTTATCTTCATGATCCTACTAAGAATTTCTTAGTTGTAGCTTAATAATATTCAATAACTCAGAAATTCCTTACAAATTCTCATTTGATATTAGACCACTATGTACACAATGTATTAAGTATTTATAGCTTTATTGTAACTAGACATTTCACAATTTTAAAGTGTTTGACGTGGGTACAAACTTTACATAAGAAATATTCTATTGAAGATATTGAACGTCAAAAAAGCAAATCCTATGCAAAAAATCATGTCAATAATAATTCGATTTTTAAAAACCCTAACCACGCTATTTTTTATTCTATTGAGCACTGCAAAATTAACGCCCTTGAAAAAAAAACACACACAAGTAACCTAAAACAAATATTGTCAATCAACTTACTTACCTCCCAAACTCGTTCACATAACCCTGCTATCACTGATAAAGATTTCGATTATTTTCACCTACACACATCTCATCTCAAACCACACCCCCATTCTCTACAGCCCATCATCATCATCTCTTTTTTTTTCGTTGGAAATCATCAAATGACCCCGCCCGCTGTGGGTGCAGCGGGAGGGAGTGTCAGACTTTTACTGACTAAAACCCACTATGTACCTTCTGGAGCCCTTTGGGTGCCGGGATCGCGGGAACTCTCACGAACATCCCGCAGCCTATCTGGCAGCCTGGCATACAGTCGGTCACTGCGCATAACAATAAACATGCCAGCGAACAATTTGTTCCATCCGATACGAGCTTTGACATCTTTAGATTGATGGAGGCAATAATTATTTACTGAAGGACCATTCATCTTGTGACAGGATTTGGTATGTCGTTAGCGATGGGATTGATACCTGAAGAGATTCTAAACCTACAACCATTTAATTTTCTAAACGGCGTACAGGTCATATGTTGAACAGTCAGCATCAGAAGTCGGTAACACCAAGCGATTTTCAAAGTGTTATTACTTTTCTATGACATGTAGTAATGGTGCCTGTTATGTTCTAACTATACCAGATGTCACGCCTTTTTTTTACCCATTACCACAACAGTAATTCATTGAATTTGATTGTGTACAGTTCGTTTGATAATTTAAATGTGTTAGCGACTTTTAAAGCTGACCGTTCATCAAATAAAATATAGTTAGCTGCATCATTTTTCGAGTTTGGCGGAAATGACTTACCTCAAACCCATTAATTATCCACTAATGCAAGTCCGTTACCTTTGGTATAAATAATATTCATTAAGTAGTAGGACTTGTGATATTTGTGAGAGTATTTTTTTCATGTAATCTTTTTCAACGAATGGTTTAATATAACCAGGCAGATACGTGTGACAACTATTCTAGATAACTAATTTTCCTATTTAGCCACAATATCCTTATAATCTTAAGTAACAAATTAAAACAATCTTCACCGTGATTTTTATATCACAACCGCGACCCTTCGAACAATGCTTGCCCCGTTTTCGGAAATACCCGACTAAAGTTACACATCCCGATCCCTAAAGTTCTATTGTGACTTTAGTCTCAATGGTACGGGATTATAATTTAAGACCATAACTGTGTATGTTAATTGTTATGTTAATTACCAAGGCCCGAGGGGATCCGGGAGGATAATTAGTCACTTCAGACGATCCTGTTTTGTAGCGCTACCATAGAGTAAATATCTCGTAGAGGTGAAGTACCTTTCAATTACTAATTGGCTATGATAGTTGAATGACTCTGTCCATGCTTTGTGTAGGTATAAATGTATAAAAAGATTTTTTATATTGCACAAAATATGAATTTAGGATATCTTAAAAAAAATATCACAATGGGCGGCTTTATGTCTAAAAGTGATAGATTGAAAAGTTGATATTATATAAAAAAATATATTGTACTTCTTCTCCTTCTCGTTTTTTTTCACATCGCCTTTAGTACTATACTTGACGGATCGTGTCAACATTTCTGACCCAAAAAACCAAGTGCATCAATGAGTAAAAAATCACTACCAGAGACCTGTACGTTTACTAGTATTTCCACTCCAGTAGAGCGTAGTAGCGCTCTATTTTCTACTAATCATGCTATGTTTGGGACTTCATACGGCAAAAAAACGGATTTCTTGACGGGTGACGTGTACATGGAAATGTTGGTCTGCTGCCTCTTTACAAGTGAAACAATTCATTGCAATGTTGTCGGAAAGTCGCCTCTGTGAGTTGTTTACTCTGTGGCTCCGCTTTTGTTCGTATCGAATTACGCTGTTGGTAGTTTTATTTTCTGTAGTTTCTATGTAGTGTTAAATAAATTTATTGCTTAGTGCTTAAAGTTCAAAAGATTAATTAATTTATTAAACTATTGTTACTAAAATACGTGTTAGAATTTAAGTTCTTTGACCTTTTACACCGAAAGGTGAGAATTGGATTAAATGTTTTTGTATTTCTCTGGCGTATTCATAGCAATTATTTAGAACAACTACCTGATGAATATTATTACTTTTACCTTCGTTACAAGCAAAGGCTTCAGGTTTAATGTAAATAATTATTCTAATAGAGATTTTCATATCTCTTCAACAAGCTACCCCAATTTAGTATTTAACAAACAGATCATTTTCCTTAACCATGTGATACACCTTGAAAAAAGATGAATGATTTTTTTTTAGGGTTTTAGATTTAGGCCTATGAGGCACTATGTTTTTTTCTTTTTTACGCATGTAGTCTCTAGTTTTTACATGTCATGCTTACCTGTTGTTTGCATGATTACTGAAATACCATAATTTTGTTCATGTTATGTTAATTGAACTTGTGGGCTAATGTGCTGTTGGTGTACTTATTATAAATAAATATATAAAACGTTTTACTGCTGGGCACAGGCCTCTTCCTACAGAAAAGTTAACAAGATAAAACCTAACAAAATCGACGACACCATTAGAACTAAACAGATAAAGTGGATATCCTATAACGAGGTTTCCAAGCATACCTCTGTAATAGATCACCGTGATTGTACCAGCCATCGGCAGTCTGATCGCGTGCCGAGGGCATGAATGGCAATACGTGACCTGCAAATAATAGATGTAATGCATGGAGCTGGATAATCTTGGAATGGAGATGAGGACTGAGGTATATCACTGTCGTTTTGGATCAAGTGAGTCGTCTGTCTTTTGATTGGGGTGTTAGGTTCAGATTAGTGTAGGCAAGTTGTAGATGATTTGGAAGTTTATGGGATAGTCATTTTTTTAATTGACTATCCCATATCCTTCCCTCTTAATGTAAATATTTTGTAATGTTAATCTCCTTCTCGTTTTATGTAGGTAGGGAAACCATTTGAAGTAAACTAGTACAAATGGTTTGGTAAAAAAAGTTATCTTTTGAATCATTACTCTACATATGACTCAAAAATATTAAATCCGTTCTATAGTTACAACACGCTACAAAAATCAGGTGTTAAAGGGAAAGTTTTCAGAAGAGTAAAAATATTATCAAATAAATACCTAGTAGACTATCATACGACTGAGGTAACTAGAAATATCATTTCGTGGTGATGATGACCAACTGGATGATTTTAATGAGGTAAGTTTTATGCAGTTGAAGGCTTCGCCAAGGAAGAAGGTTTGATAAAGTACCTAATGCTTGTTCTGTGCTCTAGCAGTAGATTTGCTAGCATTGTACTGGAGTCACATAACCCACGACATATGAGTTGCGGCATCTAGCTTCGACCCATTATAAAGATTACTCTTATTTACCTTATAGTCGATGTCAAGCTAATATGTCACGAAAGTACATGTCAAAGGTACCGTTGGATGATGGTTTCAATACTAAATCACATAAAAAATATTACCAGCTTCTGTATCATACATTATGCTAATAATTTACCAAAACAAATAAAGTTAATTTAATACAGTAAACATTATCTAAAAAGTCGAGTAAAATTTTACAAACAATATTCCAAATGAAACAAAATAGCAGGTAGGTAGAGTTATGTAAATATTACATGTCAGTGAAATTATGTTTGCGTAAAAACAGAATTCTAGGTTAATATTTATGTTTAGTTTTTGAAAAGCCTGGCAATATTAACTGGGGTAACGAGTGTAGGGGTAATGACAAAACGTGGTCTGTATGTAAATGTGAACGGATAATGTTCGATTTAAATCCTTTTATGATGAGAAAATACGTCAATGACTAGAAAAGAGTGCAAAATTGTGTCGATGATTTAAAAAGCTACGTAGATTTTCATTTGATTTTTTATGATTATGACTGTGTATTTATGGGAAACAGAAAATTTTATAGAAGTAGAACGAAGTTTAAACTTTCAAAACATTAGTATGCTCGAAAGGGTGATAATCCCTTACACTACACTTATTAGCGGCAAAACAAGATCTGTTTTTTTCAAATATTTTATCACAACATTCGGAAATCTATTATTTGAAAGTCTAAGCGTCTATCTTTACAATTCTAGAAATTCGATAGTTACCTTTCATTATTTCTCTCAACAAAACACCTTAAAACTAAAACTGTGTTTGGGTCTACAGCTGTAACTAAATTTCCCTACCTGAGTCTGAACCTTTAGTTTACAATTAATGATTGATTCCTCTTACATCACGTTTCTGATACATAAACTGGGGATCAGAAGATCAAACCTTTCTAATTGGGGATCGGTACCGACAGTTCAAATTTTGCGGCCATTTTCAAAGGCTATCGTTCGTAAACTTGAAAGCTTTGGAACAAAACGAGGTTTTAGTGAAAGCGGTACCCTAAATAATGTTGAGGCCTGACCTATTTCGAAGGATCTCGAAGAAGTATGGAGTAGGACGTGTTCATAGGCAGCGGTCTGAAACAAAAGAGAAACTTTTATAACAGTACTAGCTGTTGCCCGCGACTTCGTATGCATTATTAATAACAACACGAAGAAAATGATTTGTCAAAAAATTAAGAAGAATTAGAAGACAAAAAAAAAATAGATCGTAGTCGATTCTCAGACCAACTCGTTAAATACACAAGTCGTTTCAGGAGAGTAAGGTAACTAACATTTTGATACGGGTATTTTATATATGTTATGGACCAAGTGATTAATGCGGGCATTATTTATAATGCTTGGGCATTATGAATAATGCCTAGCATTATCGGGCTAAGTGATTAATTACTATCTTAACCTTATTATTATCATATCGCTAGGTCATTATTATATTGCTAAGTGATAGTTGGACAATTTGATACTAATGCTATATTTAAGTTGTATCAAGCGCTAAATAAACCATGGCTGCAATTGGGGACACCGTAAGAGTTCGAGTTCCGATGTTGATTGCGGTCGTAATGTTGGAAGAAATAAAAAAAAAAACCTAACCTAACCTAAATTAGGTGAGGTTAGGTTTTTTTTTATTTGTCAAAATCTATATTTATTGAGGTGAAAATATCATCTTATGTTATTTTAATTGTTAAAATAATCTTTATGATATGTACGCTTAAGGCAAATTAAAATACAAATTTATTCTGAAACGAATATCTACTTGTTTTATTACTTTATCTAATTCTTCGAAAATATTATATATAATAAGCTAAACAGTATCTATAATATCCAGATTGATCACTTTGGCTGTAACATTTGTATTACTTTGCCCAAAAGGTGATAGGCCATATGTATAGTGCCCGGTCAATTTGATTATTTGAAAAATTATTATCAAAGTGCACTCTCATATTGGGCATTTTTCATAGTGCCCGGGCATTATGTATACTGCTCAATTTATCACTTAGTCCATAACATATATAAGACGATAGCTACACGACCCTATAATGTAGCACAACTAACTTAATTTTCCCACTCGCTTAAAATCTGTTAAACTTTCCTATAATTTTCATTAAGTTTATCCTTATTTACGTATCAACAATCTTGTTTTCTTAAAACTAATTAATTGTATCCTACGCACTACTTAATCTTTTTAATCCAATTATTTTCATCCTTGTAAGTTATAACTACAAAATTTAATCTTAAAACAAAAAAATAACAATAGCCTTCTTAAAAACAAGACACTGAAAACTAATTCTATTGTAATTTTTTTAGTACATTAAACTTTTTTCTAGCTTTTTCTACCCGAATGCGAGGCCAAGGTTTTTTAAACCTCCTTTTTATCTATCTGGGATGCCTCAGTTACCGATACACTAAACATAATACTTTCATAACACATTTTATCATTCACCATAACATTTTATTTTATTAACAAAACTGGAATAGGACCTTACTTTACGACAAAGAGGCAATCGTTTGTAAAATTATAAAACTATCAGAACTTTACATAAAACCTTTTTCCAGGGATCGCCCAACAAATCCATAGATACTTGGTACCCAAGGGATTGTTACGAATCGTTCGGAAACAAATTGATAGGAAATTTTGGTATTGACTTAATTAATTACGTTGAAAGTCTTTAAGCTTTTTCATGGGGACGGAATTTGAGTATAATTTTGAGCTTTGAAGACTTGAGTGTTATGGTTTTGATTGATTATTTTGTTTATTTGTGATCATAAAGGGCAAGAATGTTGATTGATTTTGTTATGACGGGTTGTAGACAATTTAAATGTTGCAAATGCTTTGATATTCATATAACTGTAATAGATATGAATGAATATAAACTGATAGTTACTGCTTGATTTTTTGATGAACAGAGTAACACATTTAATTATTATTATTTCAAAAGTGATTCGTTTTATGTGCAAGCTGGACAAATGTGGAAAATCCATTACACTGCAATAAATTTATAAGTTTTTACTATTTTTCATTGTTTTAAACAAACAATGAAAAATAGTAAAAACAACATTAACGCATATATATTCAGGTAAAACTGTCGTTATTCCAAAGAGTCACATTTTAAAACGAAAGGTAGAGCCATAACACTCAAAGTACCACTTCAGGACGCGGATATTCAAAACACATTCCGTTTCCAGACACATTATTGTTTTCTTACCAAATAATATTTTATTGCTTTAATAAAAACATTATGCCCGGAATATTATTGGCAGAAAAAGGCAGCCATTCTTCGTAAATGAGCACATTGAACGAGTGAGCGGTGATAATCGCAACGATATTAAAGATTGGTTTAATCATTACCATAAATGTGGATGTGAGATGATTTTTTTAAGGTTTTCTTTGTTTTTTGAGAATGTGTGAGCTTTTGAAACTTGAAAAGATTGATACTATATTTATACCTGTGATTATTGACTTGATCTATGTTTAATTTAACAAAAAAAATACTATTACTTGTCCTACGCGGGGATCGAACCCGCGACACGTCAAGTACAGTGGTAATGGTAATTGGCTCAACAATTCAAAGTTTATTAAGTATTCGAAAGTCGTTTTGTGTTTAACCAAACAATTATTAAACAAAATTATATTGCACAACAAATTAATTAACACAAATTCTCCGAATACATTGAATACAATAAACATACAAACCAGCAATTCAAAATACATTCAAAGGAATGCTTCGACAAACGAAACAATCTTATTTACGTAAACATTGATCAAATTATTAATTATTTGGCTTAATTTGATTGTACGCGCAAATACCTTTAAAGATATGCGTAGTTGATCGGAATGATTTATGAGATTCATGGGTTCCATGCAATCCACGCTTCCACGTTTCATCGTAACATTGATTCATCCAACTAATTTTAATCACGGCGCTTGTTCAAACCAATACTACCGCTAATCCTAACATCGGACGATCGGTAAGTTAGGCTGCGTTTACATTGGACATTTGTAACGAATAATTTAGAAAACTGATAGAATTGCTTCGTAAATATAAGATTCTGTAAGATATCGTTTTGAAGTGATCGTAATTATTGGTTCATATAAATACATCACTTGCACCAGATCCTTGTTGAAAAATCAATTAGCTTTGAATTGACATAAAATCGAATAAATTTAATGTTCTATGGTAGATCAAAGTTATATTTTATAAACGTACAATGACTTGGTCAAGTAAAACATGAGTTGAAAATATGTAACGAAGCATAATTCTAATCGACAACTCAATAATTTTATTGAAGCTATGATAGCCCAGTGGTAAGACCACCACTTGGACTGCCAAGTCAAAGATCTCGAGTTCGATCCCCACACACGAACCGACTTTTCGAATGTTGCGTGCGGTTTAAAAATAAATATTACAGCTTCCGTGATTCGAAAGACTCGGGTCGTGTCGGATAGCCGTCCCTACGGACTATGAGAGTAAAGGAACAGAGATTGCCCCTGTATTTGCGCATACGCTTGTGCATTACAATATGTCCCGCATAGCTGGCTGGTGCCACTTCACTAGCACTACTAACACTAGCTGCCGTGGCCAAAATAGTTCCGGACAGTATTATTTTATAGAATAATTCTATTAATTCAGTACGTATTTATCTACCTTTCAATACGACCACTCTGTTAACATGCTATGACTTGTTCCTTTTACCCTACATTTGAATTTTTGATTGGGAAAGCAATTAGGTTTTTGTTTGAATTAAGATCTGTATTCTAATAAAATGTATGATTGTTATTCGGAGCTTATGGTCAGTACAATAGTTTCTATGTTAGTTTGGAAGTTTACTTACTCTAAAAAACATTTTTGTGTAAGGTACCTGTGTAAAACAAAATTATTTAAAATTTAAACAGTCCTTTCACATAATTTCTACAATTATCAACAATAAACACCGTATTTTTTCAAATAACAGTTGACAATTCAAAAGACCTTTTCCCTTTTTTGATAGCGTTCTTGCTTTTTTTATTATTGAGTATTATTTTGACAGTAAACCACTATTCGTCATTGTACCATCACACTCAGTATAACATCCAACTACTAAAACAAAAATCTATTCCAATTTTAAAAACTCCTCCAATTTAAGTAGTCCCAATCATACTCAAACCACCCATGTATCCCCGCCCTAATATGCAATCGATCGGTAAATACCGCGTCACCCTACGTCACCGCACTATTTGCATATTTGATTGGACACAGCCCAAACATTGTGCTCATTTCGAAAATAATAATCGGAAGCTGATGTTGTTATTGGCAATTGCGTTAATAATGAAATTTCTGAATACGTTGATTGGAAATTCACCCGCGTTCTGTAAGAGTGCATTTTTTAGTGAGATTGTGTATTTATTGTTATTTTATGTAACCTACATACCTACTTTTAAATTTAATTGTAAAAATGTTATGGCTGTATCGTAAATTTGATCACCTCATAAAATATTTGTGTATTTCATGAAATGGTCGCTAAAAATGGTGAAAACTACCATATTCTAGGTTTTTGACGTTGCAGTTAATTTATAGTTGCAGTAGAGTAAATTATATATTTTATTTTAGTTTCAAAATAATTTACTGTAAAAACAGCATATAAGTACAAAATATTCTGGTCTAACTCTACACAATACTGGTGTGAAGATAATTACAAACAAATTGCGTAACATAAAGGGTTTAGTGAGACACTGACGTGGGCCACAAAGCTGCCAACTGAAGTTAATTAGGCCAAACACCTCTGACATATAATATCAAAAGAGAAATATCACCTACCACCACCTCTGAAAGTAATATGACAGTTGTGTAAGCGAGACAGCGCGCTACAATATGTAGAGCGGCGTCTCTCTTACACACCTGCAATGGCAATACTTCAAAAAGTGGTGCTGGGTGACGTGCAACACCTTAGATTATGTCGGACATAGCTGTACATATAAATGAAGGTGATATTATAAGGGAGACTGTTAAGAGTAAGGCTAAAAAAGTAGGATATGTGTGGAATATATTTACATGATGAAATAAAAATGGCGACCTAGTAAACTAAGAACAAAAATTACTTAATATAACCTATAGTCGTCGGTACAACGTAGCTGGCATTTTTTTCATTTATCTGCAAAATTACTTGTATAGCTTAGGTATTTAAAAAAATAGTCGTGTTTTGTTTTAAGAAAAATAAAACACATTAAAATAATTAAACTAAAACAACAATAGAAATAACACTTCACACCCAAGCAATTTTCAAAATCACTTCACTCGTAAAAGAAAACGTGACTTTTACAAAACTATCCCGAAGTTCATTGCTCCGAACGTTCCCACTCCATAATTACTGATTGATATCATCTATATAGAATTAATGGTCGCAAGGAACGTTCCAGTCGTCTTACAATTTATCTTGAAACGATAAACCTAACGAAGTCGCGAAAATTGATTTTAAACGAAGTGAGAGAAAAATTGTAGTTGAGTGAGATTTAATCAAATTGCATCTCTCTCGATCTCGAAGAGAAAAATGGAGGTTCGAATCGGAGACTATTACGGGATTGGTTGTTTCGTCTGTGTATCTTCATTCTTTAAATTGATGGTTCTTAATGTATAGAAGGATGTTTTTCGTATTTTAAATTTGATATGAAGGTTACACACACAGTCATCATCGTATGCAACATGTGTTTGCGACTGTAGCCGATTTTATTTTCTGTTTTGAATTTTCATAATTATAATATCAATAGTAAGTATATAATTTTAACTGTTTTGTTGCTTACATCGAATGAATATAAGTATCTTTAACTTATAAATTAAATACATACACAGAGCATGAATATCTTATTTTTCGTATGATCTGTAAAATTATCCTTAGTTTAGTTCTCCGACTTGAATAAATTTTCTTTGAAAAATTTACGCTTGATTCTGTTTCAAAACCCCTAAGAATGAACAACTGCTTAAATAATATAGGTTTTCGATAGATTACATCTAAACTAATCACTAACATAATATTAATTATATTTGCTTTATAATAACATTACCATCAACATAACAGGCGTGTTACTGGCGTATCGACTGTATATTTTGCCATAGCTAATCACATTCTGTGTCATAACTTCAATGATCGGACATAATCCATACACCTGGTTTAGTGGTTTCATTATCAAACGCGATATGCACTAGCATATTCCGATTCGTTCGCATTGGTTACAATTTAAAGGATTTCAGCGGTTTTATACTGTTTGGCTATTAGAACTAAGAGCTAATGTAGTATTTCTATACTGAAATTGAATCTGAAATTGAATAACCGTAATAATACTCAAATTTGGTGCTGTAAATAAAAATATACTAGGTACTAATATTGACGTTTCGTGACAAAGCTCATTTTTTGTATAAAATACATGTAAAATTTCAAAATAAACACTTGAAAACGGAACGAATCTGGCCTTAATTTAATAGACAGAATAACATTTATCCAAGACAGATTTGTATCAACTGCATTTATGAAATAAAAAAAAATGTTTAATAAATAAAAACGATCCAGAATTGTGTGACTCAATGCGGGCCTGTACCAATTCCTATTAAAGAAACAAAAAAGTCTGTATCACTAAACTTGTTCCCTACTCCATTTACTATTAAAACATCCACTGTTTTGCGTTATAAATCATGGATTAAACACGTACGGAACCACAACGGGCTCTCAAATATCCAATGTTACTTTAGATCTTAAATTGCAACGTTTGATACAAAACAGTGTTATAAATTGTAATTAGTTTAATTTTGCATGTAGTTGTTAAGGAAGTTTAGCTTCATTGTGTACTATTAAAGTTTTCGTAATGTACCTGACTGCACGGATTGTCGTGTAGTCACCACGCCAATTACCACTGTATACAACGTGTCGCGAGTTCGATCCCCGCGTAGGATAAGAAATTTTGCGATCCACAAAAGCATTATCTGAGTTTAGGTGTATTTTTGCATGTGAATTAAAAGTCTGTGAAATCCCACGCGATACAAGGATTAAATTTCTTATTCCTTAGTCGTTAACAAAAGAAAAAACATGTTATTATTTTAATACAATTTAATAAGCTTTTCAAATATTTTCAACATCAACACAGTCATAGTATAAAACAAAATCAATTACCACGTCTGTATGTCTGTCTCTATGAACGCTTAGTTTTTTAATACACACATCAAAATTTAGATTTATACGTCTAAATATCAGGGTTACACCCAAGCAAAGTTAGAGCAGGTCTATGGTAAAAGATATAGCATGATATACGCTGACTCCAAACCATAATATAATCATCTAACGCTGTTAAGAATTTAGCTTAAACCTCAAAGATAATTCAAAATCCTTTACGACAAAATATGTGAAGCATGTTCTTAGCAAAATGTCTTAAATATCTGTAAATTAATATACAGAATCCTGCTTAGAAACCTATTGATATTAATTTCTATAAAATATTTGTGTCACTATAACCATGGTAGGTGCAAAGGAATTTTCCTATTCTAGGCATATTTTCATTATAATTTAAGTTTATAAAACTCAAATACCACTAAAATGTTTTCAATTTATTAATATAAAATTTGTTATGTAACAGTATTATGTAAGTATTACTTTAGTTTATAATCATCACGATCAATGTTTGTTTAAGTTTATTATTTTGAAAAACGTTGTGGCCTTTTTTATTTGTAAAAAGATAAAAATCAAGAAAATGCGTGAAAAATTAATTTTCTATTTTCGTAAAAGATTTCTAGTAGGAGAATATTCCACTCTGAACTAAGCTCATTAATTGTTGAAAGTATGTAGGTTGTAGGTATATGTACAATAAACTTTAGCAATAAAAAAGTTTCTGACAAATAGGTTGACCTTATGTTTTGACATTATCAGCAAATAAATAACTTTCACAACTAATCTGAGACCAGACTTCTTTAATTCCAACTCAAAACAATTCTTGGAAACGTATTATTTTTACAACAAGATAACAGCTTTAGATGATCGCAATACCCCAACTTATTACCCAACTCTCAGACAAAGGTAAAATAAAAGCAAAGAGGATTAACAAAGGAAAATCGGAAACCAAAAGGAAAATACCTCATTTCGATTCAAATTGCGAAAATAGTTCTAAGAAAATCGCTTTCGAGACAGTAGCGATGCTTAAGACGGCCGTTTGTTCTAGAATAAGAAACAAATCTTTTTGTTTTAAAGGAAACTTTTAAGAAAGTAGAGGAAGGAAGGCATTTATTGCGCTAAAAGCCCCGCCGGAACTAACTTTAAAATGGATTCAACTTTGTCCGTTGCATTTAACATGGCGCGCTGTTACACCGACAAGCATGCGATATGTGGAAATATGATGAACATAATTTATGTATATGTATTAATAATTGAAAATCAGAATCAAAAGGTTTTTATTTCGAGTAGGCCTTTTCGGGCACTTTCAAAACGTTACTGACTCTAGTTGCGCAAACTTCAAAAGCAATTTACAATATAACCCAAAATAAATAATAAGTCATATTTGTTTCCAAATAACGTTGAATTATTAAAAAAAAATAGGAATCTATCCAAATTTTGATACGGGATAATTTATGTGGGTGTCATGAATAAGTACAATAATATATTCAAATGATTTTTTTGTGTGTTTGTAACACAACTTTTCATCAAATTTATCATATAAATTTGATGAAAAGTTGAAAAGCACCGGAAAACCGAATAAGTGAGTGAAAAAACCAAATGAATTTAAGTTTAAACACAAGTTATTTAAGAATACATACATAATTCAGTCAGCACACGAAATCAAAATCAGAGAGCCTTTTACTTTTGTAAAAAAAATGTACTGATTTGATGCTAACATAAAAGTCTTTCAATCTAAATAATAGCATTACGATACGGTGTGACAAACATTATGACAAACAAAAGAAGATTTCACGTAGTCCTTTGAAAGCAAAGAGTCTTTAATCTTGTTGTTCTTTACTATTTTCCAAGCGTTTTCATTGATATCAAGTTTGGTCGATATCTCTTACTACAGCCTGCGTATTGTTCAAAAACGTTTTACAGGATATTTTAAATAATCTGCCAGTTTCAGCTGTTATTATAAGATAGTGAACGTCTTTGATTAACTTTCTGAAGGTATTTTGACTTTGTTTTATATCGAAAATTGGTTTAGGTTGGTTATTATTTAAATTACAATTTTGTCTAGAGTTTTAGTTCAAAGGTTTTAAAGTTAAAGTATGCATATGCGTAGGTAAGCACCTTAAAAAAAAAAAAAAATAAATGTCCTCTTTATTTTTTTAATTGGGCTTTGAAAGGACCCAAAAATTACGTGTTAGACGTGTTTAATCATCTCGGGGGCCTATAGGATACAAAGAAGCGATTGTGATTGAAACATGCAAAAAAAGCTATTAACATTAATGGAATGAAACTTAAAAATCATAAATTACAACGATAAAGTTTTGCAAAAAAAAAAAAATAGTTTCCACCTATTTCGATATAATTTACAAACTAGGGTTAAACAAATCCCAGGGATTTTATGATGCGGCCATATTGGAGAATATATTACACTTGTTGCGGCACTGCATCGTATGAGCTTATAAAATTATGTTAATACCGGCCTTTACTGCTATTCTTATGCTAAGCTCGAAATCTATGAGGACTGTTTAGGTTGAAATGCTTTTGGGCAATTTCCATTATACACAGTCGATTTAGTTTTAGCCTTCCTTACGTAACCATTTCCAAATAATAGGTTTGTTGGTTTGACAGTAAAACAAACATTTCCGTGTTTCAGAAGATTTGTAAAAATGTGGGTCCTGCACCTGATTTTTCTCCGGTCATGTCGGATTCCCGTCCCAGCGGACTATAGGAGTATGATTTGTGAAGATTGAATATAAAGATATTAAACGTTCATAATTCATACTTGGAAAAACCCAACTGTATCCATTTTTAATTCCAATTGCTGTGCCATGATCTTTCATAGTCAGGTCATGACACGGATTTTAGCATATTATTTGAAGAGTAACTTTTGTCGAGTGAGATACGTTGACTAAGCATGAAATTAGATATTACGACGAAATGCGATGCGTGAGGATGTAATATTGCAGCACGGATAGCTGAGTGGTATATAATAGGTCACCAAGCCAAGTACCACTGTGCGCAAAGTGTCATGGGTTCGATCCCGGCGTAGGACAATAATTTTTATGTTCCACAAATGCTTGTTCTGAGCCTGAATTGAATTGAATGACCGTGACACCCCCACAATACTAGGATAAAATTTCTTAGTGCGGTAGTCGTTTAAAAAAAATAGTCTTCTGGGAGTTAAAAACCTAATACTAACTAGGAATTGGAAGCGAGACTACACAGCTTAGAGCAGCATTCCACCAACTGCAACAGTTTTACTTCAAGAGGTGATGGTAGGATTACAGATAGGAATGTCGTCCGAAGCGTAGGGAAATGGATTGAAAGAGGATCCTTGAATTGTGAACTGTTAAAGGCTAGCCTTTGGTATTCAAGTATATGAACGGGTGACAATGTATTCAAATTGAAAGGAGGGAGCCTAACTTATTTTTCCACGGAGAT
Organism: Chrysodeixis includens; assembly: GCA_941860345.1. Taxonomy (NCBI): domain Eukaryota; kingdom Metazoa; phylum Arthropoda; class Insecta; order Lepidoptera; family Noctuidae; genus Chrysodeixis; species Chrysodeixis includens. Next base: position 45,202 of record CALNXA010000007.1, read on the forward strand.
ATCTAAAAGGATATAGTAGAGAATTGAATATTTAAACATAGCCTAGTTTGCACATAACAAGGACTTAAATAGGAAGAACTATTTTTTGTTCAATTTCAAAATGTAAGTCGTTGTGAAGATTTTTTTGGACCTCAAACAGAATGAGCTTTTAAATCGATTATATTGATGTTTCTTTTTAGAATTGACAAACTTGTTTTTTGTTATTCTACTTCATTGATTGATGGCTTAAATTTTTGTTCCTAAGAGCTCTTATTCCAGATAGAATTTGCCAAAAATTTTCTGCGTCCCAAATTCCGTTGCAGGTAAACCTCGTGTAAAACAAGCAAACTGGATTAATAGGATCACAAAGAACTTCGGCGAATTAATTTGCATTCATAATATATGCGCCTTTATAATGTCTCTCCACACCTCGGAAAATTAGTTTTGGAAGCTGTCAATAGATGCAGCTGGTGTTTATGGGCACCTGGTAATCTGATATTGCTGTTTGCCGTAGTTCGGACTAAAAGTTGTGAAAGAGATTAAAACAAAATTAAAATATCTTAACTAAGCGAAACTGCAACTAGAGTACGTGTATTTTGTAATATTCATAATTAGTTTTCCAAAATCTGAAAAAGCATTTTTTCAGATTTTGGAAAACTAATTTTGAATTCGCCTTTTCTGAAAAGGCAACACGCAAACATTGATCGATTTCTAGTTTGAGATAGAAGACCAATTACTTTGCCGACGCGTTTGTATATTCAATATTTCATGTCCCCAAAACCGATGGTATTGGGTAACTCAACAAAATGTACGTAACAACAGAATATGCCACTTTCAACTCGTTTAATTAAAGTAAATTTTAACAACCTGGAGTAAGCTGGTGTTGCATTACAAATTCGTTTTCAAAAAGTCTTAATTCATATATAAAAACCGCACTTAAAAACGCATTAACAAGCACTCGTACTATTAAAATAATTCTATCTGGAGCAAGCGGTTTTTATATCCCCAAATATTCCTATAGCAGTCACTTTAAAAACAAAAGCCTGTTGAAAATATTCATCGGTTGGTAGTCACGTTGAGGCACTCATGGGCCGTTCGACTATCAAGAGCGTGATCCGACTGACAACGTCAATGTTCAACGAACAGAGTAGACCAAGTCCCACTGAAACCTTTATTAGGCATTTATTAGATGCTGAAATCGATTTCTCGAATTTATTCTAGGTTTTTTTGGGGAATGGTGATTTGTGTGAGTGCTGCTTTTTGCGACCTCGATTTTGGCATGCCTCGAGTCGTGTCAAAAATTCTAGATTAGACTACGCTACGAACTACTTTTCGGGGTTCGGGGTAATCTGATTTTTATCCGTAGAAGTGCTATGTAAAGCGTGCATAGTTCAAGAATAAGGGTTGCTTCGGGCAGGTTTCCGTGTGACGTTGTTTCGATTTAATTCAAGATATTATTTAAAATCAACAAGGTATAAATAGTACCTACTGATAATGCTACTGAATAAAGGTGTTCTTTCTTCAATCAAATTGTATTTCAAAGAAGTAACTGAAGAAAAATATCACATAACAAACTATATTACTCAGAGCAGTAACATAACCCCCACTGCATTTCTCAAACAAGTGACTTGAAAATTCTTTTATTACAAAATAACTCTTGATTTACTGGCCATTTATATCCCACAGCACTGAACCTAGTTTCCCGTTGCTCTTACAACTTGGTCACGACCTTACTGCCCTCGATTATACGTTATTACTGCTCCATATTTGTATTCTGTCACTGGATATCAGAGTGTTCAAAACTGCCGATCTGAACATTTTTCCTTATTGGGAAGAACATTGCAATCGGGAACAATTTCGTAACGAATCGAAGGACCGTGTTTTCACTATTGGATTCTGGGAAGTGCTTGGGTTAGGTATGTTTGTGTCTCAAATTTTGAAATGGTTTCTTCTTCAGTTTTTGTTAAAGTTACGTGATGTTTTCAGTATGTTGTGTTTTTGCTAAAACAATATAATAGAAAACAATGACATTATTATCAGCATTTGCAGTCTTGTTTTTCTACTTTTAATCTCTGCTTAGACCCCAAGCTACGCTGGGATCCGGATCCAGGTGTTACCAGATTCGGCTGACCAAAATTTACATAAAGCGAATAAATAACATAATATTAACACGCTGTTTGTCAGAATAGTAATATCTTAACGACTGCATCATTTACTTTCATACTTAGTTCATACAAAACTATTTGACGAAAAGTGATTTTCTCAAGTCTTTGGTACACTTTTGGGGTATCATTATTAATTTGACGTTTTTTAATTTGGAGTACTGACTACCTTGAGAGTTATTAAAATTTAATAAGCTGCGGTGGATCATAGTATTTCAGAGATTTTAATTTCAGATTGAACGATCTCAAGCGTTTTCTGTTTGATTAATTTCAGTCTCATTAAAACGAGTCTATAAAGTGGTTTATTTTAGGCCCCACCTGAGTTTCAATTATAAGATAATTATAATAACGAACAGTTGTAACAGGTTATACTTCAGTATATGTATGATAAAACTAAAACTGTCAAAAATATCATCAAAACAAGTCAAGAATCAAGAGTCAAATCAAGTTTAGAGTCAATAAAATAATATATAATTGAACAAATACTAGATTTTCGGAATGTGATACAGTCAAGGTCTTAAAATTTTGACCACCCTAAGGTTCATAATTGTAAACATAATTGAACGACACAAGGTCGATACTTGTTTAGTAATAATTATAGACTGTTAAAACTTTATACACTATGCTATGTAGACCATGCAGCACATAATTGTGATAAAGAATCAACTGTGAAAACTGGTTAATGTTTTTAGATCCTGACTGTACAGTGGCTACTATTCCACTGACTCGGCGACCCAAAGTTGTATTGGCCATGGTCTAAAAACTGTTTTCATAAATTCCTTCAAAACATTTTTACACTTTTTGCTAACCCCTTGCGTAAATTGAAATTTTGACACGCAGATAAGCATGGTCAAAAATGCAAACGTTAAAGTAATTACATAACAGAATCCGCTTCAATTGACAAAACAGTCATAAATAAAGCGAAACGACCATTGTTTCCTTCGATAAAGTAAGTCATATGTCAAAACGTCGAACACATACGGACCCATGTTTCGCTCCTGTCAATAACATTGGCTTGTACAATGCATTTATTGTCTGTTAACGACCTTATGGCATTCATTGTTTTGCAAACCGGTTAATATGTCTTTCACGTTGGAAATATAGCGTTTTTGGACAATTAAATAGGGGTTGGTTGGTTCTGGTTAACACGGTCGACCGTTTTTACAAGCTGTTTGGATTGCAATGTGAATATACTCACATGGAGTGGTAGATCAAATTATGCTAGCTGAATTAAAAATACATTGAAAATTATTTTAATTGAGTGTCAAGTAGTGATTCTAAGCGCCCGATTAAGATAATTTGCAATTTTATTGACAGTTAGATGGCAATTCAATACTATGGTACTTCGAGCAGGTGTGAAGATAAACCAGAAAGTGGATATTAGGACTCAGAAACAAATCGACGTAAACCAAGTTCGAGTATTTTGATTAGGCAGATAGTACTATTGATTTTTGTTCACGTTATCTAGATGATATAAAATTACTGCCGGAATTTCAATTTAAATTATTACATGTTTCTAGCTTCATTCTTGCGTACTCTGAATAAAATTCTACAAAGGAAAGTATACCGTATGTCCATCATAACATAAAGAGCTACGAGTAATAAAAAGAAAAATATACAAACTTGAATATTCACCATTTGAATAAAATGGACGAAAAATTGACGTCGATTTGACTTTTTCCTGAAAAAATACCGACAAAAATGAACTTTTTACGATATTTTTATTGCAAAATAAAAATCGCACCTGTGAACATATTTAGCTCGGAGCGTTCTTTGTTTGAAACTGTATACGTTTTATATTTTTCTGGCTTCACTTGGCTTGTTCTATTCCTTTTAAATTTATGTTTATTACGACGGTATTTCCTTAAAGGGCAGATAGAAAGACTTTTTGGTCGTGTTATAACATCAAATTATTCCTTGATTAAGAGTAATTTGTTGCCTTTTCAGTCATATCTCATACATATTATACAAAGTATCAAAGTTAGAAAAATACGAAACAATAAAAAAGTTAGTAGTAACTTAAAATGAAACCTTTTGCTCTTTCTTCGATAACTACCTTTATACATGATAAAGTAAAGTAACTATGTATCTGACTGTTACACTTTAAGGTTTAAACTGTAAATCAATGTTGGTATAACTTTTTATTGGAAAAGCGTCAACCTCGGTTTATCCGCTCAACCTTTGAAACTTGATATAGAGTAAGCTTGAATAAAGAACATAAGCCTCTATTTTCACCACAACTGATATTCGCAATCAAAAACTACTCTCGAATAAAATTCAAGTGAAAAGCCAAAATAATATGCCAGATTTTATACCGACCTCATTAATCTCGTCATAATCTGACCGGTACGATAATAAGTGTTATCGTTATCACACATAATAATTACACACATCTGTCCGCAATTGGCCATTCTGGTCGGGGTGGCCCTGGAGAGCTATACGCTGAACGATTCGGTAGAGAAAACCATAATCACTACGTTTGGAACGCAGATTGGCTATTGCGGTACTGGACCACAGTGATTTTGCGACAAAAGTGACAATTTACTTTACTGTTACACTTGGAACTATTGGCTGTATTCACAGAGGATCCTTAACTTGGTTACGTTCTTAAATGCTTGAATATGTGAAACATAAAGTGGTCGACTCTCCTTGTGCTCTACTTTCCATGCTTGCAATTCACATCCATGACACATCAGTTCAAAATAGCTTTATTTCGATGCCAGTAATTTGATACGGTGCAATAAAAATGGCTGTGGTATTTTTTGATATACAATATTTTTTCATTACCAATAATATAGAACTTTTTTTTAACTCAAGAAAAGAAAAATTATACTCGAAATTTGTTTCTACTTGCTGACCTAATATTTATACGACCAAAATTCAAAACCAACTAAAACCTAAGATTAAATCTAAAAAACAGAGCCATTAGAAACACATTTCGTACATTATCCTACACATAGGGCTGCTATACGAGGCATAATATCCACGTGTTCGCTTGATATGTTGAGCTTAGAATGGTCATATAAAACGTGGCGCCAGCTGGCGTGACACGCTTCGTTAGTAGTTCTTTCTCTATGGCTTGTGTTAACTTTGGGACACACTGATATTGAAAATAGCTGACTAGAGCATTTTCTACAGCGTATAGTTATTTTTTCGGTTGAAACAAATCATTTCAAGTACCATTCTTGGATGAATTTGTACTGAAAAATAAAATTGTCTCATTTATTTATTTTAACTATTATGGTAGACTCTAATATCATAATTCGATCTGGTAATAAAGTTTATCGTGCTCAACACATCAAAAAGGAAGTGGGAAGAGGTAATCGGAGGGGCGGTGGTACCGATCAATGCGCTTTTTATGTCTATGTGAGAAGAATCCGTGCGTTAGTCGTACGTATGGTCCTGCACCTGCAATTTAGCATAGGTAAATTTCCAGTCAAATATTTTCCTTCGTTTAACTTAATAAAGAAGGTACATTTTTTAACACTTTTGGTCTTATATCAAACCGCAAAAGACAGGGAGGCTTGGAAGGAGGAAAGTCTTTGCTAAAAAAAAAAATAGTTTCAATTTGTTTTCCTGTTCGTGTAGTTATCTGTCCGTATGTCGCAATCAGTACATACTCTAGTGCGCACCATGTCAAGATATTTGGCTTGGTATTCATTATGTCTCCATTGTATCATTTTTTCTTCCCGAGGAATAAAATAAATCTACAAGCTTCATATTTCTTACAAGTCGGAGATGACATTTCGTTGGCAGAAAATGGCTATTCTAGAAAATTTTCCCGTTTAAATAAATGTTTTTAGTTTAGGAATTCTTTTGTTTAAGTTGTAAAGTAAGTTAATGATCCGAAGATTTTATGGATATGAGAAGTTTTATATTGTTATGTTTGTGCTACCATTGTGAGGAAAACTCATATTATTATGTGTTTCTGAATATAATAAAATTTTAGTTTTAAATTAATTAAATTTATGAAATATTTGCATTCGGGTATTTTTATATCCATTAAGAAGAAAAATTTAAATATTGATATTTATTTGTTATTTTACTCAAATAAGTTATGAGAACAATAAATTTGATATGCTAAGTGAGGATTTGTGCAAAACTGTGCCTGGCATCTTCATAAGGAAAACTAGCTTTATTAAAGAAAATGGTTCATTTTAATTTACAAGAGTCTGTTGACATCACATTGTATTGATAATAAATTGCGTTTTCTCCTTTAAATTCAATAGCCGGAATTCAATCAAAGTGATTCTGAATTGTTGTAAAATCTTCAAACACCGAAGCTTAGTAATGTAATTGAAAATATAAGGAAAAACAGAAAAATACAAAAGTCCTTCAGAGATGATTGAGATTGTAATTAAAAGTATCTACAGTTTTATAAGAGTTTGTTTACAGAATCGAAATTATTTGACTGCGTTTTTTTTTTGTATCGAAATGTATACGTCTTTAATTAAATTTAAATATAATGCCAATACCCTGGATTTTGAAAGGCTTGATTATAAAAGTCACTTCCACACACGTATTAGTTTCTAGATTCGATGTATGCGATTTCGGATTAATGTTTCAAATCTAGGTTTTGCTCGTGTTCTTGTTCTAAAATGATAGCAAAATTGAATCTTGCAAAATATAAGCAAATCCAAACAAAACGTCACATACACTGGGCTCCAACAAATTGCGTGCTAATGATTTCGACAACAACATATTAAATGGAGTGATTTTAGATTTGGAGATTGGAAATCATCCCACACTGTGATCCTACTAGGGAATCGTTTTTCTTTTTGAGGTACAGAATACTAAAAACGCAAAACTATAATGATTGGTTTCAAAATATCAGTATCAGAAACCTCAGTCGCAGACAGAGGAGTGCCTGAAGATTCCTGCATCAATTGAGTTTGCGACCCGGAATACAGTTGACACACAACTTTGTCGGTCTTAGTGGCTAAGTGCCAGGCTCCTGTTATTCCCACAGGAGACAAGTATTTGTAACAGTAGGTATTTGTAGGTATAGGGTATATTGTGTGTGTGGATGTAAGATAAGACAAGGGTAGTTTGTGTTATGTGTTAGGTTAAAGTGTTTTGAATTGACAGATTGCGTTAAGAAAACACTTTTCGTCATCGAGGCCGACCCTTGCTCTAAGAGAACTGCTTGAAAGTTATGTGTGGCGTGTAAAATCAGAAAACCTTTAGGCAAGGTTTAAAGAAGAAGGATGCCTTTGCCCAGTTATGGAATATGACACAAACTAACGAGAGAAAAAAAAGTTTTAACAGTGACTCTTTATGGACTATGGCTTGGAATTACATCATCCCAAGCAATTGTCCGTAACAGGTATTTTAGAGAGCATCATATACATTTTATCACTAAAACCAACTTTGACAAATTGAAGTAATGGTATTCGCAACATCAAATTAGATCTAACATTTGTTCGACTGTACTGTAACTAACCCACAAAAAGAAAAGAACATTATGATTTATATAAGGCTGTTGGTTGATACGTTACGTCACAGTTAGCTGTCGCACGAGATTTATAAGGAAGCACAACGTTTCGGGAAAAAATATACAATCCCAGTTAGGTTACACGAGGAAAATTGTTTGCGTTGAGTAATTTCGTTTCGAGATCTGGAGATTGCTAAAAAATTGTGTATGCATGATCATTTGAGTGTTTTTGTATGTGACCGGAATATCGTTGTAGTGTGTTAGAAAAGCTTGCTGAATCACAGATTTGAATATTAAATGGCGAAGTGAAGATCCATAAAATAACTTACTTGCTTCTGATACTGCACCGAGTAATTTTGCTATTTTGACAACATTAATAATTTAGCATAGGTTTATTTTGCGAGTAATAAGATTTTCTATCAAATTACAAAAAAATACCAACGGTAGATTTTCATATTAGAAGAACATTTAAACCATCTATGATTCTTATTCTAGGTTCTGTACATTAGAAATATACTCCAGTAAAATTCGTTTTTGAATTAAGGAAAGATAAAATTAAAATAATGTATCGTATAATAATCAAGCCAGAATAACCTATTTCCAAGAATGTCTTGATTAGTGTCACATGACATTTACGATTATTTTCTTAAAAACAAGTAGGCATTACTGTTTTGATTTCATTAGTAACATATTGTATTCTTACATAATAATATTTTACTTCATTAAAAATAATTAATACTTGCCAAAAATAAATATTTGTTTACGATATGCCTGGATACCGCTGCTTGTCTCCATAGACATAGGCTCGTGTCGTGTGTGTTGAAGACAATTCGACGAACCTCTAAGAGTTTGAGTGGTATTCTTAACTTGTGATTGAAGGACATTAAGGTAAATATTAATCCAGCAGATGGGCTGACGATTGAACGTGGCTGGCCAAGAGAGCTAATGCAGGATAAATTAAATACTGCTATTAGGTGGTAGGTAATATACTATTCACATTAACTTCAAGTATCTAAGTGAGAAAAACTGTATTAAAAACCAAACATTTTATATTGAAGAGAGAATCGGTTTGACACAGATTCACACCGAACAGATGTCAGATCAAAATTCATTTATGCGCAAATAGTATCAGGTTGGTAGCTGCCTTGCCTCACTGACTATTTCATGTTGAAAAGCCGATAGCTAGGTATACTGTGTCCACAATACAACACAACGGAACTCGTGTGCCATATTGGTGCATTCAAGTGAGACCTGTATGCTATGAGCTCTTGGAGACTGATATTGTGGAAGTGAGAAAGCTTAATACAGTGCACGTAGTGGTGTCTTGTTTCTACAATGGCAAGCCTTGCTTAGGTCTTTGTAGTACTGTATTAATGCATTTTAAATTAATTTGCTACGTGTTTAAACTTCAAAATCTATGCTAGATTTTCCTCAAGAAGTCATTCAATACTAATTAACGATTTAAAACAACTTAAAAAATACTTACGCACAACATGTAAAAGAATCAAAATAAGTGTAATATTATCGTCTTATTGTAAGCATTATGAAATGTTTATTGTTTTCTAGATCGATTTAGTAGTTTTTAGACCATAGCCTTTCTTTTGTCAAAATTTCAACTTGAAGAACACCTTCCATACTCCGTTTTCATATCCACTATAAAAATCCCTAAAAAAGTTCCAAAACATTTTTCCAAATAGAATTCTTTATAAAATCAATTATACCAGTGGCAGTCGTTTATAAAGCCGGGTGTACAATGACGACAAACACATTACTCACCGGCCGGCGATTTTAATGATACTCATTTACAACGTGATTGAGCGACAGTGTAGATTTACCTTTACCGCGTATTTGGTGTTCAATTTCGGTTTTAAAATAGTTTTTTTGCGTAGTTAAATGTTGTTTTTTTTTTGACGGCTGAAAATATCCTTTGTATTTTTTTTATTTAATCGAGAAAACTGAATTTGACAATTTGTTACGAAACAGTTATTTTTTTTTATTTGATGTGATTGTAAGAGTTTCAATTAGATCAGAAGTATGAATTATCAGAATCGATTCATAAACGACGAAGTTATCGGCAAACAAACATAAAAAGTATATAATAATTATTATACGGTTGAATTAAGAACCTTATTCTTTTTAAAAAAGTAGTAAAGAACAAATTATATTAACATTAAATTTTTGTTTTAAAGGAGTTGCAAAACCTCTCTCTTTATTCAAAAAAATATTCGTTTTATCTACTCTAAAACTATAAAGCATTTTAACCGATCGACACAGGTCCTCGATATTCAATAAAACAGCTCTCCGCAAAAGTGAATGAAAATAGAACAAAAAACACTTTTCACTTTATTAGATTTCCAGTATTTCGTCGGCCATACTGTTTTTGTTAGTTTAGACGGGCGATATTGTTTTTTTTTTTTTGTTTTATTTCTTACTTCATACTAATTGTCAACGTGGTTAATAATTGTATTGATTTGGTTGAAATACACGTTTAAAAATGAGTACCTAGAATCATTTACAATAGTATGGATGCATGGATGTTTGTTTTTCTTTCAGGCTCAAATTACTGGACCATGGATGATCACATCGATTAGACATTTTCTGTGTGTAATGTATTTAGTAATTGAGATTGTTTAGGTGTTACCAATAAGTCCAGGGGTAACGATTTTTTCCAGTTCGTCTTTCATAAGTTTATCTCTTGCAGCTATTTTTCCACCGTTAATATAAGTTTCTAATCTATAATAAAATATTTTTAAAACTATCTTCTTCTTCTGGTGCCACTCCACTACCGAAGGTTGTCATATCATTAGTAATTTTAAATTAAAAACGCTTTGTATTCTCAGCAAAAACTAGAAAGGTAATAACACTAAAAAGTCCTTGACCTATTATAACTTATTTAGCATTCTAGGCAAGAGTTTCGTACTAATATTCTTGCGACGATAAAAATATTAGAGTGCGTGTCAGAGAGACATTTTGCGAAGTTAATATGAAACAAAAAGTTTCTTCAACTTTAAATGTCTAAGCCAGTAATGTTTGGTTTTATTGTTTTACGTCTCTTTTGAGTTTTTGTGCACCCAAATGTGTCATAACCTTTTTGGGTTGTTTTTCGAGGACAGAAACATTTTAAAATAAAAAGTTTTAGTATTGAAACGTGTCGGCATTTATATCGAGTTTGGTTGGTTTGTACTAGCGGAGCCTTTATCCTTGTATTTTCCGTTTTCATGGGAAAACGGTGTATATAGCCTGTGTTACTTGATAATGATTTGAGTTTTCAGTCGTGAATTTTTTTTATAATCATTTTAGCTGGTAAAGTGTAAAAGCATAATAAAAACATGTAAAATGCCACTCTAAAACTTCTGTACAAATAAGCTAACAGAAATCAAATTTGCAGAAACAAAGCGTTTTTTCTTTTTGGTATTATACACGTAATTTATTTGTGCTATATGTACAAAGCTGAGTCTTAGCTTTGTACTAAATTTCAAGATTCTACCTTTGTTTGCGTTAGTTCAGAAGTTTGATTTGTTCACAGTTCCAAAGGACAGTACACTTGAATATTTGATATTAATTCCAGCTCGATATAATATTATATCCAGAGTTCCTAAGAAAAAGTGTGTCTTCTAAATCAGACAGCCAGACGGACGAACGGACAGACCGATGAACAAACAGCAATCATATTATAAGGATTTCGTTTTTTCCTTTCGGGGTATGGAATCCTACAATAAATCATTTAAAATATTAAGAAAACTATTCGAGATTTTAATTATTATCATTGTGTACAAATCTTCATCAAAAATCATTACACTCCAAAACGTCTTAGTCAAAGTATTCAACTGGATAGCAAGCAATTTCGCGAACGGTTTCCTTAGAGCTAAAGCCATCTTAGATTGCATCAGCCAATCTAACACCAGGCGTGTTTGAGACGATTGGATGACCACAGTTGAGGGCGAGACATTGGAGTTTAATGCGGAGTAACAGTCTGCAATTTGTTAGGCTATTACTAAGATACAGTTGATAGATAAGCGATGGTAAAATTGGGTACAGTGATGAAATTGGGATGTGTGGAAGTGATTGGTCTAAGTCACGTGATTTTACAAACATAATGAGCACTGAAAATCTAGCAGAATTTTTCATGTAGCTTGAAGAGGTAAAAAGTGCAGAAAATTATATAAAAATAGCACAAATTTACAACAATCGCGGGAGGAATTAGAGAAGTATAAACAGAGTTCATTACGAATTTAAAAACTCAAAAGATAATTTACTAAAATCGCAAATTTCATATTAATTAACAACTGTAAACACCAATGCACATAATGAAATAGTTTGATAGTAATACGAAACTTGAAATTATCCAAAGCACAATACAAGTTGGAATAAAACGGCCAATTATGCTTGAGCTCTAAAAAAGCCGGGCAGTTGGGTTTTATGGGTAATTTGAAACAAAACGAAGGGGTCGGGAGGTCTTGTTGTGCTGGTAGCGCATTGAGCTGCACCCTTGCTTAGTGTGTACTCACGGAATTATATCTTGTCAATCAAAAACGTGGACTAAATAATTGGTAGATAATTATGTTCTGTAGTATACTTACTCTCAAATAATTGTACGCTTAAGATACCTCTAAACTAGAAATTTTTTGGGCGACTTTTTTTATAAAAGATAAGGAAAACATAGATTTCTAAGTGATAGTCGTACATTTTCACCGATGAATATGGATAAACTGCTCTCGCCGTGGTTATAGCGCAAGTTCAGTACGCTGAGTGATCATATTTTGTAGAAGTAACGAGACCCTCCAACTTTGATCCTGTCTGCTACTTTTTTTGTATCCCAGTGGAAATCCTCATGGATTGTCCTTTGTCAGAAGGTTAACGAGGAGGTCTCCCGGAGTTTTACCAGCTGAAAACCACTGGAGCGTCATCTTCCTATGGCCGGTGGTACGGTGTTTGCTTTTGCGTTCACCGCGCCCGCGGCAGGCCTTGACCCACCGTGCGAGATCGGCAGGTCTATCCTCCCGGTAGGCGTGTAGATACATGCTACATACAACTATGTACATGCTTACTTCAGCCGTAAGTGACGGACGTTGGACTCCCCCAGTCGTCCTATCTATCACTTACTGGAATATTTTCCAATAATCATCTTACCTGGTACTGTTCCATCCAGTTCATCAGTTGTGGATGTCAGATGAGTCTTCGCTCAGTGTCCATCGCATTTTGCTGAATTCGCTAGAAAAAAAAAATTACATGGCTCAAGAAAGCTCTACCCAACAACCTCCCGTATACACTTCAGCTTCATAAATGTTAGTTTTAATCACCCACCTCATACTTACGGCATATGAGAACACGTCCCCGAGCTAAACTGTCGCGGCTTATTGTCTTCGTTGTATTATAATTTAAATTGTTTATTTAGTACCTACTACATTATGTAGCTACTTAGACTGTGTACTTGTGTTTTAGTTTTTGATGAAGTTCTAGGTAAGGTTTTTGAATGTATGTTTTAGATATTATTATTTTTAAGATTGTGTTTTGTGTTTTTGATATGTTGATGCCAAGAAGACAACTGTCTAATAATAAACTATGAAATAAGAGAAATGAGAACGTTGTAGTGCGTTGCTGTCGTAAAAATCATTGGAACATGGTTCAGATTTTAACTCAGTAGAATGTTGGTACTTTTGGAAGTTGTTGAAAGGGATCCATCAGGAAATCTAGATTCTTTGAGTGAGCTGACATTGCCAACTCACAAATACACCTACTCATTTTCTCCCTATATTTCTCCCTCCCTAAAAAAGAGCTATTTACCCAGAATCGATACAATTCATGTCGATATTGTTATTAATACTACAATTATATTGAATCAAAGCTATAAATACGTTTCTAACTAGTCATATACATCTGATAGCAGCTGACAAAACGAATTGGTATCACAAATATCACTACTATATTAATTATTATTATCCTACTAATATTATAAACGTAAAAGTTTGTGAGTATGGTTAGACGAATGTTTGTTACTCTTTCTAGCTTAAACAGCTTAACCAATGTGGAATAAATTCGATGTAGAGTTTTCTGACACCCTGAGTTAACACAAAGGTTACTTTCTACCCGACTGAGTAAAAGAAAATTTATTGTTTTGCATCTATAACCGATTTCCACGCAGGCGAAACCCCGGGAAAAAACTAGTTATACATAATGCTTCGTTTAATATCAAACACTTATCCCCTTGTCATTAACATTGCCGAATGTGTCTGACATAGCCACAAATAATAATCTCGGCCGAAGTAAAATCAAATAGAAATTAATATTAGTTCATTTATTTAGTTAATTGCGTATCCAAACGTAACGAAGATCTTAAGTAATGCCGATATATTTTCATAGAGATGAAGGACGTTGGTGATGTATTAGGTATCAAAGAATTTTGCCAGAGTTGTGCAGAGCATGCGCGACCGATCTCGCGACTCTGGCTTTAGCATTAGAAGAGGCCCGGGGTGTTTTTGGTCGGTGGGAGTTTGACATGCCACGTGGTGTCCTCAGCGTGGGTTGAAGATATTAGAGTTTCACCCCAAAGAAAGGTATTCAAGAACTGTATTTACTTTGACATAGCTGATGATAGTTTTCAGTTTATATAACAGTATCCTATATACAACGTTGATAAAAGCGAGAGGCATTAAATGAAACCACATATTCTGTATATCATTATAAGGCTACACAACAAAAATCAAATCAATGTAAGCAATATTTTTATAATAACTTTCGTGAGGATGATTCATACTTAAAACGTTATAACGGTTTACTCACGCGTATTTATCGGGATAGCCCGACTAGTTTCGGACCCAACCGGAGCCAACTAGATAACTACGCCTATAAAACTTAGTCACCTAATCAGGAAGATACAGCATGTTCAAACTAAAAAAAAACTAAAAAAATATCCTGTGACTAAACTATTGCTTACATTGATTTGATTTTTGTTGTGTAGCCTTATAATGATATACAGAATATGTGGTTTCATTTAATGCCTCTCGCTTTTATCAACGTTGTATATTATAATTATAAGTATGGATGGATGGATGGATGTTTTCTTAAACTATTTTCTATCTTCATATGAAAAACGTTTACATGTTATATGAAAAAATGGTTCAGGTCAGGACCTGTTTCAAAATAACAAATTAAGCCTACCGATTCACTGTTAAAGAATTTATAATATTATGTTTTAGATTAAAAATATTTCTGAAAGATGAATAATTTGATCTAAATTTTAAGTTTAAAGAGCCCGGAGCTACGCAGACTGTCTGGAAACTTGTATTGTTGGCCTAGACGAAATCTTAAAAAGAATTTTAAACTATAAAACCTAATAAAAATAATTTAAACAAATATAGATAAGTAGGGATCTCATTATTTATGAATAGCCTACCATTTTCAATACACAATTGAATAATGGTTTAAAAAAATATACACCACTACTTTCACACAACTCTATCTAGTCTCAAACTAAGCACAGCTTGTATTATAAGTACTAGACAACCAATAAAGATACTTATATACCTCTAAATACATACATATTATAGATAAATTACATCCAGACACAGGACAAATGTTCGTGCTTATCACACAAACATTTGTCCTGGGTGGGGATCGAACCCTCTAGTATAGCAGTCAGGGCCACTAACAACTAGACCAACAGGCTTGTCAAAATATGAAATAAATAAATATCTTTGACGCTTAATGAGGTCTAGACATAAGTGAAATTAGATGCCCTAAATCTGTTCTCAGATTATAATAATAGGCTATTGTTGACAGATAATCGCTTTCGCCAACAGAAGCAGGCAATCACAGATTCCGTTTCTTCTATTCCTTGTTTGTGAATCGGCACATTAGTACTAATAATATTTATATTTTGTAGAACATTGTCTAACAGTCTAGTACATACATATAATACAAGTTCTGCTTATTTGAGGCTAGATGGCGTTGTGTTATTTGTAAAGGTCGAGAAATATATACACCGTGACTTTTAGGTCGTCTTACAAAAGTGGTCCACACAATGTATCCGACATAAAATACCTCTAGGCGCGAATATAATTTTTTTATCATTAACTAAGATAATATGTATGAAGAAAAATAAATAATACATTGGAAATATGAACCATCCTGTTAATAATGTTTACGTATCAAACTGTTGAAGATACCTACCTAGCGCACGAGTCGAGCAGATCACTCCATCTCCATTTTTAACGAGACAAAATATCGCAAGCCAATCTAGCATAGTCCACGTGGACTGTTGTCCAATCAGATTGCCTAACGCCTCAAAGGCGCGCATGCGACGCCCCGCCCCTTTCACCTCGAAATCGGTGAAGGTCAATCTAACTGCAGTTTAGTTTCGTCCAAATACTGGAAGCGTGTGCGCGTGCGCTACCGGTTTTCAATCTTTGTCCGCGATCTCGAACCTACCTAATAATGAGTGATAGGAACTATCAGTACTCGAATGTAATGTGATGTAATGTGAAAATAATTGTTGCTTTTGACGTAGTGAAACAGGACACAGTGATTTTAAATAAACTAAAAGAGAACATCCAAAAACGTGCTCGTTTGTGCATCGAACAAGGTGGTAGACAATTTGAACAGTTGTTACAATACAGGTAACGCCTACTTACCTACTTGTTAATAAAAAGTGATCATTAGTAAATAAGTTATTAGTACAAATATCAGTTGATTCCCATTCTTTAAATACGCCGGAAATAATTTACATACCTACTACTTATTTCCATAACGATCTTTTTGATTATTAATTTCTAACGTGATAAATACATACCTACGAATTAATCACGTTAGAAATTGCAATTCTGGATTTATTTATTAAATGTAAGTAGGATATGTAGGAATATGAGTCAAATTTCTATCTTAAATAGGGTCGAATAAAGACAAATAGATCAGTTATTACTACATCACTTTGTTTCGGTTTTACGAGTAAGTTTTACCTATGTAAAATGTTTCTGACGGTTAGGACCGTAAAAGTACAAAGGAAGAATTGGAATTAAGTGGATTTTGACTAACTGCTACATACTTACTGTGAACGTTATGATTGTAATAGTAAGACAGCTGTTTTACGCTAAGGTGAATGACCTGTGATAAGACGCCGCCCGCGCCGCTCGTTTGACACAAGGCTCGGACCGCGCTCACTACAGAGTGTTTGTAAGACTGCCTTGTGTCGTACTAATGAATAATATTTTTATTTATTCAAATCTTAATAAATCATATTTTTTTATTATAAACGTTTACTAGTCATGGGATACATGAACTGGGCTGCTTTTTTAAGACGACCTAAAAGTCGCGGTGTATAAAAAAAAGAATTCTAAGTATTGGCACCTGGAATCACCAACCTGCCTTAAATAGAGCGTTGATCATCACGCTTGCTCACTTTCACTTTTTTCCTTCACACATTCTCAATGCGGGAAAAGGCTTTTGCCCAGTAGTGGGACATTCTGTACGCTGTTGTAATAAACTAAAACTAAAGCAGACTAGAAACCTACACGTAATATGATGAACTCTCTTAATCCTTACTACAATATAAAAAATCATCTAAAAATACAAAATATTACCCTAGTAGAACCAAGAATTTAATTTGTATCATTTTCGACACTGACAAATGGCGATCTTGGCTACCCGAGAGACGGATAAATAAGCAAATAGCACAAATTAAATTCTTCTTAGTACGTAAAAACACATATTTCCCAGAAGAGCTATAAAACAATTTTTAGTTATAGGGCTGTCATTTTTTTTAATGAATCTGAATTTCGATTTAAAGTGATTTAGTTGTAATTTTAATACAATCTTCTTCGTTATTATGGAAAACTTGTCTAGATTTATGTTTAGCACAATACTCAAATGTTTTATGATTACTGTACTTCTTCCCTATAGAGAATTATAACAAGTTATGCTGTTATCGTGTCTGAGTACTGGTTTAAGAAAACAGGATTTTCTTTAGTCGCTACGCATAAAAAGAATACAAGCTATGCCAGCTTCTTTCTAAAAAATATATTTTAAACAGTAAAACAAAAGCTTCTACCAATATTGTATCGTTCGTTTAAATGTCCAGATATAAGAATAAACAGTCTTCAAATTGAATTTAGTCGTTTTAAAATATCAATCGAAAACCGATTGTCCGATCATTACATGCCCTTTTACAGTTTAATTTAACTTGTCAACCCTACAGATATTTTCAAAAAGAAACAATCAATTTTCGATTTCATTCGTAATTACAATGCAATTTTGTACCTGTAATGTTGTATTGTGTCATTATTTAACCCTGAATGTGTCTGTCAAAGAGAGATAGCTCTATATATAAGTAAAGCTGCATCTCTTTCTAGTATCGATGTGAAGCTCATGCTAAGATTGTTATATAACTACTTTCATACATTTTTAAAGTCTTTTTTTGTAAGACAAAGCACATATAACAGTCGAATACAAATTACCTTGTGCTTGTACTTTAGCAAAAATGTCTACGAATTTAAAAGCTAGAGTTCTTAACTTGTAGATACGTTACAGTTCTCCAAAGTAACTATAGTGTACACTAAAATGTATTGAACTGACAAGTCAATGTCATGTCACTTGTCGATAAGGAATATTCCCGTACATTTGAAGTCGTTATTATTTTGTTATTATTAAAGTTGTCATCATCATCTTCCTGCCCTTATCCCATTTTACTTGGGGTCGGCGCAACATGTTTGTTTTTCTAAACATGTTGCTAATGGATTTGGCTATGGTTTTATAGTCGGCCGCCAGCCTGACACTAACCCTCTTTGGGAATGCGATTGTTGGTTGTTTACCCGCCACCATTCGGGTGACCCAAGGTGCTTGGTACAGTGCACTGGGTCTTAGGGTCCATTAATCGCCTTTTACGACACCCAGTGGAGGATATGGGGTGGTGCTATTCTTTATATCCGGACACCACACGGACTATTATTAAAGTTGTCATCATCCCTATTAATCAAAAACTTTCTTAAAAATAGTTCATTATTTTAAGACGTACGTTTTTGAGAAGATAACTTATTAGTTAAAGTGTGTGATATGTCTGGGGAATTTTATGATGGATTTGCTTTTTAGAAATTACAGGTTAGTTCGGGTAACTTATATTAACTTGACTTATTTTTTTGATAAATTATTAAGTTATTAGATAATGTCCAAAGTTTACATTACTAAAACAAAGGTCTTTTGGGAAATAATTTTATGTTTACATAGCTATATAAATAAATTGGACTGTGAGTGTAATATCCATATTTAACAATTTTTGTCAGTCTGTCTGTTTGTTCTCGCAATCTCTGAAAATGTATTTAAAAACAGACAAATTTACATTTATACTGTAAAACTAAAACTTAGATATTAACAGGCATATACATAATATACGTATACAAAAGCTTAAAAAAAAGTAGTATATGCACTTATTAACAATGACCACTAGCCCAAATAACGCCATAACAAGATGAAAAACTTAAATTCTTACAACTTTCATCTCACAAAACATAGTTCGTTAACTTAGCTACAAAATTGCTTTCTGATTGCTTCAATAACTAACCCGTACACTCGTACATTCTCCTCCCCCCTCCTTTGTCCCCCTTAGTGGTTACGAAACGAGTCACATTCGAGCGATATGCAATTCGACACAATTAGTAAAACTCCACATGGGGATGCTAGGCGATTGAGATATTGTTGCTATATTTTATGTCGTTATTGTTACTATTTAACAGGTATTTTAAAACTTGAATCTTACCACACGTTTGTGGACTATAATATGTCCTGCGTAGCTGGCTGGTGTCATAGTAACTCTAGCCACCGTGGCCGAAATCGGCCAGGAGACATTATTTTTAAACAAAATTTAATCTTGGTTGTTTTCGGACTGACCGAAATTCTTTTAACCTGGTTGAGCAGTTAAGTAGTAAGAAGAAGCAAGAACCACCAATCATGCATTCACTTGACATTCAAAAACTAATAATTTCATTGATTTAAGAAGGAAACAGACAGTGATAACTAAAAATATTTTCACGAAGTATGTATGTGGTGTCTTAATGAACATTAATTGATATATTATAGCACCTTAATATTTTTTAGTTTACTACTAGATAGACAATAGCATCGCTTATCCACCTAGGACATCCAACATGATCCGAAATCCTTAGCCATAAGTGTTTATATTTCTATGGCTTTTGGATCCCCTAGAACTTTGTGGGTTTCAATTTGTTTTGTAGCTGAGGGTCCTACGCTATTTGAAGAGCCTTAAGGACCCAGTTGTGTTTATATTCGCAACTACTGCATAAGAAACTGAAGTGGAGGTCATTTCCTTTGGATCTGAGAAAGTATTGTGCTCTGTTTACTTTGTAAGTCCAATTGGTAGAGCAAGTTGAAGTAACAATTGAATTATTGGTATTTTTCTGATTTGTCTGAATTCAGTATTTGTAATTAAAAACAAGTTGTACATTGTAGTGGCGACAGCTCAATGGTATGAACGTAAAACTGACAATTCTAAGGTTGTAGGTTTAAACTCTGGTACGCGTGCGCGTATTATACAGTAATTATTACTTGCTAAAATCGTTGAAAGAAACCAGCACACTTGAGAATGTCTCAAGGGTTGTGCTAAACCACGTCAGAGGCCTTTGGGTGGCAAATATACGAGAAAAAGAATAAAATCAGTATGGTATTTGTATTTAGGTATTTGCATAATATTATCCGCTTTGCTACAATTTCTGCATACAAAGTAATAGTAAGTTCAGTATTGTTAATTTTATGATTGGAAAATGCTTAAAAATGTTAGATGAACTAATATGTTTGAGAGCTTCCGAAGCTGAAATGCCAACTATCGGGAAGAGCGTGTATAGTTTTGTGGTGGGGCGGTAATGCTTTCCCATTTCACTGTCGCATACTTGATGTACTAGATACACACAAATGTGCAAGATAATAATCAATGTATTCCCAATCTGCATTTCAATGTTTATAATAATTCTGCCTCGTTTTG
The DNA here is from genome assembly GCA_941860345.1 of Chrysodeixis includens. NCBI lineage: Eukaryota > Metazoa > Arthropoda > Insecta > Lepidoptera > Noctuidae > Chrysodeixis > Chrysodeixis includens. The sequence continues at coordinate 65,759 of CALNXA010000007.1, forward strand.
TTGCTCAAAGTATGGTGTTCTAGTTAAATTTGTTATGGATAAACAACATCCGATCATTAATTTGCTTAATTTGTTAAAATAAACCAGAACGACATAGGTCACACTTTGATTCTTAGATATATTGTAAAGATCAGGCCTGTTGGTCTGGTGGTTTGGTTGTTTGGCGTTGTGTGAAAGTCGTGGAATATTTAGAAAAAAAATATTTGTCATTAAATTATACATTTCAGCGAATTTATCGCTAAGAACGCATATTATCTACATGGATAGGATCAATCATGAGCAATGCTTGGAAGCAACGTCGGTTGTCTAAAAGGATTGCGTTCTGTTATCATTTGCTCATAGCTCCACAATTACCGATAGGCAACATTTTAGTGTAATAAAATTAAAGACCAGATTTTTCAATTAAGAACAAGATTTGATTCACATTGAATTTTGAATCTCAGTTCAGCATTCATTATCCCCATTCTCCGTATCGGTTGGAAACAAAAAAGCGTTTTGTTCATTCATCGCAACAATGGTTGAATATGGAGGAACCAATTCAAAACTTGAATAATACGTGACTCCGGGATATACCCACTTGTAGAACAAATTCTAACTTTTGCTTTTCTGAAATTTTTGATGGCTTGGTTTTGTAAATAGATGATATCATTTTAGTCAATTTGAGTTTGATGCTATTATTCCGAATGTACATGTTGATTAGTTTAGGTCAAAAGTTATAAACAAATCAAATGATGTTCTTTTTTCTGATACAATCTATCCTTCATTTATAGTTGTTTAATTGCTTGCAAATAAAAGGTGATTTAGTGTTATAGATTGGTGAGAATTTGATTATTGGTCTTTGATATTAACAAATTTTTCACGTATGCATTCATTAAAGTTTCTAATACAAGTCATTAAATTAACCTAATCTCAATGTTATTTTTTCTGTCACAATCTTTTTTACAAACACAATTTTGAATGCGATCGATAAATATAAAGATCCTAAATATTAATAAACTAGATTACGCTGTTACTTACCAAGAAATCTTTATATCACATTTTAATAATAGGATCCCATTTTATATTGATAACTGAGCTGTTCTAAGGCTTCAACCGTTGACATGAATAAAGTTTTCCGAGATTGAAACCTCACAAGTGTAAATCCAGGTTACGTCAAAAGTATTTTTATTTAAACTATTACATTGATTTATCTACGTACATACAACTTGGATCACCGTTCACGAAATACATACTTTATCGAAAAATAAGGAATTTAGGTTTATGCCAAAAAAGGAATGGCTTACGATGTTAGATTTGAGTTGATGCTTATCATTATCAAAAGATGTATAAGCTGGGTTATTTGTTAATAACATTCCTAGTTTTAGACCAAAAGTAATATCATTATGAATAAATTCACATTTGATAAATGCTGAAATAAGAGACACTTATTTTAGTTCCAGACTCAAATAAAATCCCCATATTCCTGACACATCCAATTTTAATCCAAGAATCAAACAGTATGAAATCACAAAGGCATTAAATTGAAGCCTTCTATAAAAGGAACAATCCAACCACTAGCCATTAGGTAATTAGGTACTGATGTAACCAACGCTTCTAGAGCAAAACGAACCATTGCGATCGGAACATGTTCATTATTAGACGTATTTCGACAGACGTAGAAAGAAGGAATCATTTAACATTGCTAATGTATTTTTGGAAATATTCTAAGTGCTCTTAAAGCAAGAGTTTTGCAGGTGTGGAAGAGGGACTACGCATAATACAGTGTATATCACTGTCTCTCTTCCACAATGATAAAAGTACTTCTTTTTCAGTTCGTGATGAGCGTGCAAGTCTATCATTAAACAATTTGACTGTTTCATCTTCGAGAAACCTCCCTTAATGTTGCCATCAGTCTGAAATTGGCAAATAATTGCGTCAATTTGATGCCGTTTTTTTTTTAAATTGTTTTTGGATTGAACTTTCGTCTGCACTGCCATCTTAATGTATTTTTTTGTGATTGTTTGAGTTGCTAAACATTTTGTGCCTAATGAAAGTTGATTACTAAAATATGTCAAATGTTGAGTAAGTATTTTTTTCATTACTTAGATACTAATTCAAAATTTTAAAGAAGTAAAGAAAATTTTATTCACCTCAAACCAGCCTTAATAATAAATCAGAAAAATAATCTAACTTCGTTTAAGCTCGTTGCAAACTTTACACACACAAAACTTTATCATTTATAACAATTATTATTATAATAACATCAAATCAATTGTAACTAAGTTAGAACAAGTGAATTAATTTTATAAGTCCCATCATTACTAATTGCTTCAGTGATTGATTAATTATAATTGATATTTGTTCAGCTAATCAATCATGTCTCAATATAAGTCATCAAACTAATTGCTTGCAATGTCTTGGGTAAATTTTACTTGAAATCGGGTAGGATGGACACAATGACTTAGAATATTCCTTAATCGCTAATATCACAATTACTTGACAAATCTTCGTAACCTTTTTTGGGTAAAGCGTTTCATGTGCACCATATTCATCGGAGAGGAAGTGGATAGTCAGACTCGTACTGACTTAACCTGAACACTATGCTACGTCATCCTTGTTTTGGTGCCGGTGCATAGCAGTGCGTTGCAAATCTTCATGCAACGACGCGGGCTTCCGTTGGCCGTCGACATGTAAAGAGCGGCCTCCTCGTCTCGTACTGGGACCACACCCACCCTGAACCTGCAGCCATATACACAAGCAAACAAGCACTATCATAACCTATTACGGCATATATATTTGCTCCTTCACTCCTATACGAAGCCACTCAATAACAGGAACTGCATTGTCAATAGTAGGTAATTGACAGATCAGAACATCTAAGCCAAGCAGGTACAAGCACCCAATATCAGCTACACGTACCATAGTTTACTTAATAAGGTGAGGGCGTAAAATCTGACCAATCTGTCAGTTACCTCACACATCACCATCCTTTAAAACATGGCGGAAATTTCATTTAGGTCAGTGTAGCCCTCGCTATTGTGTGAAAATGGGCGCTCAATTTACGCGTCACCTATTTCTAGTGTACTATGATCTAGTGAAACACCACCCGACTACGGACTACTCTTCGTACTGTAACAAATTGGAATCAGAAGGGTGAGTTGAAATGTAACTTGATACTTTTGGATCTAGCTTGAATGTACATCGCAATTACAAATTTCAACGACGTTTTGTGGTTTTTCGGCAAGTATAAGATGATAAACAGGTAACATTGATAAAAGTTTTAAATGGTGCAACGCGATTTTTTTTTGTCAGTAAGTCTACTACTTTTTTTTACTTTTTAAAGAAAACCAAACTTAATAAGAAGATTTGGAAACCGAATTTTTCACGTGCGCTTTTAAGTTTTTATTCCCTTAAGACATTCAACCATCTGGACTCAAACGAGTTACTTAATAAAAAGCGAAATAACGAACTTAACGAAAGACCTAACTACTCTTTCATACTAACGTGATAAGGTTCGACTCGAAACCGATATTTAAGTTTACAGGTAAGATACATCAAACGTAATACGTTGTTCATATACACTATTTTCACACAGCACCATCTAGTCTCAAAATAAGAAGAGTTTATATTGTAAGTTCTATACAACAAATGATCGTGTTCATCACACAAACATAATCATGCCCTGAGTGGAGATCAAACCCACGACCTCTGGTATAACAGTCAGGTCTACTAACCATTGGACCAAACAGGCCAGTCAAAAACAATTAAAAAATGTGAATTACACAAAGTTTCAACACATTGCCTTGCTAAATCACTTGACACAGAATTAGGTGACATAAATTTCCCTACATTGCCTTTTTAAAACATTTGACACAAAATTTACCTTCTGCCTAACTCCCACAGTGGTTTATCTCTAGCACGTCCGCCCCCTCATCTCTCATACACCGTACGTTCTTTTCAGGCCAGATAACGTTAATCCTGTCCCGTATAGTGTGGACATGAAACAAATTGCTTCATTAATGTTTTTCATTCTACCCTTTGTTCCGCGTACTGTGGTCGACGGTCGCTTTTTGTTTTTTCTTGTTCCTCTATCGGTTTCCGTTGATTTGTATCGGGAAGTTTGTGCTGGTTCTGTTTATAAATTAAACTTTGCTGTTATAATTTGTCTTGGTTTTTTTTTTTAAGTTGTGTGTGAACGTCGATTGTTTTGTAAGGTTTTTATGTTACGTTGCAGTGGAATTTGCTTTCGAGAATGTAAACAGGTTATTAATAGTTTTTAGATGTACATGGTGTGTTTTCAATGGTATTACATTTTTTCAACTAATCATATTCGGTTTATATGTGTAAAACGGTATGCTTTTATCTTTATTATGGAATTTCTGAAATTGTTATGAAATATTCAACATTATATTATTATAATATTACATACGAATGTAGCGACAATTGTACCGCAATTGAACCTTCAGTTAAAATACAAAAGTTTGGCAACCATTCTAACTCAGTAATTGGGTAGGAAAGGTCAAAGAAATTAAACGACCATACCCAATTACGTCATCAAAATAATTTCGAATACTAAAAGGTATTACAGTCCAAACCTTATATGTCACATGGTGATTAAATAACCCTTATTACGTCCTAATAGAGTTCATTTTCCGATTCATTAATATTGCCAATGTATGGTTAACTGTATAACTAATCTAACGAGAAGTAAATTTCTCGAGAATTTTCTTTAACTGGAACCCTATGGGTGGAATTTTCCGAGCCCAGTTGGCTTCTAAAAAACGTAATGGTGGAAAAATCTTAAGCCTTCAATAACAATCGTGACACACGGACTACAGTGTAAACAAGCAATTTATAGTAAAGTATGTTAAACACATGACTTGCCTACTCGTTGTAGACGCGAGAACGTATGAACGTATTAAAATCACTAATTTGATATTTCGGCCGACTTGCAAAAACCACTTGGTCATGAGAACACTGATTACAGCAGCAACGTTTTCATGTCGTGTGAGTTTCTGCCACTTCTAATTTTACTTTGATCGAATGTTCAGTTTGTCAGTACACTCCACTATATTAACAACCTCTCTAAAATACTAGAGAGGAAGAGACGCTTCAAAAACGCATTTTTTTCCTGTAGTTTCCCACTTTTCAGCAAAGGCCTCCGAGGCCTTCCACGATTCTCTAGCTTGTGCTACTTCGAACCAGTCCTCGCAATTGTCAAAAACGCTTGCATGAGCAAATTTATTTTCTACTTATAGGTACTAAAGCAAAGTTAATAAAAAAATAATTTTACACTTAACTAATTTACTTTATTCTCAATTTTCCGAAGCAATGTGTCCAACACTTCTACGTTATAAGCGGGCTGTCATGGTGATTTCCACCAAATCTGAAGATGGAATCGTCTGACAGTGCCTCCGTAATCCCCACCTCTCCTCCCGACGCCGTCTTGAGTGCGTTGTCTTGCACGGCTCAGATTATACCTGCTTACGTTTTTATGTCCGGGCTATGGTGCTTATTTGTCTATTTGAAGTAAACGTTAAGTGAAGTATTGTTCTGGTTGGTATGTGAATAGAGTGTGAATAGTCTTACGGTCAAATATTGAAAAGATAGGTTTATGACGCCAATTATTCTCATGGTATCTCAGTCATTTTTAGTGATGATGGATAGCGTTTGAGTATTTAGGAATTACTGATCTAACAATAATTTAATTTAAAAGCTTTGGTTGGTTAAAGAAGATACGTTGTTGGAATTGTAAAAGAGAAACGGTTCTCTTCAAAACGTCAAAAAATCGTCTCTTTTTTTAAATTGTTAGTATGATCACATAGCTGATTCTTTAAAAAACGAGTTTTAAACACGAACAACGCTTTTTGAACAAAATAAATATGGTACTCAAACCATTTATTATACACAAATTATAAAATTGATCCACCAATAAAACCGCAACCAAATCTACAAAACAGTTTTCAACGAGGCCACCAAAAACATGGTATTATCACAATTTACGACCATCAAAGTTATTCAGAAAACAATCTGGACGCCACAAAACCTATCCGCAATAAATTACGAATACCCTTTGTTCGTTATTATTTAATGATTTCGTAAATAATGGGCCTTAATAATATTCGGAAAATTTCTTGCAAAGGTTTGATTTGATTGGATTAATTTAATACTATTATAATATATTATACAAGTTTTTGTTGAGTTGATTAATTATTGTAATAAAATAATCGTAATCTTGGTAATATTTTGCTATTAAATTTTGAAAACTTTGATGTATTGTATAAAAACCTCAAAATATCGATCGCAAATTATACAAGAGATCCATCATAACTTAAGGTAATAATTATTGCAATTCTTAAAAAAAAGACGACACACTAGACTCTGTAGCACTTTATCAGGCTTTCAAACCAACAATAACTTTAATAAGTGGAAAGAGAACAAAATGTCATTCAAATCGTCATTCATTGTCTATCATGCATTTTTTTCCGTAAGTAAATACAATACGACTCAAAGTTTGTTTTACGACGTGAGTATATTCATATAAGGCCACACGATTTCAATATTTGTCGACATTTCTGATCTGACTTTGTTCACACACGTGTAGTTTTATTTATTTACAAGGATAAAACCAGTCTTTCGTTGGTTGCTAGGTAACCAACAAACAGGATTGAATTCAAGATTTAAACAAGACTATCAGTATTTTGGAGAGTTTTGATTTTTTTTTGCTAATGGTGATGCAACAAAGACGTCACCAGTAAGTTGTGTTGTGTATCCATGACACGCGGTCATTTCAGCTATCCAAAATTTATATGCTATTAAATACTGCGCTGCCGGTTTCAATACAGCGCTTTCTCTTGTGCGTTATCGTTGTGTCATCGTACGTCATTTTAACGCATTGACGAAGCCTTGACGCTCAATCGTCGTAACGTCAACGCAATACCAGTCTGATATCACACTATCAAGGGCTTATCCTTTAGGTTTAGACGGATTGAGCTAGTTATAGCATCTAGGAAATGTACTGTTCATGTGTAATCTACGCACCTACTCAGAATCATAACTAATCAATATTCTAAAGCTGGTTGAGGGTTAACCTGAATAGTATCTTCTTGGAAATCACTTTGGAACCTAGAAACATGTAAGTGCTGGCCTAGTTCGCCTGTTATAGTTGTGGATACGAGGCGGCGCTACACGTTGTAGAGCGGTATCTCTTTCACACAACTGCAGAAGTCACAGTTTAAGAAGTAGGTGTGTTGAGGTGTTGTATTGGAGGTACGTTTCAAATGCGTCTTCTTAAAATCATAATAATTGGGTGAGTAAAGCTATTTTTTACAACACAGGAGGTACTTCAAATAGGAGATGCCAAACAAATTAAATTAATTTTAAAATTATTATTTTTACTTAAGTCTTGGTTATGTATCACATATTTTTACTTTATAACACAATTTGTCAACAAGAATGAAAATACAATTAGTTTGAATTTAAATTAAGTGTAGACATATAACCTTCCACTTTAGTTCAGTTCACTGTCTGATAAATACAGGAATTTAAAGACAGGCTTCCTTAGGAACGGCAGTCGTTTGCGGTGGCCCTTAAGTGGTGGTTCCATTTACTTGTGTTACTTCCCCTGTCTTGAGCAACTCTTAATTAGGTCAAGAAATGGAAGGGTTACCACTGAGATATTCTCTTAGGTAGAGTGACAAACATTCTACGTGTTTTAATTGGAAAAAGCTAGTTAAGTAAAAATTTAGATTACGTTGATAGTTTGAATCTTTAAAAGAAGTTGAGCCCAGAACTACGAATATTATGATGTCCATAGCAAGTTGGCCAGTTAAATACTTTATAATATTGCTTATGCCCGTTAATATGTGCTGCCTCGCCACCTATTCCTGGGTCTGCCACGCTGACGTTTATTATGTATAAAAGACCATGCAGTGGTTATTTTTTCCCACCGGTTTATTGGCATACGATAGACGTGCCTAGCCCAGTTTCACTTTAACGTGGCAACTTTTTGTCGCTCATGGAAACCAAAAACATGCATATTTATCTAAGACTCACCATAAATTGAGTAATTAAGATGAACCCAAAGAAGTAATTCTGACATTACTAAAACCATGGCCTCCCTAATAGCAGTCAGTCTTGATATTTGTCGACACTTCCTTTGAGTTTTATTGTTGAATGAATGAACTGAAACTGCAGTAAAGGGTTGCTTTTATTACAGTTTCGAGTCCAGAGCCTCGGCTGAAAAGTTCCCGAGTTCGTCGACGAAATATGATTATGCGGTGAGCGTGAATTATGTCTAATTCTCGGAATTTTGGTTTGTTAGCAAGATTTGTAATTTATACTGCTATTTGCATGATATGTTAATTTCATTGTGTGGAGGTTAATCTCTGCATTGATATTATTATGAGTTGTAGTCTTTGTTGAGACAACCAGCTTGAAAAGCATGCATGGATACTTTTTGATGCACGAAAAATATTATTGTTAGGGAAACGTCAAATTAGTGTAAGAAGATTCTATAACTGTATGTAAATCTCAAAAGTTATAAAATATCACAGTCGTTTTTTGATGTACATTGGCAGATGCTATAAAATGAATACATTAACATTACATTCACTTTTGTCATAAAAGTCGAGAAAAATACCAACTTTTCTACCATAAAACATGCATGTACATCATTTTACAATATGACCTCAAATATACTACCAGCTAAACTAAAATTCCATCTAACTTAAAGTATCACCAGCTAAACAAACAAACATTTGTATAATTTTGACACGTATTCCCAATATTTACGTTCGATCCGTTCTGGAGCTCCGACAGTGGCCAACTTAAATATTAAAGCCAACCAAACACTGGACATTGACACGTACCATGGCGCGTTGCCAAACCGTGCGTGCACAGGGTGTTGCGAAATCCCCTGTAACGATTCGAAGGTAGAAATCGATTTGGGTATGTTCTTTGTGTGTGTCATATTTTTTTATGGAGTCATTTGGAAGGCTTTTGTTTTATTTTCATTCTGTTACATAATTTATAGTGTAGTAGACCTTTGATTTTATGCTTTATTTGCAATAATGACTCTTTAAATAAAATGTGCAAGATATCTTTAGCTTTGGAAGTTGTATAACACTGAACTAAATTGATAATTATAATTTATTGATATAATTAAGGTACTTAATTGTACCTTTAGTATCTTCGCCTACAAAAGAAGAAGAAATCAGAAGAAAATGAATATAATACATACATAATACAAATTCATAAGAATTCTGAAGAATCAGAACATTACTTTCAAAGTTTTTCCATGTAACCATCTGCAGAAATGAATAGGAATATTGACTTTCTAAAATCCCACCTTCAATTTTCATAATACATATTATTATACTTAAACATTGCTCTTCAAAATAGTTAAAGTAGAGCTAACAATAATCTTTAGCCCACCCTGTATAAGTTCAAATAAACGCCTTCGCCATAAGCAGCATGAGTATTAACAGACCGGCGCTAATGTGCCCTGGCAACTTTAATTGCCAGTTTACAGTATCATTTTCTTCATTGCCAGAATTTTGGACGTGAATTAAGGGAATAAAGAATTTTATTTAGGTCTGGTTTATGATGTTTAAATGATGCATGTAGCCATGTGGCGTTTTATATTTTTTATATAGACTTAAGTAATTTTGTCTGGTGTTTTAATTGCATAAATTGAATTAAATATTCTATGTTGCGTGACGTGAGAGAACATTGACACGATATGTAGTAACAGAATACTTAACCAAAAATAGCTGCAGTGGCTTTTATATGCAAGAAAAATATTTAATACAAAATCGACATTAAAGACTTCAATTTACACAATGATGTTAAAAAACGTTTCATTTACTTGCTTTAAACCTTTTATCAAAAGCATAATTGCCATAATAGTTAAAATTACATCAAAGCTTCTATTTTCCATGAATTTCAAAAACTTAAAACATTTAGCAAACATTTTGTAGTGAATCCTCCGTCTGTTAATAAATCTTAAGAAACACTTCAGTGTCGGTTTTTGCTGCACTTAACCCTTGCTCTACGCGAGAACGATAGTTAGTGATCAAAAACAGTCCACTTCACTTGAGGGTTAAGATAAATAGCTCTTCATTTATTTTTCGTTCATTCGAGTCTTTTAAACAGATGCTTTTTTATTTCGCAGGGAAATTAAGAGGAAAAACGTATGTATTTAATATTACTCTAAATACTTTAATTTTGTTTTATCTTACTGATGTCATAACCACGAAAGTTTGCATGTATGAATGGATGACGTTCGTTACTCTTTCACGCCTAAACCGCTGGATCAATTTTGATGAAATTCGGTATGAGCTTAGCTGACACTACACTACACAAAGGCTACTTTTAAATCAATTGCGTCAGAGGAGGCTAATATTTTTGCAGCTATAACCGACATTCACCCAGGCGCGGGCTTCAACTAGTCTGTTATATTTGATACATTTAACCATCTTTCAAAAATATTTTTAGCTTTAAAACAATTATGTTTGAAAATTTAAATTAATCCTGTCAATCACTAAACAAAAACTCCAAAAATAACCAAAAGATCCACCAAAAATGTTAACACAAGAGCTACTTCGTAAAGATAACCCAATAATGATCGATCCACCATTACGTTCACTCTGTCCAATCAAAAGCAAACACGAGAATCCTTACAATTTCTTACACAGAGTATCGGATAACAATGACCATATTTCACGTTTACGCGTAATGTCCACTGAGGTCGATCTGGCTTTCGCCCTGTGATTTACGGCCGGTCAGAAGATTGTGGGTGAGAAATAAATCTAAGGATATTAATACCCTTCGCTCTAGTGAGGTTATGAAGGGAAATTATGAATCGGACGGTGTGGTCCTTTGATTTTTGTGGATAGATTGATGTTGAGTGAGATTGGGTTTTTATTTTTAGTTTGTATCGAGTGGGTATGATCCTTTTTTTTTGTAGATAGCAACAATTTGTAGGTTTTTTCGGGAAAGTTCTTTTTCTGTACCTACGAGAAATTAAATACGGATTTTTATTTATAGAGTTCTTAGAATTATGGTTTTATTAATATGGACTAGCCTTTAAGGACTATGCGTGAAATAAGTGGAAGTAAGTTAAATAAATATTACATGTTCACGTGTAAGTACAATGTATATAAATAGACTAGTTGTTGCCGGCAACTTCACTCCCGCGAATGTCAGTTATAGCTGCAAAAATAACACTCCTGTCTGACGCTGTCGTTTAAAAAGTAGCCTATGTGTTAATCCAGGGTGTTAACTAAGTCCATACCAAATTTTATCAATATTATCTTAGATGAGAGCGTGAAAGAGAAACAGACATACTCGTACATCCATTCATTCACCTATCCATACTTTAAATTTTTGCATTCAAAATATTTGTAGGATTAGGCAGTATTGGGTACATTGATTGGTATATTTTAAGCATTGATGTCATTTATTTACAATTACAGGAAGCAACGTGTGCAAGAAGAAAAAGACATGCTGCGATCCCTAATATAATTAAGATAAGGACAGGGGAATGATGAAGATGTCATTAAATTACAAGTCAATATAAGCATATCTTTAAGAGTCAATCTCAAAGATAATAAATCTCAATATTAACTTGACATGTTCTCCAAACGCCCAATCAAACATTTTGAAAATTCAATTGACCGTGCAGAAAAGTATATGACTGAAGTTTCAGACATAAGTGTCTTCATGAGATATTGCTTGGAGATATATCAGGGTCCCATTTTCAATTGGACCCGAGATCTGACCTCATTAACTCGGGTAACGTATGTGTGGAATGAGGGGAAATAAAAAAGTCCCGATTGAGTCGGTCCTCGTAAAAACATGATCATGTCTAAATGTGGTAGAGTTATTTTTGTTTTGTCTGAGTAGACTTGACCTTGTAGTATTCTATACTCATTTTAGGCCTAGAACTAAATAGTGATAGTCTAGTGGTATAACCGTTAGACTGCCAAGTCAAAGGTCGTCGAGTTCGGATCCCAGCACACATCATTCACTTTTTTAAAATGAGTAAGCCCAGTAGATTATTTTGATCAAAAGTAGATTTAACGTATTTTCTTGTAAGACCTGTTTCGACGAAATCCGTATCATATTTCGTAAAGCGATTCTGTGGGTGGAAAAAATAAGCTTTTCCATGAAATTATTAACTAAAATGTTTTTTTTTATTATTATTCTAGGGAGGATGTAGCAGCTTATAAATGTGCCGGTTTTAGGAGAAGCGTCTTTAAGCGCTTTTCCCATTAAATTTAACAAAACTATATACACAAACTATACGGTATAAAGTATAAACACCAACTCATTTATCTGACCCTATAGTGTCCCACTATTTAATTGGGCAAACCTACCCCAAATCCTTCCACGATTCTCTATACCACGCTATCAGTTTTATTTATTAGTTTGAACAAAAATTTTTTTAAGCCATCTCTGTAATATTTATTCCATGATTTCTGAATACATACTCTCAAATATATATTCTTTATAAATACAAGTGTCAGCTGGTTTTTGTCGACCTCGTTTACTATATATTGGGCTATAACTGGTGCAATACTCGAAATCGAACATATGCATAAAATAAAGTGTTCAGTGTATGTGTTCATTTGTTTTTTTATATGTATAAATATGAATGTGTGTCCGGTGTTATGAAATGGATGTAATATTTTTAAATGTTTTTGACATTTTTGATTTTGTTACTTACAAACTTTTGTGCATGAGATGTGGTTGTTACGAGTAGTGGGACAGTCCAATATTTGTGTTTATGTTTTTAATTAAAAAAATGAAAACAAGTATTCAAAATTGGCTACAGAGAAGCACTTTTTGAAGGTCAAAATACAATGGCAGTATCCTTTCGCCCACCCTTCATCGCTTCCTGTGCTATTGCTGCTGGAGAAGTAACTGCACAGCTATATCCTTAGCAGCACGCTGTCTTCGACTTTATTATTTAATACCAATATCGACCTCTACTCTTCATAATGTACCATCGAACTTTCTGATAATCGGTTCCTTTCATCCTCCACATGACAAGTCCATACCATGACAGCCGGCTACCACGAAGGGGAATAATAATTAATAGAACAATATTTGTAGAAATACAAATTAGGTTACATTGGTTACAGTTAAAGTTATTTTGAAGTATATTGCCTTTGTGCATAGAAAAAAAGAGCCAAGTCATTCCAAGAAAATAAGCCAATTCTAAAAAAAAATGATGAGTTTCCTCTACTAAGGTTTAAGTATAACATATACGAGTACATTATTTTTTTTCAGTAAACAGTATTGTTTTCGTAGTAAAACGGTGTTTGTCAACATAAGTAGAGACGGTACTAAGAACATAGCGAGCTTTACTGAAAAACGTTATAATTATATGAAAAGCTGTTCTTTACTAAAGCTGTTCTTACATTATCACAAATTTTAAACATAAACAAACTGTATTAAAGCAACTATTATTTTTAAATAAGGGTCTATAAAACTTAATTTATGTGTCGCGAGTTAAATTCATTTACCCAAGCTTCAGTTTTATGAACAGTTGTAATTTATTTTAAGAATAAAGTTACTATCATAATAAAAATAAAAATAAGAGAGCTCTTTAAAAACGTGTAATGAATATCATATTACCGCTTCGTAGTTTTTCGTAGTACCGTAGCATTGAGCGTAGCATCGTAGCTAAAATGGTAAGCGTAGCTCTGCTAACTGTAATATACCAGTGAGTGAAGAATAGAAGAGGAATAAAATAAAGGAAAATTTAATTTGTTATGATTTATTTACACGTTGCGGTATAAATAAGGTTTAGTTTTCTCGTATAAATACAATTGCCAGCTGAAGGTTGTAAGAGGGATTTGGTTAGTGTTTTGTTTTTGTGATTTACCTTAAACGTAGTCTATGTTTTGAATTTGGTTACAAAGTGGATCGATCTCATACGGAACTAAACAAAATTAGGATTGTTTTGAAAAACTCACTCTAGCTTTATCTAATACTCGTACCAAGAATGAGAAACTCTAGCACATACAGTAAACAATACAAAAGAAATCTGTTCGAAGCCATTTATTTTTAAGAAGAAAATATGGTATGAAATACGAAATTTCATCTAAATTGGTTTTGCTGTTTATGCGTGAAAGAATAACAAACATTTCTGCATCCATCCCGTACTTACAAATTTTCGCATTAATAATATTAGTAGGATAATTGTAACCACCACATAACTCTATTATATAATACACATACCGTCTCACAATAACACGTTCTTAGCAAGAACAGACAAACAGGAAATCAAAGTTAGTTGGAGTCGGGAACTTAGCCAAGTTGGTAGCAACCATAATATTGCAGTATCGATCCCGTTGATCCGAGATTTAAAAGACAACAAAGTGAGCTTAAGAAGAGTTAGCTGTAAACTGTGGTCGCTAACTTCTCTTGTAAATCGACTATTATTTTATTTACATTGATTACGTATCCACGAAACTTCGTGAATGAAATGCTCTTTTTTTGTGGACTGCCTTATAGATTATTTTTAGTAACTTTTGTGAGGATGATTCATACCTAAATGATACAACGGTTTACTAAAATTTTTAGATAAAGCCAAAAATAGTAACTGTTAATAGATTTTTCCTCACAAGATGCTCAGTAAAGTTTCGAGTCAAGAAGTGAGATTCTAGTACCACATTTAAAAGTAATATTATTACAGTTGTGGAAGCGTGACAGCGCACTACTTGGCGTAGAGCGGCGTCTCTCTTCCACAACTGCAATAATATTGCTTTAGGTGGTTGAATTAGAGTCACTGCACTACTAAAACCTCCGTGGTTTGGAAAGTACGTAAAGTTGTCAGTCCCGACGGGATCTTTGACACACGTGAAGTTATTACAACTATTCTGACAACCAGCCTTTGTATGATATACTGGGGTACCTATTAAATGGGTCGTCGAGGTCAGATTTTTCATAAAGAGATATTATATTGCTCTACTTTTTATTATTCTAATCTTAAACTGTTTCTCTGTAAAAGGCAAGAGAAAAAACTTTCCCATCTTGAAATAATTAATAGAAGCTAACCTTGTTAACAAAAAACCTCCCAGAATATTTCAGCAAACAACATCAGAATCCCTCAACTTTGAGCAATAAAACAGCTAATAAATCTTTCTGAAAACTTCCATGTAATTAGGCAATTGAATATTTAACGGCTACCTGTTTATACTAGGTATTTTCATGGCCTTATTTCGTAGATGGTATTATCGTAAATCTTTGGAATACGAGTCTGCGCACTAACTGTGAACTATAAAAACCAAACTGTTGAATTTGAGGAAGCGAGATGCAGCTATACCAAATGTAGAGCGCCATCCCACTTCCACCTGAACAAAAGTCCTATTTGGAGAGAAGATAGTACAGTCAGTGGATGCCATTAACGTAGCTTGATAGATAATTCTGTTTGTTACTTTCCCAGGTACTCTTTATAGACTTTAGTTAAAACGTATTGGGTATGTGTGTGTTAGGTTTTCTTTGTGTATTTAGTTCTGAAATTATTAATGTACGTTAGTTCTAAAGGTTCATGACTTATTGTTTTGGTCTTTATATGTTTTATTACCGCTTTTAATTAGGTGTTGTTTAAATGGTAGGTAGTTTTTAGAGTTTCTAAAATGTGATGAAAACTGCCTGGTGGTGATTTGGCTGACTGGATAGACCTTTACGCTGTAGCGGTAATGTAGCGTCGAACTGAGTAAGTTCAATTCACGTCATCCCTGCATCAGTTTATGACTAAGGACTCTCGTTGGGTCTGAGACTAATTGAGCCATTTCGAAGAAGACGTATAAGCAAGCCATTATTTTTAACACGTACAGGAACATCATTTTACTCAAACATTATTGAGCTAATTATTAAAATAAAAGCCCATCTCAAAATTGAATGCAATAACAGAAACAAACTATTATACTTGAAATACACATGCAAAAGGGTGTGAACACGTCACATATAGTTGTAACAGGACTTGTCTGGCGGTGTGCCAGACGAGAATTGCCGAGTGTTGCCGAGTGCTACCGAGTGTCGTGTGATAAGAAACATGGTGTCCTCAAGAATGAGATGCAGTTGGAACTTGGGAGATCAAAATATGAACAATGTTATACAACTTCTGTAAACCGATGGTGATATTTTAGGTACAGATTTTTGGTATGTCGTCAACTGATTGAAATTTGTTTTTATGGATTATGATTTTGGTTTCTTGCAAAATTAAGATAAGTATTTTAATATAAGTGCATAAGCATACATGCGTTTAAATATAAGGACTCAATACAAAATACATAGCAAGATAGCTTTAAGACCACGTCAGATGTATTGAAAGATCCGAGTTTGAGACAAAAAAAAAACGTTACCATTTACATTTTATTTTGTTAATTGGTTCACGATAGGCTGAGTTAAAACGTTAAACAAAACTATAATTTTAAAACACTTGTCTCCAACCGAAACACTGCAACAGACAGATTTCATTCAAACCAACGAAACGTCAACCGTCTGCACTTGTTACAGGAAATAGGGGGCGTGCGGCTTGCGGAAATGACGTCATATTTCAGGCCAAATGTAACGCGGTGCATGTTTATAAAACATAACACTGTTAAATGGAAACGTTCGTATTTTTAACACTTTACTGGGGTTTTGAGACAGGTAAGGGGTGTTTTTTTTATGTTTAAAAGGTTGCCTGAGGTATTTAATAAAAAGGAGTAGTAGTATTTTTAGAGTAAATGGAATTATGTCTGTATGTTATCATAGAGACGTAATGTATGCGGTAGTGGTTTTAAAAAGTTATCATTGATTAAGTAGATACTTAAAAGTTTTATTCAAAAAACAGTCGTTTAAAAGAAGCATAATCTGCAAAAAGAACTAAACATTAGTGTCGGCCATTTTATCACACTACGTTACACAATAACTGCCGAAATTATACGTATTGTAGTCAAATAATATTTAAGACAAATAAATAGTAAGATAAAATAAATCGTACACAAGTCTAGATATTTCAAATTGTATTATTTTAGCAAGTTAAGCCTGTTTATCTATCTTTCTACTTATTACTTGTGTCTTCATATGAAAGGTCGATTAAATCCGAAACTATTCAAGCTTGATGCCCCGAAGATTTATTACGATATATCAAACAATATTGTATCATTATTATTGTTTCTATGAATCACAATATTATAAACAAATAACACACGTAATTGGTAGTTTATTTGGGGCGAAAATTGATAGTAAACACATCAATTTCCAGAAAAACCTTATCTTATCTTATTTTTATTAACACATAGTGACAAAAACAATTACTTAACAAGTATTAATTAAGACACTTTAACTTGAAGAGATCGAGCCCAATATAGTGTAATTTGTACCTGTATTTTTTGAATATAATAGTTTGAGATATAATAGTTTAAGCTGAGAGATTTGCCTATTATGAGGATTCCATAAGAAGCATTGTTTTTAATCTAAAAGTAATGATTTTGGTTGGAATTTGAATTAGACTCCGATCGTAGATAATTTTGACACTCAACTTTTATTGTGAACTACACCTTATTGATAAAGTGATTGCCAAATTTCTTAAAAAGCAACCTTACCGTGATTATCACTAATACAAATTTTATTTATCTTTTGTATTGTAATAACTATCGACTCAACCGCGCCAGCTCATGATTAAGACCTTCGGTTGGGTCCGAAACTGGCCTGGCTATCTCGATAAATATGTGTGAGTTAACCGTATAACATATAACTAGCGACCCGCCCCGGCTTCGCACGGGTGCAATGCTGATATACTAAATACGCTACAGAAAAACTGTGAACGTTGTTTATAAAAAAACATAGCGGCCCGCTCCGGTTTTGCACGGGTTTAAAATATGTAACTCACTGAAAAAATGATAAAATCAATCCAGTAGATTTGATTTATTCATTTACTGCCCGTAGCCCGCACGCGTTTTTGGAGTACTTAAAACAATTCCCCTTTCCATATCTTTGGAATATCTTTTATACACAATATTTTCACTTTTTTTTTAATTTTTACTTTTTTTTTACATTTTTACAATTTTTTAACATTTTTACTTTTTTTTACATTTTTACTTTTTTTTACATTTACTTTTTTTACATTTTTTTTACATTTACCTCCGACGCGCTATTTATAGGCACGCTGCCGCCGCGCCGCGTCGCCGTAAACGCTACGTTCCGCAATTTTTAAATCTGTACATCTTCAAAAATATTGATTTTAATCAGATGCTATAAAAGGCCAAATAGATCTATATTAAATCAACAATGTATTTAAGGTATTTAATTGGATAAGGATTAATGCTGTATTGGTTAAAATCGCTTCGAATATTAGTCATTATTTGTCGTAAAAAGTAAATGACAAAAAAATGTTATTGTGGGATATCCATAAGAGATAGACATATACCATCGCGGAGTTTTCTGTAGACCTTTTCATTGTGTACAATACTTAGTACATTATTTTGATAAATCTCGTAGGATTCAGCCTGCGTTTGCAATGTAAGCGGAAAAAATGTAATTATTTGCGACATCACATTAGAAACCTCAAAAATAACAGTATTTGTCCACTATTTAATGGATGATATTATACATAAAAACCTTCCTCATGAGTTACTCTATCTATTAAAAAAAACCGCATCAAAATCCGTTGCGTAGTTTTAAAGATTTGAGCGTTCATAGGGACAACATGACACATGACAGAAAAAGCGACTTTGTTTTATACTATGTAGTGATTACCAATTTATCTTCCTTTTAACCATAAAATAACAAAGGAAAATCAGCTTAAATCTCGTTGAAACCGTCAGCGACGCATCACAGGCGACCCATACTGCCTGCGTTTCATTACACGGCGCCCGACTTGCAAACAAGCCTATGTCACACTGCAGCAAACTTGTTAAGTGACGCAAGCCAATTATTTAGCTACTGTTTTCACTGTAGGGACCATTTGATAAGTTTTGGTATATTGTAGTTTGGTATATTGTTTCTTCTGGTTTCAATTACTTTAATAGTCTTAGAATGTATAATGCACGATGTAGTCGACATGTTCAAATGAATAAAAACCCGAAACTAAATGAAGTACCTATAACAAAATAGTTTTGTTAGGTTGGATATTTTCTTTTAGGACTTTACAATGGGCCATTTTCCAACTCATGTGAGTCAAAAATGTATAACGTTAACGAATGATTATTGTTTAAGTGACTTATAAAGAGTTAAAGATATTGTTGACATCGCGTTACTACCTCATACTTGGAATACGAGAAGGAAAAGATATATTTATTAGTTGATAAGGGATATACCTCATTTTCCTTAAAGCGGTGAGAGTTCGCGAAGGTATGGCTTGAAGAAAGGAAATATTGGTAAGAATCGTGGACTGAGTAAGACCCTTTAGTTGACTAAAATATGTGTACAAGTCGTAAAAAAATTAAATTAATTATTAAAATATAATTGTTACAGTTCATTAGTTTATCGTCCATTTGCCCTCTTTATAATAAATTCAGTTGATGTTAACTTCATATAATAACCATAAAATGCATTTGATATTGTATTAATGTGTCAATTTATCGCATAAATAATAATGATATTTAATTCATAGCAATATGGGATTGTAATGTGGTTTTACTATACATTTAAACTATTAATATCATTTGTGCGAAGCATATTTAATTTTACTGCTTTGTAGCTTTGTTAATTACTAATGTCATTTACATACAAATATTTAATAATTAGTTATGAAACAAGTGACAACAAATATTGCGTTGTTGGTATTTATACTTTACAGAAACGCTTGTGGGTGTAACTTATTTTTTTTCTAGTCCTACTGTAGGGCTTCTCGACTCTTTTTTTTCTTGTTATCTGTGTGCAATGCTATGCTGTTCTGTTGTTCAAGAAGCCAATCGCATCCTATTATCTCCGCCGAGACCTATCACGATGATTTTTAGCATTTCGAAGGATCTACTGAGTTGTTAATTGATCTTATTGATTTAAAATCGGTTCTTCGAAAATCGGTTCGAAATTTCTTACTTGCAATTTTATGACTAAACAGGAGAATAAATTTGATGCAATCAAACAAAGACACACCAATACTCGACGAATAATTTGGTAGCTGAATGTGTTTGTACACGAATAAATCTGCAAAAACCATGTAAACCAGCACATTGCATAATCTAATCATTCAATCGTACAAATCCGCCATCAACATGTCACAACAAATTAACAAAGTGCCGCAAAACAAAAATAATAAATCACAGAGTAAAATATCAAGCAAGTGTCGATTTTCCACATTTTACGCTTGGCATAACACTGGCGAAATGCCAGGGGGTCTGGCATGCCATTTTATTTCCGAATTGGCACAAGCTTATTGAGATCATTGCTTAACTTCGCAGCAGATCCTAGCATGAGGAAATAAATCTAGCTTGGTCTTTCAGACCACCTGCGGCAGGGGGTTGAACTCTTTATTAGCCATTGTTCTTGGTATGGAAAGATAAAATACTTTTATGTTATAGAAATAATGTTGAGTATTTTTCAATTCGAACCTACTTGGAGATCTCTGCAGATTGAAATTATAAAAGGTTGTTAAAAATCAGAACATTTCAGTCAATTTGTAAAATGTAAAACTGAGTAGTAAAATATTTTTAACTAAATAAAAATAACTTTAACTAATGAACTCTTCTTTTGTAAGAAGGTTAACCTAATTTAGCTGAGTTCATAAAACCAGTAACCTTATAAATTATACTTTGCTCAGGATATTGATATTATTCAGCATTATTAATACGGTAATAACGCCCAACATAAGCTACACTCTCATATTAAAATTGAGTCCCTTAATGTATTAAAATCGTAAAATTAAAATGAAAAATGACAATAATACACATAAAAAGTTAATTCTTTATTAAGATCGCTTGAAAATAAAAGCATCCTATCCACGATCATAAAACGCGAATAAAGGTTCATTTTATAACCATACCTGTGTCCGTACTATAACACTTTCAACCAAAACAATCGAAGTTGAGAAAACGTGACACAGCTACGCCGTAGCTGCGTAGCGTCGTAGCTCTATCTTGCTTACACAGTAAGTACAGTTTTGGTCTACGATCTCGTAGTACAGGCATTGAACATGCTTTTATAATTTTATGTGATGAAACCAGCTAGCGTGCTTGCAGTTCTGAAGCACGATGTAAGTGCAACTTTAATCTCCTCTCGTCGGCAAAGACATGAATATTTATGAAATATTACAACGATACCACAATAACCTATTTTCCACAGTTTTTTAACTTTTTTGACGAGAATTGCTGACATTTTTATGAGGAATTTTGTTTTAAGTTGTTTGTATATAGTTTATAAGGTTAATAGGTGTAGTACCAGATATTTCTTTATGAACAACAATAAACTTAACAATTTATAATTATTTTTTTCTTACTGTAGGAACAATTGTGCGAGAAGTACATAAACAATCTTTGTTGTTATGTGTTATGTCGGTTATTGGTGCAAAAAGTAGTTTAGGTGTTATTCCATATATTCTCAGTTTAATTCTCGTACATTTTATTAGAATTGGTGCGTTCAAACTTGAAGAAGCTACGAGTACATACACAAACTGATGTCGAAATTATATTACTCTAATTTAATAATCAATTTTGAAATACAAATAACACGAAGAAAAAATTCGAACATCAGACATGGCTCGAACCTGCGACTCCTGGCTAAATGTGCCAGTTGCTTTACCAACTAAGCAACCGAGATCACTGCGCAAGAGTATGCATTTGATCGCCGCTGTATGTCACGTCTCAGGTACATTTCTTCACAGTATTATTTACAATTTTAGAATTTTCAAATACAATCTAATTCATAAATTCACATAGATGAAAACAGTATCATCTTTACCTAAACATAATAACGTTCTACAAGGTTTGCAAATGAAACCTGCTCGTTATTTAGAGCTAACCCATGCTTTAGTACTTAAATGTTATTCAACAAGTAATTACATTTAAGCTGCAATTGGGCGGAACTGCAAACACCAGTACTGTAGTTGTTCTAAATTTAACGCCGAATTAATTCTAAATTTATTGGCAATGTATTCGAATTAGTGAATGTTGTTTTTCGTACATTAAATTGGTTTTGTTGAGTAAATAATTTCAACTAATAATCTATGTTATGTAATTGTCCACTGTACTTCTTATATATTTAAACAGGCCTGAGTTGGTCTTGTGGGCAGTGTTTCAGCTGACTGCTATACCAGAGATTGTATGTTCGATGGAAGTATAATTTTAAAATAAAAGCATTAAAAACTGCTACTCTGAATTTAAAATCACAGTTGCCGGTATTCTATCTTCCCGCACATCCAATTTGAAAAAATAAGACAAAGAATGATGATAAATGATACTGGCACAGCCAAAACTCGGTTAAAAAGTTTTGGTAAAAACTCATCGTTGTCATGGTAACCGTGTTTCTTTTACAAACAAATAGGTGCATTGATTTATTTGAGTAATAAATCAACTTTGGATTAACTAGAGCTATAGAGCCAATCAATAATTATAAAAATATATTTTAGTTAGAAGTTTTATTTTACTGTCTATATTAGAATATTCTGTGATGACATATTGGGATCCCAAAACTTGGAAATTTCCTTCAAAAAGCAGGTTTTTTTTTCAAGATAGCTAGTGTCACTGGAATCATAGATTTCATCAATCATAGATAAGGATCAAAATTAAAACGTAAAGCCTAAACATTTCAGTTTTTTTTTGCTGTAATACAAAACTTACACTACTATAGTGCATGAACTAAGGAACTAATAAATAATAATGTATACTTGTAAGAAAAAGGTTTACTTACACTTTCATGGGCCATAAGTTTTGGACATAACAATATTTTTTTTCTAAACAGGTAATTATGTATTCATTTACCAAAATATGTGTATACTACACAGCTGATACTTTTAATTACTTCCAAAACAACAATTTTACTCGAAAGACAATATATATTTAATAAGAGACCGCAAGTATTTCGAAGAACAAACTCGTTAAGTACATTCATTAAAACTTTCTTACTATTCAAGTAATACATAGTGTGGCCATGATTTTGCGAAGATCAGGACAATGGGATTGACTTAGGAAGTGGTGAAAAATGGCAAAACTGAAACCGTTTTACAGCTTGAATAGCTAAGTGATATGGTACCTATAGTTCACCACAGCACACCAATAAAATTATATACCACTGTGCGCGACGTGTCGCGGCTTCGATCCCGATAAATATTTGTGCTATCCACAGATGCTTGTTTGGAGTCTAGGTGTTTTTGTGCGTGTGAATCTTTGTGCTGCGGGTTTAAGCGCAGTAAGTCTTTGAAACACCCCGCGGCACAAGGGTTCAATTTCTTAGTATGAAAATATTAAAAAAAAAAAAATGCATATTGTATCAATTAAGTTTGTGTTAATATTTTGACGATATTGGTCTTTTTTTTTTTAAAACGTTATAATGAATCTCGAGAAAAAATACTATTACCGTTTTGAATTTTCATAAGCTAATCAAAATTAATATTGGACTTAGTTTTTTTAAGTATTTGTTTTCTTATATTTTGTTTGAAACCTTTTATATCATTATCTAGCACTTGATAAAAAACGGTACATTCTTGGATATGCTTTTTTGAACATTTTATCTTTTTAGTTACTCTGTAATGTTGCCAAATAATATGACAACTAAAGTATTTTTTTAAATCTGGGTTTATCCGCACAGAAACAGAAATATACGTCACCCTAGTACTCACTGTTTGTGGACACTTTTGCTTGGTAATCATGATTCTATGACACGGGGAAAATTAACTTGACTGAACTATGTATAATTAGCAAAGAAATTGAGTTTCGTAATTGCTCTAATAAATTGAATATAGGGCAAAAAAGTAAATTAATTAAGTTTAATTTGTTTGTTTAGGGAAGTTCCGTAAGTAAGAAAGTAAACAATAGATTACTTGGTCCACAGGATTTCACAAATCTTTTGCGACTCAAAGATTGAAAATTCAAAATTGTTGCATTTTTTTCCTCTAACCTATTTACATATTGCTGTAGTGAATTTATTGAGCAATATCCATTAAGCAAGCGTGTAGCATTCAGTTTCCCATTAAGGTAAAGTTTTATATTGTTGACACATATTGCATTAAGCTTGGTACTGACTGTTTCAGACCAATTACCTAATAATAATATTATCCACAAAATCTTCGTTAAGTTTACTTTTGGGTTTTGTATGATTGTTTTGTTAATTTATCAATATCTTCCCTAAAACTGTGATTAGTCATTCGTTCTATACCAACTAGCCTTATTCGTAATAGTTCAGACAAAATAATAAACTGAGCAAGCCTTTCAGAGACTGGGGGTTAATCTTTACTACAAAGTTACTCAAATCAACCTATACGAAACCAGAAACTAATCTTATTCCAACCTAATAAATACTAATGAAATCAAAGCACATTCGACCTCACATATTCTTCACAACTTGAATCGCTCTTATGTGAACGGCATAAGGTTGAAATTCGCACAAAATTCCTGGTTTGCCGAACATTGTGGTATTGTGCGGTATTGTTAGAAGTCTTTGTTCCTTTGATAGAACTAGTTTGTATTGTTATCGGAACATTACTTGTCGTGTAATAAGTGTATTAATACGTAATAAGACTACAGACCTTGGGTCTTGGATCTTCATGCACGTGTAATCAGCTTATTGGTAGATCTATGTATTATACAGATGTGTTGTCGTGCTACAAGGATTATTAGAGCCAGCTTACAAATGTGATACATTTTTAAATGTATTTAATATAAATGTTCGATAAATAAAAGCATTACTTACTTTAGGTAACATATCTCTCTAGTACTGGATGATTTGAATATAAGTGGTAGGAATAACACATAATAATGAATAAATAAATATTCCTCAACATTCTCACAACGTCATCTAGTCTTAAATTAAGTTCGAGTAATTAGGTAAGTAAATTAAAGATATTTACGAGGGTAAATTATGTTATAAGTACTAGATAACTGATAAACATCCTTGTATACTTCTAAACACATACATGTAATAGATAAATTACTACCAGGCTAATAATCATGCTCATGGGTGGAAATCGAGCCCACGACCACGTATAGCAGTCAGAACCAACAATAAATTCTACTCTACGGTAGTGGAATATTGCTATGCTTCAATAAAAACAACAACTAATATTCAAACATGAGAATTATAATTATTACATACTTAAAATTGTATGGCAAACAATACAGAAATAGCACATTTAGCCATCAAACAGCAATCGTATTTTTTCCACAAAATACGTAATACCTTCCCCGGAAGCATGACTTAAAAAACTTAAACGCGTGGATAAAATACGGGGTAGATAGTTATAATTTATCGGAAGGCTATGGCGTTTGACTTTAATACACAATTGAGCATTATTGGAAAACGGTGACTTGCCAATTTATTATGGGATCCTTAGCCGAATTTATCGGCTGTAGAAGGCTTCAAGCCGTCGAAAACAGCTCATGGTTTACGTTCATTGCGTTATCATCGATTTTGTTGACTTTTATTAGAAAACATATTGCTTGTTATGATAATAGTTGTCAGTTTTTAACTATACTAGTTTAACAGTAAGAGAGCCGTCATGTTTTGAAGTGCATCGAGTTGATGAAAGCTAAATATAAATTTGTTTGGTGTGAAGTAACGAATTAATTAAAATGCTTTCAAAATCAACACTGAATGCAATGTAACAATCTAAATGGCAAGAAATAGTATATTAAATAAAATCAAACAATTAACATGAAAAAGCAACACCAGTATATACAAAAATACATGCAGAAATGAATATAATTTAAAGGCCGTACAAAAACGCCGCAAAGAAGACCAAACTTTAGTTTCATAAAGTTTTAACCTAGAATGTTACATAGCAGCTTAACAAAAAAGCCTGAAAATACCAGACAAAGCCAGACAAAGTTATACAGCAATAAGCCAGCAGCTTACAGTAAGCCTGAACTATTCTTTATTTTTTCAACTGATTATACATTTTCAGGATCAAAAGTTTCAAGCCGCAACTTCGGTTTTTTACATGGCTTTCGGCTTTAACTTTATAGGATTGTTTTTTATTTTCAAGTCTGAGCAAGCAAGGCTTTTCAAAGCACCGCCATTGTTCCTGACTGGTCCAATTACTCAGTATCTTCTCATTAATATTTTACGAACTTATTTTTCACTACGAAAGTGAATACCTTTGTTTTCTCTTAATTCCGTTGTATAATTTATTACCGGCTGGATTTTATGATGGGGCTCTGAATAGGGAAATTTAAGTGCTTGGATTTTTTTGCAGAGGCAAACAATGATAGAATACGTAAAATAGAAAAACGTACTAGGAAGTTGGAAGCGCTCGTTAATTGTAGCAGATTCATTTTATTCCGTATCAAAGTAGGATGAAATCATTAGTGCATTTAAAAGTCTTGACTTTTAGAAGAATAATGTCGTAGAGAGCGTCAATTTTGATGAAATAATTAAAAAAATATCATGTCACCTTTTTTTAGTGACCTCAAGTAAAGTGATGTAGTCTTTTTGTAGAAAAATAGTCTCTCTAAATACAACTTATTTGTGTAAAAATATTATTTTCAATTAGAAAGCATGTTATATTTCTGCGGTTATACAGGATATTTCCTGAACAAAATCAATATCTAATACTAACAAAATAATTTACGTAACTGCTTCAATAAATAAAATTTATTCAAAATACTTCATCCGATATTTAAATACTTACAAAGTAACTTAATCTTTTGGAAGACTTATAAAGAAAAATAAACAAAAGACCTTTTTAAATTTAAATACTTTAATCTGAATTTAAATACTCTAATCGTTTTTAAATTATATCGTACTTTCACAACAAAAATACAACATTTTTGTACCTTTAATTAAAGTTTCAAATGTCTTTGTTTATTAATGCAATATTATAAGGTAGCGGGATAAATTAGAGAAAAGCCATCAATTATTTGTTTAATTTAAATTAAACAGATTTTGTTTATGCTGTCGTAAATTTTCAAAAGAGATTACCAAAAAAACGCTATGGTTTCTACTTACTTGCAAATTATGCATTTTTACGACATTTTGGCTAAAATATTGTTTTGATAGCAGGTAGAAATACTAATAAACATCTCAGTATTTCACGACAAAATAAAAAATCAGTAGATTTGACTGTTATCCTATTCACAACAGTATTAAAGAAGTACTATTGCACGGGATAAGACAGCATAATATAAGCAAATTAAAACCTTACTCTTTAGTTTCAATTATAACTATAAACCATGTGCCGAAATTCAGTAACAACCATATAAAACCAACACCCAACTGCACAAACAGACAAACTTTTAGATTAACAGTACCCAGGGTAAATATAATGACTCATAAAAATGCACGGAGGCTCTGCCGAAACGTTGTGACCTGGATACGTCTAGACTAAAGCAACAACTAAGAGCCGAACAAAATTATAAGCGGCACGTTCTCATAATAAATACGGAGTCAGATTTAGTAGGCTTTCATCGAGAAATGTACGGAATATCCAATAGTGAATGTTCGCGAGAAATCGGTCGCGGATTTGAGAATTTATGGTCACTTAATGAAATAAGGCTGTTTTTGAATTTTGTTTTTGAAATCGAAATTATGATACAATTAATGAAGTAGGTATGTTTTTTTTGTTTATTACTTACTACTTTCCCCTAGCTTTAGAGTGTTCCACTGCTTGTGCCAAGCAGGCCTCCCTGTTGAAAAATAGCTGCATTTATTAAATATATTTCAATTTTTATTATAATGGGCTTTTATATCTGTATAACCTTCCATACCATAAAATGTATATAAATCTTTATCTTCATTTATTTCTTTCCCAATTTAAAATTTTATATTAACCACATACACATAACGCTACTCAATACATAATACATTGGCTAGTGCTATTTTCCTGTTTGAAACTGGTTTCCGAAAATTTCTAAGCAACCTGTGAAATCTAACATAACGAGCCGCTTGGTTATAAGTCTGTACTAAACAGTTATTTGACAACAGATAAAATTGAAACCTTTCAGAAACTAGCTTAATATAATATTTCCCATTAACCCTCACTTAAAAACAGATTAAAATTAACGATCAAAATCAACAAGACAATTTCTGGCTAAAACGAAGCCAGATTAGCTTTGTAGCGATTGATTAAGACTACTTCAAACAAACCTAGTCTATCTTCAAAGAATTCAAAGGCAGGCTTTAACAAGTCTATTCAAAGCTATCTTATCGGGCTGTCATCCAATCGTCTGGTTTAGACAATATTCAGGCGAATTAACGAGACTAATGCCGATTGTGAGTATCTCGTCTATATCATGATGGTTAGGCTGTGGACTCGTATAAAACGCAATAGGCTGCTCACAACGTAGCGACTTAAGCAGCATCCTATAGTTGCTATAAAGACAACAAGAGTACTGCAGTTCATTTGTATAGTCGACTTCACGGATAGCCGAGTGGTATGTGGTGGTCACCATGCCAATTACCACGGAGCGCGACGTGTCGCGGTTTTAATCCCCGCGTAGGACAAGAATTTGAGCGATTCTTGCTGCTTGTTGCTTGCTGCTGCTTGCTGCTTGAGCGAGGCTTGTTCTGAGCCTGGGTGTCTCTATGCAACGAATTGAACGCCTGTGAATCTCCCACGAAACAAGGATTCATTTCCTCAGTGCAGGAGTAATTTTTTTCTTAAATATCATACAATGTTTTTTAATGATAGACTACCTCAGCATTGTGCGACGTACGGCATAACGCTGTCGACGACCGACAGTCTTCATAAAGACCACACCGAACATAAATACGCGTCCATATTTATTCGACTCACGCACGCTACCAACGTAATTGGAATTCTCTTGGAGATTGTGATCTTATGAACGAAGATCTGCGTCAAATAAATCACGATGTGGATGCCTTTAAAATTATAATGACAGTTAAACTCGATTATGGCTTTGCTCTAGTTATTGAGTTTGAATTTATTTCAAAAACTCGTTATATTTAGAGTTGCCTACGAGTATGTCTGTGCAAATGTTTGAATAGAATATTTCTGTAGAACAATACATTTCGAATCCACATTCAACCGATCGCCAGACTATCTTAGTTTCCTTTGATATAGGTCGTGTATTATGTTTATTGACTTTGTAGTCCTTGGTAGGGTCTTAGAGAGAAGCTAGTAGGTACTATATTGTATTTGATTACAATCTAGTGATCAAGTCTTTTTAAGACAATTTTCCTTTAATTTACTGCCACTAATGTCTTTAATTTCGAATGTAGAGTAATGCAAGTCTCAATGAAGAAGGCATGAAGTCAATATATATCTCTCCCTCTGTTTATACTCACCTTTTTCTCTACTACTGTTGCCGACTCAACAAGATACTCGTATAACTTAAAACATCTATTTTATCAATAATATACCAAGAACCTTACCTCAGCAGTCTAAAAGTTGTGATTATGACTACACTACATTTTTAACAGGTGTAATTCCTAAGGAGCTCCACATATTTAACAGCTGCAATCCCTGAGGTAAGTAATGATCTAAGTATACCTGACTAAAGTTCCACGTAATATTATAAAAACTTAAAGCCTCGAAACTATTGTAATGAGAACTGACTCCTTCATCCTGAGTTAGTTTTTAAGTAAATTACAGCGCTGTAGTTTCAGGTAAAATAATGAAGGTAGTACTTTCATTGGACTGGCTGACTAATTTTGTAAGTCTTTGCAATTCTTCGCGCTTAATCTCAGCTCTAAAAGCAGAATTATTGCTGTTGTGTGAGCAGTATACCACTATAATTATGCAATGTATCGCACGATCTTTTTTTCACAATGGCTGCTCGAGTGCTGCTGGGGAGTTTGTTGCGCCGTTTTTTCTCCCGTAGCGAAAGCACAGGAAGCAGTGAAGGGTGGGTGATCGGGTGTTGTCTATTATAATTTTAACGTTCGAACAGTGCTACATTGTAGCTTAATTTGAATAAATGACTTTTGATTTTGGCAAAAATTATAGTCTTAAGTAGTTATAAAACTGGCATTAGATTGTAAAGGAAATTTTCAGCAATAAATATTACTACTATATTACTACACTTAAACCATTACCTTACCTCTCATATTATATTCAGACAAGCTGTCGCTCCATGGATAATACGTCAATCAACTGAATCTGGAAAGACTGAAAGCCAACATAAGTTGAGATAATCCCAACTTGTCAGACTTGCTAATGTGAAGTCTCTTGAACATGTTGAGATTGTGTAAATAATTCATGACTTAAACTTCAACTATAAAATTAGTTACAATGTATGTGTATAAGGAATTCGAAGAATGATGATTTTTTGGATGGAACTCATATCTGATTAGGCTTATGACTTGCCAGACTAAAGCATTCAAATCAATTAGATCAACGACTTTTATTTTAAAAAGCCTTTTATGTATGAGGGTTCTTTTACTGTCATTTGTAAAGTCATGAAAAGTTTATCATCAACAACTTCCGTATTAAGAGGATATAAAAAAAAAAAACTAAAATTTATGTATAATCGTCTTTATTTTATTATCCAAGAGAAATATAAACAGTTCCTTCCATAACATTACACAGTTTACAAATAATATTCAAAATGTCTGAAAAACTTAATTCATGAGATCAACTGACTAATTACGAAAAACAAATCTAAGAGTCCTAACATTTTACAATATTGAAGGTCTAAAGATATTTACACGTCGTTAGGCCAGCTAATGTAAGAAACTCTATTTCAAATGCTATACTATTACATTATATAAATATTATTATAATGCCATATTAATAAACAATAATATACAAACTAATTAAAATTATGTAATACTCAAATTTTATTTTACACGTCTTCTTCTCTCAAAAACAAAATAAATATGTTTTTTGTTTTACGCGAGCATTTAAATAATAAAAATATATATTTTTTCGATTTACTAACGAAATATCAATCAGAACAATATTATTTTTTGACTGTTAAAGAAATAATGTTACTAATCTTATTCAGTAGGCAATAAAGTCCAATTTCATTTTGAATGAATCTCTGACAACGATTCATTGAGCGCCAACAATTGATTCCAAGAATTCAAGATCATTGATCAAGTCGTATTTATAAAAATAATAAATTAAATTAATAAATATAATTCATGTTCAATAATTAAATCACTTAATAATATGTAATTCATGTTTGCAGAGCTGTAAAATATTGAAGACTTATTGATAACCATACATTTATTCATTGATCTCATAATAATACTTTAACAAATATCTTTGTTTTTACAGTTCACATGTTATCTATTTAGTCTATACAGCGTTATCTTACTAATTTATACAATATTTTATTTCATAATTTTAGGCATATTATAGGTTAATCTTGAAAAATCATCGGCCTTTGCTTGAATGAAAAAGGCCAGAGTTCGTGTATGAGTAAAATAACGATCGGTACATTGTATCAGTAAATTAAAACAGTAAATTTTAATAAGATCCCACTTGATCAACGCTTTCATTAGGTAAATGAACTGCAACAGCCGTTAACATATTTTTCCATACAATCAGCGTAACTGAAAACTGACCCTTATTTTGTTTGTCAATTTCACAATGTATTTTTGTTTTTACATTCACCTTTTATAATTTCATTGGGAATAATGGTACTTTTGCGTTAATACTTCGCACAAGACGTAATTGCTGTTAAATACACCGAATAATTTACATTCTATACTCGATCTGTTTCTCGCTCAAAAAGAATCCTTAATTAGCTCTTTGCGCATAAACATCATTAGACAAAACTAGTCAGGCAATTTTCAACCTTACACGCATTCACATTCAGTGTATTTAACAATAACATTCACCCATTCCTAAGATGTAACACCCAACTAAATCAAAAATCACAATCGTCTTTTAACTGCGGCTTATCCAAACTCCGCTTTTCATAATCTTGATCGCAGTTACGTTTCATGTATGGTGACGTATGGCGTGGACAGGCCCACAACTTGGCTCGAGCACTGTTTCTGGGCCTGGCCGGCTTTTGGCACCAGCACCAGCTGCTCCAAGTCACCCTGTTTAAGAAACAATTGTTGTAGATAAGGAACGAGGAATGTAGAGTCAGATGTGTTTTGTTTTCAAGGTGCAGTCTTTGTTTAGTTGAGATTGTTTTGTTTTATTGCTTGGTGAAGTTGTTTTGTGTCGTAAGTGTCTTATACTAGCAAATTAAGATAAATTTGTAAGTGTATTTTAAAGCTTTAAAAGCCTATTAGATTATTTGCGTAAGTACAAGTAAAATGAAGAAATATTTTACGAATTTTTTATTCTAACAGTTTATTTTTGTGCCAAAAATTGGCTTCTTAAATTATCTATTTTGACTTTATCTGTACATCCATTAATGTGTAAAGAAAAATACATTTTACAAAGGCATAGACACAAAGAGAATTTTGTAGAGTGCAACAATAAATAAAACAATACAAAAGAAATCAACTGTTTGTGAGCCTTAAGAGGATTTATAAAAGGGCCTGAATATTGATAAAAGAAAAATAATAAATTATGAACCTTTTACGCTTTAAGATAAAATTTATTTTCGTTTACGTAAAATGACATTGCATGAACCTTGTCATGAAGTAAAACGATGGACTGATTTGAAAGCAAGAGAATTAAGAATAAAATGTTATTTTCGAACTTAAATACTACTAAAATAGTACAAAAAATCTCCATAAGAATAACAAATACGAGAAAATCTTTTAAATACACAACTGTCAAGAGTAAACAACCAAGTAAATAGGACGAAGTAACAGAAATTACAAACACACATCTTTATTTACACTGCTCGGTAACTCAATCATACTATGTCCGATGTCCAGTATGTCAAATTGGAATCACAGTCCTATGTAAATGTTTACCGGACTTGCTAGTAGAGTTAGTGATGAAAGATGACGAACACAATCAGAAGACGTGAGGATAGAAAATAAGTTATTATTGTTGCGTCTAGAGAACGAAAAAGCAGCAGAGGTATATAAAAAACTTGCAAAAAAAACGCAACTGTGATAACACCACTAAAAAAAAATATTTTGCTGTGTAGGTAAGTAACATATTTGACAGCGAAAGCGAGTGCACGTTGAAAGAGAAAACCAAAAAAGTGGTTCTTAAGAGATAAA
This sequence comes from Chrysodeixis includens, assembly GCA_941860345.1. Taxonomy (NCBI): domain Eukaryota; kingdom Metazoa; phylum Arthropoda; class Insecta; order Lepidoptera; family Noctuidae; genus Chrysodeixis; species Chrysodeixis includens. The sequence goes on from CALNXA010000007.1 coordinate 98,933, forward strand.
AATAATATCAATGGAAAATAATAATTTTAATTTACTGAAAAGCCAAATCGACTGAAGAAGTCATCCCACCCAAAACATAAATGTAAAAGGCTGCCAAGTTCGATAATATGAGAATGCTTCTCCTATAAAAGAAGTGAGATCTCAATAAGTACCAAGTTCTATACACATACCTCAGTTAAAAATAGTTACAGGAACGCCCACTTGGCAAGTTTTCACGCAACCTACTAAACGCAATGAGTCAAGTATATAATTTTCTTTAGAAAATGAAATACTAAAATTATATAATTATAAACTTGCCAAGTGTGCATTCCTGTAACTATTTTTAACTGAGGTAAATTTTCCAAATTTCAAGTCAATACGACCATTGGAAGTGGTCTAGGTTTTTGATGAGTGAGTGAGTCAGTCAGTCAGTCAGTCAGTCAGTGAGTGTATAGTAAAAATAGCGATTTTCAGACGTCAATATCTCAAGACCTACAATAGGTATATTAATGAAATTTTGTATTTTAGATAATTAAGGGGGTCTCAACAGATACTAGAAATTTGATATGCGTAAGTAAAATAGATTTTGAGTTATAGGGGGGTCGAAATTGGCCCGAAATGGTTCGTGTAATATAACCCACGGCCGGTGTGTCGCTTTTTTGCTCGAACTTGGCGGACACACTGCCGTGTGTCTAGATTATTTGTCGTCCACACCTAGTAACATCGGATAACCAGATCTTTCTTAGCACTGACCGCGTTCACCTTAATCTAACACTATGTACTTACGGAGAACAAATAGCCGATGATGAGATCAGCGTCTCTTGGCGTGTCCAGTGCATCTTTCTCAAGGACATCAGTTCTAAGCCAGCGACAGTCGACGTAAGCCCGAACGGTGTTGTCATCATGGACACTGGGAAATAAGAATAAGTTAAAGACAGGTATAGTGCTACAAAGATCCTTTGGCACGTGGATGATATTAACATGAGGGTTGGTGTGCATATTCGCATCAAGATTCAACTTAATTGTCAATCGAATGTGATGGTTTTTCATAGGTGACAGCATTAGTTCCGATTTGGGCCACTTGCCGAGAGAAGAGAGCTTTTTTCAAAATACTAAGATAACAAATAAAAGATTTAGCAATAAAACGGACAATTATTTTTCGGAAACGTTTTGTAGTCGAGAAAAAACGTAATGTTAAAAATTATTAATTTTTATTACCTAACTTTTTTTTATATTATCGTGGGACGTTTAGCAAGAGAATATAATGTAAAATTTTCTAGGTTATAATTTTTAGTTATTTAGGCGTAGGTTTCACATTATTTTAATTCCCAAAAGATATTAAAACTAGAATAACAAGAGGCATGGTTCTGAATGATTTAAATTGTGGTCTGGCAATAGTCTACTGGGCTATCATTTTTATACTACTTTACTCATTTAAAAAAATAGTCCGTTCATTCCAAATATTTTATCACCTAAACCAACAAAAAATAGACTAAACACACAAATTGTAAAGAACAACATTTACCATTTATTACGAGTTCTATATAGAGAACAAAACTAAGTAATTTGATTCTGTACCCTTATCGAACTACTCCGTTACCGTCGGTAAAGCTGATAGGGTTATACCTCCCTTGAGAGTGATATCCATGTTCAGAAATACTACCATGAACTCAGAAACAAAAACTCTTTTACAGTGCAAGCGAGACAGTGCTCTACATTTTGTATAGCGACGTTTCCCTCCCACAATAGTAACAGACTTTTCTTAATAGCTTGTAGGTACTCGGTTCCCAGTAGTGTGATTCTATCTGTGTACTATCTTTGAGCCTCCTTTATAGAAACAAGATACTCGTAGAGGTTTTGACATTTAAACTCGAATTTTTGTTTCAGTCTCCTGAGAAATATCTGGAATTTAAAAGGTTCTAGATTTCGAGCTTAACTTGTAATTGATTTTAGTATTTTATGAGGCTGCTTGAAATAGTAAAATGTTTCAGATAATTTGTAATTGAATTTGTTGATATTAATAGGCTTTGTTGCTACTAGTTTATCTAGTGCTTAAATATTTTTTGAATACTATTTGCATTTTTTTGTTATTGTTTTTGTTTATTAATTGACATGCAAAAACCCATTAATTTAAAGGTGTAGGTATTAAATTGGCAAATCTAGGTATTAAAATCTTCTAATTTAAGCATTTTAATATTTCAACAACACAGTCTAATTTCAAAACTCTTATAAATAAAAAAAAAATGAATTTGTTTATTGACACTTGTAATCTTAATATAGCAATACAGTATTATCATTTTTGTTATCAAAAATTCTGAGAATCCTTAATGTTTCAAGTAGTTAATTTCGCTCCTGCTTTTCATTTTGTTGCATCACACAAAATTAAATTAGTCTCAGGGCAGACTAGAATGGCAAAATGAGATTTTCCAACGAAGCCATGTTTATAGAAACTTAGTGCTTGATATAGGCATTGTACTTTAAGGCAAATTTGATATTACGAGCTTGTTTATGTTAACAATTGTAACTTAGTAGCTCTAAAACAGATGTTTAAATAGCCAATGTAATTATACAGGGTTTCAGCCAACTCCATACCAAATAATGTATCATCAAAATGTATCTAGCCATTTGACCGTTGGAAAAGTAACAATCGCTTATCCTTCATCCATCCACCCATCTATACTTAGAAACTAACAAACTTTTGGCTTTTAGTTGGATTATTAACTGCAAGATTTTAATTCATTATCATCTACCCAGTCTCAGAAGACGTTCATTGCTGCATAAAGGTTTAAATCGTTTTTAAAATCGTATCCCACACTTAATTTTGTACTGTCTAAGTAGGAGATTCATATAAAATATAAAAAAATCATAAATCTATTAAAACAAACATTGTTTTATGTAATACTTAGGTACAAAAATTCTACCTACATAATTTATTATTATACGAAGAACAAAAAAAAAACTAATAACAGTCTGAAATCGAGGATTTCCTTTTGATGGAAAATACTGAATAGGTATTAAGAAAACCCTATTAGCATAAAGTCTACCTTTTGTATTATTATAAAGTACTTTCCTTTGTTCTTATTTCTAGACTATATCTAGACTTTCAATAATATGATGGTTTTTATCCGAGTTTTATTTTATACGCGTTTATTTTACTTGTTTTATATTATTTTTGTACACATTGAAGTAGATATTAAAAAAAAAATTAACAACAGTACCTAATTTCAATTATTATTATCATTTATTTCAACTAAAGGCTTTTGCTGGTTAGATACATGTGGTGTATGACTCTACTACCGAATCTTTAGTCTCCAAGGACACAAATCTTGTTACAATTTTGGGTTTTATAAATCGGTAATTACTCGAGCGTTTAAAAAGTCGGGTATAAAACTTGTTTCACCTAAAATAAATGTCATTCTCAAATTAAAAGTGTTTTACAGTCTCATATTGGTGTTTGTAATAAGCTACACTAAAAAAAATTAAACGTAACCTTTATTTCAGAGTATCTCTATTTAAGAGCCACAGTACTATGATGATAGATGAACCGGGTAAGTTAAATAGAACAAGAAATAAATTCGTACCTGATAGCAATATGGTGCCAACGAAAGTCATACAAAGGTACTGCTAAGTATATAGAGCGTGATGACCCTGAGCCAGCGTGGACCAGTCTGGCGGCTCCTCGGCCGGCCAGCTCCAGGGATAAGAAGGACCCCGTGCGTCTTCGAGACCTCAAGGAAAAGAGAGTCCCTTGGCCATAGCCACCGCTCTGCGAAGAAAAAATCTGTTAGAGTTCTGAATTGTAGAGTTATGGAGTTTAACGTTATAACGGTTTACTCACGCGTATTTATCGGGATAGCCCGACTAGTTTTTAGAACCAATTCGACTCGCGACCACGCCGCCGCGTCAGCTCATGAACACATTGACTGCCGAGCAACAAAATATGTATTGTTTGTCGGTCACCTGGTGACCCCCACGGCGTTCAAAGGCTAAGGACTCCGGTTGAGTCCGAAGCTAGTCGGGCTATCCCGATAAATACGCGTGAGTAAACCGTTATAACATTTAAGTATGGAGTTTTTTGCCGGTTATGCTCTATTACAAATGGTTAGATCAAGAGTCGGTCATATTCACGTTTTGTAAGTACCTGAAAAAGTTCTATTTGACATAAATGAGTTTATTAACTGTTTTTAGACGGTGGCAGACACTGTATTATTATATATTTACTGTTTTCAAAAGACATAGCACGTTCAGAAATGCAATCAAGAACACTTATAACATCTTGTCTCGAAAAATAGAGATTATTTTCCAACGTTACATATTAAAAATACCTAACACAGACATTAACATAAATAGAGGTACAAAAAGCCACCTAACCAGTAATCCATAAGGGATTAAGTTAATTCACCCTTTATAATGTACCTTATTCACGAAAATGTATTAAATTGAATATACAACACATTAGCTCTACAAAAGTAATACATTTATTTCAACAAAAGCAATGTCGTTATATTTCATTTTTCAATTACCCGTTTACCTCTCTTTAAAGGAGGATTTATCAAAAATAATTTCTTTCGCCATTCGGAGGTCGGCATCGAAATTGAATGTAATTACGTTTGTCAATGCGGAGTTGTAAAAATATACTGTTACTGAATTAAATTACAACAACAACCTTTTTTATTTCAATGTTGAAAATGCTTTTAATGCATTCGATGTTGAAAATGTAATCAAAATTCATTACGTTAAGTAATTTCAACGTTTATGTAGTACATACATAATTAGTAATTGTTAGATTTATTGCTTTTTTTGCTTGCAGTGTTATTTGTTTATTAGTTACACACTGCGTCTATGTTTTTTCTTGTTTATCTTCTGTCGCAGGTGTAGTGGCAAAAATTTCTTAAGAAATAAGTAGTTTGTAGTTTGTAATTGTGTGTACATAAAAATCACTTCACTTTAAGAGACAACTTATAATAAAAACAATCAATTACGAATGCCAAATAACTAGTCGCCATTTCAAAAGTAGCTTATAAATACCAGGCAAAACCCGCATCTCATCCCAAATTGAAAAAGGTAAAAAAAAAATAACAAAACAGTCAGACGATTACAAAGTACCAATAATAATATTATTTCAATTACCTCCGGTCGCAATCTCAGTGATATAAACAGTGTGAATTCCCGCGGGAACGTTTTCCCAGCAGAAAATAGTTCTGAAGACGCAATCCATATGTAGGAGTTAGGCCTTAGACTGAAGGCGTGCGGTCGGTCTGCTACGGGGCCCCACCGGGCTTGTGCCGGGTGGAAGTTACGCCGGGCCCCCGGCGCCAATGGGTTTATTGTTCCTACGATAAATTGTGATGATGAATGGAAGTGATATTGTTATGAAGCTACATGTTATAGGTTATAGCTAGTTTCTTTATAGAATTGTATAGAATTTTGTTGTACAGTCATTTATAAAATGTTTGTAGATAAAAGTTGTCGGTAGGTTTACACGATACAAGTAATTACCATTAGCTTATAATTAGAACTAATCGTTAATCAAGTTTCAACTAAAAATCCTTGTTCTCGAAACCTTATTTCGGTTCGGGAAATATTAAAAAGTAACATTAGCTTCAAATTTTCATATTAGCACAAAAGTAGTTCAATGTTCTTTAATTATGAATCTAAAATGTAACGTTAAAACACTTGCAACACATGCAATGTACGAGCAAAACTCTCACTTATTTCCAAACGAAATATCAAACACACGCGTTAGGCCCGTCAATCAATGTTCGACGTCAAACTCCATCAAAAAATTATTCATCTACAAGCTGTTTTCAGTCTAAAATCGCTTTATCAAAATGTCACCTACATACCGTATGCTTGATCGGAATAGTTGGGCAACTTCCACTAGACCTATCGATTTCATGCTGTTACGATGTCAGTTAACGAGCTAGTCTCGAAATAATTTAAAATCCAATATTCGTTTACGTTTAGGAGGGAAACAGTTTTCAAGTGACGTTGAACGTTTACGGAAATGTTTGCGTTTAGGTTAAATGGACGATATAGACTTCTGGAAATAGATTGTGATTAATAGTGAGAAATGTTAATTGCTTTTTTAAGAGTTTTGAATTAAGTAATTTACAAAAGTTGTACTTCAACTTTGAATTGATTTCCAACTTACAAGCGAAAGGTACTCGAAAAACATTAATATTCTAGACCTAAAAGTTGGAAACAATGTGTAAATTGTTCACGGATCGCAAATTATACGTCGCTAAGTTTCGTACTAATTATGTATTGAGTTTAAAACAGGTGGGACGAAATGTTTAAAACAAAGGGGAATAAAATATCGTCATACATCGTACGTAGGACTACTTTACGACCCTTCAATTCAAAACGAAATTGACATGACGTCAAAATTGAAATATTTGTCGTGTGTTTCTACGAAAAAGATTGGATTATGATTTGTAAGATGGTTAATTTTTTATTCCATTATTTAGTTCTTAGGAAAGCCTATTATTCTGAGTACAAGATTTTCAAAAATGTAGCTTACAAGAAATAGTTTTTCCGTCCATACCCTATTAATTTCACAATAGCATACCACTCACCTTCGCAATCGAAAGAGTTACACGACCTGCCCTGCTCCCCGTACCCCTCACAGCTTGGCTTCGAGCAGTACCTCCTGCGGGTCTGCCTCCCCTCCCCGCAAGTCCTGCTGCACGCCCCCCACTCCCCCCACCCCGCCCAACCTGCAATATTGATAGATGAACTCTCCGTTGGGAGTTATTGCAATAGTTTTGCCCATTTTACCCGGTTTCACCCGTTTTACGTAGTTTTGTTTGCGGAAAGTATTGTTGAAAAGGTGATTGTGTTTGGTTAATGTTAAGAGTTTATACTGATTAAAAATACCCGATATTTGTTTTTGTCTGTGGCGTTCGTATTTTTCAAACAGATGACTGATTTTGAACAAATTAAAGTTAGTCATTACAGCCAAATTTTCCAGGTTGACACCACGTCGCATTAAATACATGCTTATTGTGTGGTCAACTTTACACACAGCGATTGGTTATTAGGTGGTTCGACAAGTCACTCCATGACAATTTTTATAACGAAAAGCTTTAGAAAAAATAATAATATCTACCCAGTTTATTTCGCATTTAGAATAAATACTACCTGCAAGAAAAACAATAAAGTTCTTGCTCTACATAATTTCCGCTCGAGCAAATGTCATAATTATATTGCAAAGTTCATTTTTACAGTGTTTGTTATAAATGGCTATTTTAGATCACGAAATGAAAAACTCGTTTCTCTTAGTTTGCTTCGAAGTTTCCCAGTAAATCCTCAAGTTCTTTCATCAATTTTATTTTATTCCTGTAGACGTTTCATTGCTACTGTTTTATTTACATACATTTTATTTCATGGTGTGGTATTGAAGTGTTTATTGACAGATATTTATTCATCCTTATCATGAAATGAATACTGATTATATAAGCTAATTTAAATTTAATGTAGATTACTGTACCACATAAATAACGTGGTACAGTAATCTACTTGTGGTTGTACAGCTAAGGTGTTAAAAAGCTGAGCTTACTTGAGCTGTTACATTAAATAAAGCGACATTAAATAAAAAAATATATTGTTTTTGAGATGAATAGTTACTTAAATATTTCTTTTGAGTACAAGCGATCTTCGTACCCAATTCCGCTTAAATCAGTTGAGTGCAATGAAACGATAATTGCAAATGCACATGTAGAGCAAACAAGTGAAACACTGTTATTAATTGTTCTAGTCTGCATCGATGTAATATGCAGCATAATTATTTTATGAGGTGTATGGACAAAACTTCTGCGTCGTCGGAAAACGTTATTGTCATTGGTGTATGCATTACAGAAAATTAATGTAGTGTCATGTCGTGTCATTAGGGACGGAACTTGTGACCCAAATTCCGAGAGGTTTAACGTACTTGTACTATTTATTGTAGACGTTATTAGATGGAGTTTATGTAGAGAGCTTTTCTGAGTAACGATATTTGGTAGAGACCGGGTGTATGGCGTGTAAATATTGATTGTATTGTGGATGAATATACGACAAGCTGTTAGAAAGATTTTTTCATTTGTTTCTTTTTTAGAAATCACTTAGTAGTAAAGGATGTTGTTATATTATTATTCATGTTGAGAAAACTCTTAAACAGAAAAAACTGTATAGAAATTCGTTTTAGAACCACGATACCACAGACAAAAATACAGATAAAAAGATACGACAAACTTATATCAAGCCTATTCCGTTTAAAAAATATTTAATAGGCATGATGCTTACCAACAGCATTCCATATGGCGATATCGACGCCCAAACTCCAAGGTACTGCGGCGGCCGTCGCCTCGAGCCAGGGCCCATCTGGCGGAGTAGTCTCCAGGTCTACTGCGGGATCGCTGATCCTGGCAAACACGACCAGCTCACTCTGTGATGGAGTCATGCTCCAATTGAAGCAGTCACCCAGTTGTGGATTGATTTTGAGGTTCACCTGCCTGTTGACAAAGAGAATTGCTATAAGCATCTTGTTTGGGGTAGCTGTTAGTAGGTAGGTCTATGTGGAAAGATAAATTTTAGTTCTGTTAGTTTTAGCCACATGACCTTGTTGACATTTATCAAAATATAGTTAACGTAGGTTCTTAGGATAGTCAACAATAATTTGTCAACTTGGCCAACAATTAATCAGCAAATGCATAGAAAATTTAAATAAAAAGATTGTCTTTATTGAATCAAAGGTATTACAGTTTCTTAGTAATTACAATGATCAAAAAGTGTGTTAAAGTAATTTGTAAAATGATCTATCCTTATAAGACGTTGGCTTAGAGAAGACAGCTTATTTAGAAGAATGTAAGACTACATTTACCTCGCATGGGACTGAAAATATAATATCCTTATTATTAAATTCACTGTACAAGTTGAGAAAACTTTATCACACATTGTTTCAAGTATTATTATATTAATTTACAAAAGTTCAGGCGGTTAACAAGTAGCATTAAAAATTTGTGAGTGTCCTTATTGTAAGGAAAGGCGAGGAAACTTGGTGACTTCCAGTGCCTCCTTTAAACTTAGCCACTTTAAGTTCCCCTTGAACAAGAATGTACATTTTACAGACTTGTTACAATGGAATACATTTTTGAAAAACTGTTTTTGGATGAATACTTTAAGAGGTGATGTTTAAAACTTTCATATCAACTTGTGCATGTAAGAAATACTTGATACATGATAAGATTGCTAAGATTGTTTCGAAAAACAAGAATAAAGAAGAATTGAGTGCAGACACACGACAGTCAGATCAATAAAAATAAATGGTTAATTGATTGGCCTCTTTCAGATCTTCTTATGCAGAAATTAAGATCGAAAATCTCCTGTTAATTTGGGAACAAACATTGATTGCATTGCAAATAGACTAGTATCTCCAAACAGTCACAATGTACCGTACAGCAAACAATACCTTTATTCCCTAACATTCAAAAGCAACAACAGTGAAAATTGAGACACAAATTCCAGAATACCAATGTTCATTTGTCAGCCAATTATTCAAACAAACTTTGTATTATATCCGTTAAAATTACCTTTTCTGATATTAATATTATTTATAAAGGACGTTAAGTTACGTCGCCGGATGTTTTGGGCCGATAAAACAATAATGGAGGAATTTAAATTTGCCATGCATTCACTATGGCAATTTGAATCAGGTGATAATCATGATTGATGGGGTTGAATTTTGGGCTATTTTCCAATGAAAATGCTTTGCTGGTCTAATGGGATTTTGAGTGCGGATTTTTGTTTTTATGTTGTCGTTTATGTTAATATGCTGAACGTGAAAGGGTTTTTGAATGTGTGTGTAAAATATAATATTATTTTAAAATTGAAATAATTTCATAACTAACGAAAGCAATAATTTTATTGGTATGCTAATGCTAGTAATTAGGCACGTTTAATACTACGTATTATTTGTAAACTAAATGATAATAAACTCTCTTAAGTTTTTACAAGTTATCGATTTCATAAAAAACATCATATTTTTATACAAATTACTTCGATTAACTGTAACTAAAATATTTATCTAGATCCATTTTTCAAACAAAGTAAATACCCCAAAATGTAATTATCTAAATCGTCGAGACAAACGAATTTCGAAAACGCTTTGCAATAAAACACAGAATTTTACTACCGAAGGAACGATTCTACCTTAATCCAGGAATGTTCATTTAAGTCGTTTTTTGTTCACACGTCATTAAGTTACTTCAGGTTATCTACGTCAAACCAAAAAGAGGGTAGTCAGAAAAAAGTTTTTACGAGTAGCTTACGTGACTTCTTTTCGAGATACGAGCCCAAACATGGCCTAAATTGGGTGGGAATCCAACTAAATGCCTTGTCAGGTCGTAGCTTAGTTCTAGTAAATTGAATGTACTCGCTCGGTAGATGATTGGAATCGTAAAATAAACAAAAATGTGACTCTATTTTTGTAGCGTTTTTAGACTTTAGTTCGAGATAGAAATTGGATCACATTTTTTTACTTTTTCTTGTAAAGACTGAAAAAGGTCGTTTAGAGAATAGTAAAGTTGATTTTATTAGATTTTTGGTATATTTTATTATTTTTTTAAATTGAAAGAAAACTAAGATTGTTTTAGTAAGGTGAAAATGTTAAGCTCTTCACACAAACTATCGTCAGCCAGTGAGTCTTTTTGTTTTGCACTTCATGAAGATTCATAAACTCATACATTATGGAAGCTAGTTCAACAACAACGAATAATCCATAACATTTGAATACACTGTATACGAGTGATATAGGTCACCATGCTACTGACCACTGTCCGCGATAAGCTACGAATGTGATTTCCACACAGATTTAACATCAATAGGATCCAATTACATACTAAATATAATATCTGGGTGCATCTCAGTGCAGTCAACTAAAATGTTAAACTCTCGTGACGCTTTGTAAGTAAACACTAATCAATCTAAATTCCTCAAAGCTCATTATTACTTCACAAAACAAAATAAAAGCTCCTCAATCATTTGCCTCAAAGGATCCCCCTCCACATTACTTGTATCTTCAACCCTATTTCAATAAAGCTTGAGCTCTGGAGTTGAGAAACACCGCCTGCATCCGAAGTACATTCTGATCACGCAGCACTTTTGCCGAGAAAATTTAATTATACCGATCGCGATCTCTCAGAAACTTCGTTGGTTTAATTGAGTTCCGCACTAATCTTTAACTTGCTTCGTTTGTGGCAAGATGCAAGCGGTAGCGGGCGTCTTGCATGGAGGTTTTAAAGATTTTGTGTAGACAATAGTTCAAGATTTTGAATTTCTATTGAAGATTGTAGAGTTGGATTCCTTTGTAAAGTTTACAAAGTGCTGTGTTTGAACGCTTGATGGCTAACTTCAATGGATGATTCCAGCTAGATTAAATTAATAAGCTCTCCTATGCATTAAAAAAATGGTTATTAAAAAAGTAGTAGCTATAACTTTATAATAATATACGGTTAGTTCTGATTCAATTAATTTCAAATAATTCAATCGCACATTGTGTGACCGATTTTTTTCCGCTTCATCTCAATTACCATATGGTGTAATGTCTGCCAGATTATCAACTAATTCCTTTATTGTATTAATGTTAAGTTTCTTTAAGCCAACTCACGATTTACAACAGTTACATCTTATCTCAGTTCTCAACTCAACACGTCATGATAATTGTGTCCTTCGCTTATAATTTAGCCCACCCAACTTGTGCGTGTTTGCCCCGTCTTGGGCAAACTTCAGCACTTTCAATACAACCACGGTGGCTTTCACTTAGTTTGTTTTGTAAACCGTTTTATTACGCTACACGGCAAGATTTAGGTCTTACATGACCTACCCTTAATGAAAATAAGATGATTTGTAACGAGTTTGGTCTAGAATGTAGTTTCGACTTTGTTAAGGTATTTGTACTCAAAAACAAGTTATTATAACATAGTTAATCTTTTCGGGAACTTTATTTCAATTCAACCAGTTACTGTTTTTCTTTTTACGATTTTTCTACTTCTAACACTATACTCTCGAGACAAAAATTATGATCAACACAAACATACAACAAACTATATGATCACAATAAACAGTATGATCAATAAAACATTAAATTTAATGTATGGGTTTACGTCACGTCACGTAAATGATAAAAAAAAAAATATGAAAGCAAAATTTTCCTGAAGTTCGAAAAGTCTTGAATCAATTAGGGTTAAGTTAGAAATATAAATATCAAATTATTTCCCAAATCTGTAAAAGAACTTATTCGTTGTATAAATATAAGTAGCTTTTTTATTAAAAGTGGTTCTCCAAAAATAGGCTGAGAAAAAATGTTCGTCTATTTTCGTATTGTTTATTTTTACAGTCGGAAAAAAACCTTGTATGAAAACTGGGTCTATTTCTGTACGAACGTGTAGAAATCGGTCTAGGAAGTAATATCTGCGAATCGCAAAATCCATCCATGCGAAGTTCGTTTCTGGATTCGCTGTCGCAGAAACTGAATCACTTTGGTCATCGTACGAGATGGTTCGACGAAGTTAACGAAAATAACTTGACACCTACGAATGATTTTGTTTTGAGGATGAGTTTTAGTAAATTTGAATCAAAATTGTTTTTATTTTAGTAAGCCTTTTTTAGAGACTTTTGTATCATAACCTTAATTACTCTAGCATAAAACAACAGCTGAAATCCCAAGGCGAATAATAATATGAATAAGGTAGATTTTTGAATTACACTCGTAGTTTATTAAGTATAAAAATAACAGATAACATCTAAAGTAGTAATACAATATGTATAATAACGTGATCAAGACAGCCATTTAAAATGGCTACCAACTACAAACACAATGTTTATCAAAAAGGTTCTTTTATAATTTCACGTTCTGTTCAATAGCTCAAAGTTAGAATTAGGTATATTATAAGAATCGAACTCATCTTTAAAGAATTGAGAATTAAATTTGACAGTACTTTCTTCAATATACCTAACGACTCCAAGAAACTATTACCAGCATCATATTCGTAGTAATTTCCCTATTATGTAATAATAATAGCGGGAATAACAATTACGGTATATTGTAACGAAGATACCGGATCCTATACAACTCGTTAAAATGTATGACGCTTTAGCAAATGTCTTAATTATATTCGTGTTGCTAATGAAGTAGACGAGGAGGTAAATATTGTGGCTGTTAGTAGAAGAGGTTGGTTATTTATAGATGATAATGAGGATAGAAGGGTAAAAAAGTCTTTAAAATGTATATGCGTAGATTAGAAAAAGGATATGTGACATTGTTTGGTTTTGTAGTCACATAGACTCTCTATGTGAGAGCGCATAATTGTATTCTAAATGTCTATATGAATAGCTGATGCAAATGAAAATACTAAAATTTTAATCAATTCTTAAGGAAGCTCTGACGCCATTGTGAAAGCAAGACCGCTGCCTATAATACGCGTAGCTGCATCACAGCTAAAAATAGCAACTGCCTTGCATTTAGAAATCATATTATGATAACAAAGTATAGTTTTGAGTAACAGTATGAAAAAAAATAACCATTTCATAGCCAAATCCTTAAATTAACACATTTAAGTTTTCAAGGTATATAGATATATCTTACCTGTCTGTAGTATTATAAGGTGAACCAGCATACTGGCTGATGGAAGCCAGCTCCACACCGCCTCTGTATATCGACACTAGAGCTAAGTCCAGTGTCTTACTCTGAAACAAACAAAAAACAAAATAAATCATGTGAAACAAAAGCAATCACGTATTCGTATTGACTTCAAAAAGAACATGGTATTTACAAATTGTCGCACAAAAAGTAAGGTAGGCATTACCAAACTGCTGACTGACTGACTACACCAGAGGTCGTAGGTTCGATCCCCACCCAAGACAAATGTCTGTATGATGAGCACGATCATTGTTCTGTGCCTGGGTGTAATTTATACATAAGTATGTTTATCCGTTGTCTAGTACTCATAATACAAGCTCTGCTTAGTTTGAGACTAGATGGCGTTGTGTGAAAGTCATGGAAAAAATATTTAAGTATAAAATACATTGCATTCATTACAAGTACCCACCTGGAACTAAAAAGCCTTTTAAAATGATACTTAAAACTGTCTGGCCCACTCTAGGCTGTCAACTTAAAAATTCTTTGAAGCGTAAAGCTCGACACTAAAGTACAGATTTCCTTACGACACTTATCTTAAAACAGTACAAAGAAACGGGAATTGCTTTCGGGAAAAAGTCGCGAAAATGTATTCAAAATTTTGAAAAGATTCTGGAGACTTCAAGATTTCAGGCCTGAGTTCCTTACACGGGGCAATGCATATTTTTAATAACCTCTAAGCAATTAACGCCATAAAAACTTTGAAAGATTGTATAAGTCCTTACACCGTTGGAAAATTAAGACTCTGAGTAAAGAAAATTTGCGCTATCACGTTTATAAATGACCATCCAGTCTACACAATTTTGAAAACAATTTCTGTAATAAGAACAAAGTAATACAATACGCACTCGATACAGACCCTATTTACTTCGTTAATTAGCATTCGCCATAATCACGATACACCTGGATGCTCTAATAACCTCATAATTACAGAATATGTATCATAAAAAAAATGTACAACATCCATTGCGCATTCAAAATGCTATAGCGCTTTATCAATGCGGTTAAAACGAGCAATGTAATACGGAAAACATCAAAATACGTACGCACGCGTGTTTATTGTAAGCTCATGGTAAGACCTTTGATCTTTACTGATCCCTTCGCTAAATGTTAGCGTAACACGCGAGGTTGTAGCAAAAGGCTTTGTATTTAGACCCGCTTATATTGTTAACACGTAATGATTTTATAGAGCTACTTATTTTTGTAGAATATTAATCCGTTTTATTTATATAAAGAGAAACTGTTGCTCTTTGTTCTCTCTACGTAAACTAGATACATAATGTTGTATCGCAAGGTATTTGACATTCAAACCAAATATATTCATAGCAAATAACTACGTGTGAATATTAGTAGTAGTAATTATCTTTCATGACTCGCCCGTTTTATTGCCAGTTGTATATTTAAGTCTTTATTTCTAATAATAGGTAATTCAGGTTAGTAACTTATTAATCATATATAATTAGAATTTAAATGTCGATAGACCTTAATAAACGTAAAATCATATTGGCTGTGGTTGACACGTGTATGTAAGAGAATTTATATACTTACTGTCAAAGATTACTCATGTCGGTCAAACCGCTAGTCTGACTGCCTTGCTTTATGATAAATATAGTATTTGATTGGATAAATAGAGACCGAAAACTGACTCTAACATAGTAACAGAATTCGGACAATAACAGTGTTCAAGTACTTTGAAATTCAAGCATTTGAATAAACCTCTTATTCAAATGCTTGAATTTCTAAATAATCGAATAAAACCAATTACATTAAAGTATGAAAGAAACTAAATAAACTAGAGCATACAAAATCCTTATGAAATGTAAGAAAATAAACGTCAGTTCACCTTTAAAACGTGCACAAGTAAAAAAACGTATCATTTAATTAAATTTAACGTAATTGAATGTTGTAAAAGATTTAAAAGAAGTGATCTAATTACCCTATATTTATCTTTAAAAATCAAGATGAAAGGAATGTTTATTTAGGGATCGTTTAAAGACCAGGTACGTTTTCCAATTAGTGAAGTAAACTCAACTCAAATATTTTGTAGAGTCGTGAAAATTTACGTAAAAAACGTAACATTTTTGAACATCCTGTAGGTATTGAGTCTATTCTCAAGTGAAAGTATTGTTAAGTTATGCTTAAATGTCAAGACAAATTTTTCGATTGACCTTTAAGTTAAATTTAGGTAAGAAAACTAAAATAGAAATCGTTCTCTAAAATTACATCTATCTATAAACATTACTGTTACTTTACACTAAATTTAGTACCATCATTTAGGTTACAAAGCAAATTACCCTTTTATAGCTTTACAAAAAAATACCTTTGCTTATTACCTTTCTAAACCTAAATGTGTAACGATAAAGTGCGTACTTTTTACGAATAAAAATACTTTCACATTCGTAGGCTTATTTGTCTTAGCAGGATAAAGAAACAAAATACGGATTCACCAAAATGACTGCGACATATCCATAAAACGTGAAGATAATCGGCCGACGAGTAATAAAACTTTTGACGAAGCAAACGCAACCTTAACCTGTCGTAATAGAGCTTAGTTTCCTTTGAATAAAAAGGTAGAGCCTCAAGTTAGTACGTATCTGTCTTTTCTCATACGGTATGAAAGGGTGGTTGGAAATATTAATATTTTCACTTGTCTCTGGAACATTTCTTTCGTGTAGTGGACAAAGTTTTCGTTACGGAACATTAGGAATAGGGTAGAGCAGGTGCAAGCTCTTTGAAGCAATATTTTCTGAGAGAGTTTATTTTAAGAACGAAATAAATCAACAACAAAAGTATGTTGAGACGTCGTGGGTAGTTTTTACTTACTCTGAACATTTGTCATCATGTCTCGCCAATAACAATATCATGTATTATAGAACTTCAAAATCAGACAAATGAGTTTATATGAAACCTACATAAACGAAGAGAAATACAGAACACAGAAACAACTAGTCGAATTAACTGAAGCAATATGCTAACAGTTATATTGCATAACCTGCATGATTATAGTTTGGCGTTGCTCGCAATAACCGTTTGTCATATACGTAAATCAAAGGGAGACGCAATATTATTCTATTCTCATTGAAGCATTCATACTTTAGCGTCATTAGTCCTCAAACTACTGATTATAAAGTTAGGACACTGATTTTCAGTACTTCAGTCTTAGGTATCATTAACATAATTTATAACTATGACAAGACTGTAACATATACTGTAACCAAGAGTCTAGACACAGTCAGAAACTTAGGTATTGAGTTATTGAAAATTAGGACACAATGCTACAACTTCAAACTAGCTGGAATCTTATTTGTAAAATACTAAACTAAATTTAAACCGAACTAAAAGCTTTGAGATCGACTAATTTACTTAACTAAACCAGAAATTCAAAAAATGCTCGTGTATTGCACTCTAATAAAAGTGATGCATGGATAAAAGCTTTCCGCTACGTCGTAGCTGTCTACGTCGTAGCGGTAAGCTACGTCGTAGTATCTGCATGAGTTGCAAGTAACAAGGACGATCATAATATCGTCGCCCAGCAGTGAAAACCTCGGATGTCTCATTTTCTCAAAAATAATTATATTTGTTCTTTGGATTTATAAACTCGGTAAGCACAGATTACTCTAGCAAACTTTAAAGGCTTTCAAAGCTAGGAGTGGCTGATTCGAAAGTTTGCTAGAGTAATCTGTGCTTACCGAGTTTATAAATCCAAAGAACAAATATAATTATTTTTGAGAAAATGAGACATCCGAGGTTTTCACTGCTGGGCGACGATATACATTTTATATTGTATGGACTTTATTCTTGTGAGCTTATGTTGCAATATATTATTTTTATTGGATAGTTATTTCTCTTAGTTATGGTTATAAATCTGCTTCATATGACAACATAATGTATATTTTCTTACTTGTAGTCGGGTTGGTGTAGAAAACTACAGTATAGTTTATAAATTAAAAACACAAGAAAAAACCCGGTCTTTATAAAAAAGTTTAAATGAAGTGTCTTGGGAACAAAATCACGTACGGTTTCTTTTTTTTTTTTTAAATTCATGAAAATTGTTTTGTTGTCTTAACAAAGAGCTTTATTTTATTGGAAATACATTTAACTCAAAGGTAAACAATCATTGCTACCTGAAAACCCTAGTCATTACTCCCTATCTCCAAACTAATAAACATCTACTTAACGATTCCACACAATACAGCAACCACATCAAACCGAAACCGATGCCATCAGACTCTTGATAACAAAAGACAACTCATAAAATAATATCTCCCATCAAATCACACCTTTATTGAAGCTCAAATAATAAGAAACATACCATAAAATTATATGACTATATCTCGTAATAATGATAAGCCAATATTAACCTTATGGCTTTCATGATAAGGCCGTTATCAGATTACGCCTACACTTTAGAATACGGTGAAAATCTTCACACGTTCACGCATGAGATTGGAAGACAAGTTATTAAGAAAGTTTCATGTTAAGTTGGGTTAGATTAAATATAGTTATGTCAAAGTAATTTCGTTTCTAAGTTAAGAACTATAAAGTTCTTTATTAAATAAATGTTTGATCGTATTATTTTTGTCTTCAAACTTGTAAAACTAATTTTGAATTATCTTGACGTTCATTCAATTATTTTAGGTAAATAATATTATAATGCAAGACGTGCTTAAAGAGCCTGTTTGTCCCATTTTGATTTTTTTGCTCTTACTCAAAATCTGAGTGTATCAAATATTATTTAGCACCGGTGCAATACTATCAATACTACCTACTATCAACAACTACAATACTATCAATTTGCAATAATATCAATAACCACATCCAAAGCCATTGCGTTGTTCAAAACATCTAAGCATACATAGGGATATACAAACAGTGAAAAGCGACTCTTTATTATTCTACATAATAGTTATTTAGAACCTTAACCCTTTAATTATCCAACAAAATTCCCAATCATGTTTAATCCCAGACAGTATTTACAACAGGTTGTAGAAATTATTAAAAACGGATTCTCGAAATTTTATCAGACTAAATAG
Source organism: Chrysodeixis includens (assembly GCA_941860345.1). Taxonomy (NCBI): domain Eukaryota; kingdom Metazoa; phylum Arthropoda; class Insecta; order Lepidoptera; family Noctuidae; genus Chrysodeixis; species Chrysodeixis includens. Next base: position 117,620 of record CALNXA010000007.1, read on the forward strand.
TTTACGTAAAATTAATAAAATAACTTGATACTAGTAATGAATGATTTTCAAACTATCTTTTAATTAAAACAAATTCTAATTTTGAGAACAATTTGTCAGAAAGTTCTCAACTCGTGTTAATGACGGACGAACAGATTGCTCGACATGAAGATTCTAAAACTATTATAAATTAAGCTTTATATAAAAGAGTTAGATATTATGAAATTAAATAAATTGTTTTGGCTACGGTTTCTGAAAACACCAATTAGTTACCTATCTAGGTTAGTTTTTGATTAAAATGTGTTAAAATATATTATGTGTGGTAATTTTTTGTAACCAAAAATCACGACAAATTAATTCAAATATAATATTGTCTGAACATCAACACAATATGAAAAAGCTGAAAAAAGTTTAATTTGAAGGAATTTAACAGTCAACACAAATCAATATAAAATCAAGTCAAGTCAAAAACAATTCTTAAGCTGATCGTCAATAAGCAATTTAGACTATGAGACACTCCAGAGAACTACAATCTTGTTAAAAACACGACTGTTGTTCTAGCATAGTTTTAAAAAGCCACGCTAATAACAACTTCCCCTAATTTTATCCCACAATCTTGCGGTTCATATCTAAACGAATCTAGCTCCATTACCTATATCATGGTCTCTTAAAGCCGGACAATTGTTGTAGTGGAAGCAAGACAGTGCTATACAAAATGTAGAGTGCCATCTCGCTTCTACCGATAGCATTTTCCCTGATCAAAGTTCTCATAGTACGTGGTCAGGGTACGTGTATACATATTAAATAATACAGAGCATGCAATGCCTTGTGCCCGAGCCAAATAGTTGGGAGTGTAACAATGTCATTCTCACAAATCCGAAATAACATTGACTTGGCAAAGTCCACGAATTCCATATGAAACTTGCCTCGAAATTAGCCGCACGAATAGTCAAGCATTAATACTTAAATGTAGAGCTTCCTTAGATGTTTTCGTGTTACTATCTCATTGCATAATTGGAGTATGCTGTTGGTAGTCTTCGTGTTTTTCATTGTACGTTTTCTTTTTTACTAGGTATTTCCGCTAGTATTTTGACAGAGTACCGGGTTCATTTTACATGCTGCATCTGTGCTTGGTCATGGGCAAAATATGCCCTATTTTTGGAATGTAGAACAAGTTAATCAGCCAATCAAGTGAATCCATTTATTTGTGACTTTCAAACCACTACAAGAAATCATTTTTTCCTTAAAGTCAATTATTTGGGGCAATACGCATTTTTATGCCTTTTCAAGTTTGATGACGTTATATTATACAATGTAAGTTTAGGCAGTTTGATAGCATTGTTTATATCTGTCAACACGATAATAATCACATCAAAACAATTGACCAAAACAGTGGGAGTAGTTACTAATAACTTTAGTTATTTTCCTCACGTACATTTCGACATAACACTAGCTTGCTATTTCTGCTTATACCCATTCAATCTCGATGTTACAACCTCATGCGAGTAAGCTTTAAATTATGCGAAGACGTAAATTGAATCCTGAATACAGTACCTACATCTCATCTTAGATAGAGCCTCAAAGCAGTACAGAAATGATAAATTTATTTGCGAGTGAATGGAATGTGTGTGCTTGTGTTTTTATTTCATCGAGCGTGTTTTAATGTTTGAATACTGTATTTTGAAATGAGGTTAGTTTCAGATTTTACTGTTTTTATGTTGTGATAACCTACGATATAAGGGTTACTTTTATGAGAAAAAATAGTTAAATGATATGGTTTATATATCAAGGACAATTAATATTATGCAAAAACATTTAATGTGAAAGGTGTGTAAAAAAAAACAATAAATTTACCTTGCGTACAATGTCTATAAAATGCTCTATCTTTCAAAATATTGAAACAGGCAGGACTCCTTACTTCATTACCAAGTTTTAATTTATTTTGCCCATTTTTTTTTTTCATTAATTCGACATTAAATTGCATGACACTTTGTTCAACAAAATATAAAAAAGCAAATACCTAAAATACACACAAAATAACAAACCGAAATTAAATTCAAACTCCCACCAAGTTTCATATAACCAAAAGGTTGGGTTAAAATGGAGTCCTAATTACCACTATGTAGGGAGCAGTACCTGCTAGATAAATTGTCTCATTATTGTTTTTCATTTGCTTCGGCGTCGCAAACAGCGGATCTCTGCCGGCCGATGCGGACCTAACTTGTGGGATTGTGGCTAGTATACGACCGTAAAGATATCTCAGTCGGGGGACAAGAGTTTTAGCTCATTTTACCTCCTTTAGAGAGAGTAGTGGAGAGTGGAGAAGTGATTTTAGACTTTATACGTCTGGGTTAAGATTGGTTTTCGAGTGTGGAGAATATTAAATTAAATTGCAGCTTCAAAAATGTTTGTGTGTTACGGTGTTTCGTTTTCATATATTCTACATTGTGTTATGTAAGACATATATGATATTAATAATTATTAAAAAAAAAACAAAAAAAAAACGGTTTGTGGTAGTAATTTCTCGATCTATAGAGCTGATTGAAAAACTTTTTTTTACCAATATTATAGAAAGCCATGTTATTTGTTAGCGCCATAGGCTACAAATTATTCCATAGTACCTAATGAAGTGAATACGGGTCAGTTATAAGTAGTGCACAATACAATGACTGGTGCTATCAAAAACACATTTCAATTGCACGGATAGCCGAGTGGCAAAGGTTTTGATCTGCTTCTGCTACCATAACATTAAATGCTTATTCTGAGTCTGGGTGTCTTTTTGCATGCGAGTTGAATGTCTGTGAAACTTCCTGCGATACAAGGATTAAATTCCTTAGTGCAGAAGTTGTTTAAAATAATAATAATTTAATACTTAATACAAAAACTCAATATAAAATTCTCACATCCTATCCTTCATCTTCTAAATTAATACTTTTATATTCACAAAGCCTACGAAAATGAAAATGTTAATAAATCAAACAATAATCTTCCTTATTATGAGAACAAAGCTTCCCTGTTCCCTATACAATTTATACAGAATTAATTTCACCGCTTTACTAAACATTCAAGATAAAATTATTTATTGGTATTGTTTAATTTATATCGGTGTGTAAACATGCTTAATATACAAACCAAAATCTTAAAATAGGTAATGAAATAGCGGTTACGGGTATTTTTGGAAATTCAAACAGTGTTTAATGTTATCTTGGTCAATTACAATTTTTTTTTTTACCTATTGATTGAACTCAAACGACACTCAACTAGGAATATATAATATTATATTTCAGACATAAATATCACAGCTTAAAAATGTAGGTCCTGCACCTAATCTTAGTCCAGTCACAATTCAGAGTGCTATCGCTCGTATAGGCCTTGTTAGCCACCAGCACAAGTGCCAAAATCAAATAAATTAACACGGCTACTTTTTTAATCATCTGTCATAGATGCTCGAGGCCAATGATGATGATGATGTGTTTGCTCACACGCTTGTGCTACATATATCTTGTGTAGCTGGCAGGTGTCATAGTATATCTAGCCACCGTGACCTAAATTAGTCCGGACAATATATACATAAATGTACACTATAATTATCCATAATTGCTTCCATTACAAAAATAGTCAGAATATATTACAATAAAACTATGTTTATATACCTAAACAAACAAAAATCGAAATTAATAGAGTAATTACTCATTGATTAAGCCAATACAAATATTAACTCGACCTAAATTATATTAGATGTGTTTAATTAGGGTCCCATTACGCATTGTAATAATATTTCAAAATTAATAGCTTTATCGATATCCCATTTATATAAGTTCAGGCCATTAAAAGATAATGTAATAAATAACCATAAAATAGAAAAAAAAAACATTATAATATTATTATAATCACGTTTCAAATTGGTTGAGCTTGTTATAATTGACGTAGAATTTTTGCCATGTCAGAAATAATATCGGTCCTATAGTATGACCACTAAAGAGATGTTCAAATTGAAATAAAAAATCTTACGTCTTGACTTAGTATTTCTATTTTAATCTTAGTTTTATGGTTGTGACGTAACGTTTTGATCTTTAAATTTTATATGTGAACACTAGAAGCATGATGATATGCTTATTAATAAAACTCAGTCATCATACCCTTGCCCTTCTCCCAATTATTATTTGGGGTCGGCGCAGCATGTCTTCTTCTTCCACACGATCTTATCCGACGTCATCTCGCAAGTCACACTCTTTGCAGCCATTATCATACTTCACACAATCCATCCAACGTTTCTTTGGTCATCCTCTTCCCCTATATCCATCCATTAAAACTCAGAGTAATACTTCAATTGACAAAAACGAACGTCACTTCTACATTTGAAACCTATCTAAATCCTAATCGTCTCTTCTAAAGAATGAGCTATATCAAAAAAATCAAAACCGAAAAACCTCTTTTCTTTTAGCAACGTCTGGTAATAACACAAAAAGAGAACCTTAAATCCTACTAAACCTGTATTAAGTATTCATAGTATCTAGCGAGCCCGGTCATAACGTCCGTAGCTAAACAGTAAAACGATCCTTAGTTAACACGTTTATCAGACGACCCGGGTTTAATTAAGCTAAAGTAAGCTATATCAAGTTATGGCCTATCCTTCAAGGAGACCTTAAAGGGATACTAAGACGAACAAACGTGATTTTCTTTTTGAATGGTTGTTAAAACAGTTTGACGCAGGAGATCTAACAAACTAGACTGTCAAAATAGAGGGCTAAAATGAGATTTTTGTAGCATCTGAAGAATGACGCCGCTTTACACCGTTTCAATTCCATAGGCCTGCATTTAAAATAAGATTTTTATAACGGAAGAGGGACGCACTTCTACATAGTGTGGTGTTCCGTTTCGTTTCCACAACTAAAACAATATTAAGCAGTGAATACGAAAAAAAAACCCTGTGCCTCCAGCCATAGGCAGATGAAGACACCCCAATGATTTTAGCCGGCAAGAGGGGTTCGGGTTCTGTCGGAGGGATGTGCGTCCGGCACATCCCTCCGACAGCCCCAACGGAAGATAGTCCACGAGGATCCAAGAAGATACTAAATAGGTAGTTTTTAATAGGGCTCTTGAGCAAAAAATGCCACTATAAAGATCATCAAATTCATCAAACCCTTCAAGCCATCAAGAACGATCCAACGTTTTGAGTCAAACCCAAAACTACGGGTTTGAATAACACAAGTTTTACCGCCTCGAGAGGCCCTTGAGAATTTTTTAGGACACGAGACTTTCTCATTTGGCTTGAGATGGGATTTATAGGTCATTAGTGTGTGTCGTATGTGTAATTTATGTACTAGTTGTCTTCATACGTCGTTTTTGTGCTTACGTGAGTACTGAAAACATTACAGGATTTTACGATAAGGTTTATTTGACCTTTTTGTCCCATCCTACTAATATGGCTCGACTGACCTGTTGGTCTAGTGGGTGGTGGATCTGTCTTCTATGGGTTCGATTTCCACCTAAGACAAATGTTTGTGGGCGTTAAGGGGGGTCCAAATACAATAAACGTGCGTTTTCGTATTTTTTGCTCAATATTAAAAACGGTAACAAGTAGACGCTTCAACTTTCACTATGTATAGATGACAGTACGGAAATCTTCGCGACTTGCACTTGGCCGTTTTTTATAGTCGCTGGGCATAAAATATTTATCCCAATCCAAACCAATTAACAGGGTAATTAAAATAGTCTCCAAGGAAATTAAATTAGGTTACTTATTCAGTGACACTTAAAGCGCCTTTACATTATCCGATATAGTAATGGACGATGATGCGGTATCGGAGGAAGTCAAATGTGTGATATATGCGTCTGTCTTTTATATTGTCCGATTCGATAACGGAACTTTATATTAAAATATTACATATTTATTTTCGCCTTTATCTAAACGTCGTTTAATACCGATGTTGGATCGGATAATGTGAAAACAATGTGGCTTATTTCTCACAGAATTGAAGGCGACCCAATTCTAGTTGTAAAATTTTAATTAACATTAAACATTTTGAAGGTTCTTTTACCGCTTTAGGTTTCAAGAACATTGATTTATAATTAGGTTAATCTTGTCAATTAGAATTAAACTTTAAAATTTTAATGGTAGGTTTTAATTGGGAAGATAAGATTTCAACATTAAAAGCGATGCATGTGAATTAAATGTTTGTGAAACCCCTGTTTGTATACACCTGTATAAAAAACATAGATTCCAAAAAACGCACTTTACCTTTTATCGCGCAAATAATAAATTGAGATTAAATACCCAGTCAGTTAAATACCTAATTCTCATAACCTAACATACGTCATCCTTTTCATCTAGGACAATATCACCTTTAAATGTACTTAATCTCACAAACAAAAACTAACTTATTTCTGCCTTTTTGCCTCTTTTTTTTCGTCTTTGACTTTCAGTCTTTCATACATCAACAGTCTTGTGTTATTTTAATAACAACGCTAGTCTTGCATGACTGCGTGCTTATACAAAATACGGTACATTGCATATTAAAGTAGCATTTTGAGTACCTGATCCCAATTAAAAGCATTCAGACGAATTTATTTGATCTTATCTTAAGAAATCAAGAAGCATATTGTAAATAATTGGATAACCTTTGGATATTTTGCTTTGAATAAACATAATAATATTATACGAGTTTGTATTATATATGCGCGTAATATTTGTGTGGGTGTTTCAAAGGTAAATAATACATTATTAGAGTGATATTTCAATAGAATTCAGCTGTTAAATTGAATGTTGTTTAGTGTACTGTGAACTTGAAAATGTTAAGTCAGAATGAACTACGAGTATTTTAGATGTGGTATAATTACATTTTCAAATTCAGGTTTTAATTTAGCTTTGTAGTCGTCATGGCCACAAATGAGCCTTTATGACGCCGGCAAAGAAAACGTGAGCATATTAATGTCAAGTCAATTAAAACACACCAACTTGATATATAGTACATAAAAAGAGGCGTTTGTCTAGCTGTGGGATATTTACAGACCGGTCATATTCTACTCCAACAGGATTCCTCGGTCTTGAAAATATCTCAAGAGAATATGCCAGACCCACACACCGACAACATAGGACTTATCTTCCATTTGGTGCGTTAAACTGTCTAAAAACTGTTGTTATTATTTTAATGGCAAATACCTAACCAATACACGAATCTGAAAATTATAAAAACATTAATTTTGCAAATAAAGCGCAATGTGTAACATATTGCAATCACTTGATTTAAGTACCAATAATTTATTGGAAATATTTCACACGTTTTGGCAAAAACTGATTTCATTTGCATATTATTACGCTCATCAGTTGTATTTATTTCAATTTTAACGCTTAATTTTATTCCAACTTTGTGTTACAAAAGCTATAAGTATTTTTTCATATGCCGTAAAAATTAAAAATACTCGTAGGAAAAAAATCATTACAAATAGCGTTAACGCTTAAAAAATAGGTGAAAATATGGAAGACTACTACTTCATCGACGGGTTTCTGCAGTTAGCCAGAAAGTATTCGTCGACTCCTTCACTGAAATATACACATGATTATTAAAGTATGCTCTGCCTTATTTCTCAAACATCAGTTTAGTTTTGTTACTATAACCCAAACATTACTCAGTGAAAAAGCCTCAAAACTCTGTCTTTGTCACAGCTGGGTAGAATGTAGAGAGACACAATACATTTAAGTTCGTAACTTAATGACGTGTCGTTTATAACAGCTGATTCTAAGTCAAACATTTATATATATATAACTAGTAAGTAAACAGTAAAGAAAGAGTATGAAATACAAATTCTGATAAGTAAAGACAAGTATCTTGACTTTATTCACGAGGTCTCCAAATTCATCCAGTGGGTCTTTATTCGTGAGCTCGTCTTTGATGGAGGTCTGGTTGTAAAATTTTACGCTTTGCCCTCGATGACATATTCATGTCGTAAACAAAACAATTCGAGGAATATTAGGAGTGATCTTGTGTTTCCTGTTTTTGGAGAAAACAAGACATACTTAAGAATAATTTCTTGTTTTAATACTTGTTCCTTGTCTATATGAGAAAGGGCCTTTGCTAAACAGTGATATATGTTCAGAATGTTATTCAGAGTAAGTTATGTTCCTTTAAGTTGTGTCAGTTAAAAATGGCCAGCCCGTTTTAAATTATAAATAATGTTGAACATGAAATCAGTATAATTTTTATTTGTTTTCCGTAACAGAAGTGTCGAGGAAAACATCGTAAATTTTCAGAAAAACTAAACTTTTTTTTTTTGATAACGGGCACTAAGCAATGAAAACATTACATATAAAGATTTATCATTATCATCATTATCATCATTATACATATACATTTATCATCATTATTCCTCTGCCCTTCATTATTATTCCTCTGCCCTTATCCAAATTATTATTAAGGATACATTTATATGAAAAGTAATATCTGTTCACGTCCTCATATCAATCTAGAATAGGGTTACCTACCGCTTGCCTAATACTCTATCTGACCTCCAAACATCCTTCGTATCCAACCCATTACCTACTTTATCGACGCAAAAAGGTGAAAATACCTGCTTCAATATCCAAATACAAAAAATACACATTCAAGAACCTCAACGTTATAACACTAGCCTCCAACAAAAGCAAAAACACTTTTTGTAAATAGAAAAATTTTTGTAAAGAAAGTTTCAAATAAGAATTGTGTTTACTATCCTTCGCTCCCAAGCAAAGCGTAATATCTCCTTGTTTTACAACTACCTTAAAAATACAAGGAACTGAGAATTTTTGCTGTTATTTCATTTCGTGTAACAGTAGAGGAAAACGGAAAAATAATAATTTTTAATGCCAACGTAATGTAGAGACTACAAACTAGATAGCTTGGAAAAAGTAGCAACTGCTTGTATTTTAATATTGTATTGTATTTTTTTTTGCTGGACCTTGTCTCTGGTTGACAATGTTGGTCAACTTATGCAAGTGATATCTTTTTAAAGAAAATTGTTTTTTATGTGACTAGCTTTTGCCTGTGGTTTCAGCTGCATAAAATTTTTAAGTTTGCTGTAATTAAAAGTTAATAGTTTTAGTATAAATTACTACGAGTATATAATAATATAAAACAAAACACTTTGGCTACAATTTTCTTTCATTTTATCACTTTTACATCAACGAAAAAGTCTCGAAAGCGTAAAACACCCCCAAAACTGATGTCTTAAATACGTTTACAAATATCTAATATTGTTGTTAAAAATATTAATGCCATAGCAACTATTTTAAAGGAAAATTCTTGTAAAAGATGGTATTTTACAAAAGGAGAACTAAATGCCAAGATGAAGCAAGATTAATGGAAGAAGCACCCGACAACAAATACTTAAGTGCAATGGCAAGAAGCTTCAAGTAATATAATTTTTAAAATTGATTTTATTGGTACAAACCTTACACCAATTTATTTCGTCCGAAGTTTGAAAGAGGCGACGGGAACTAAAGTTGAAAAGCAATCGTCTGTCGTAGACCGGACAAATTGACAGAGATAACAAAGTTCAAACGTTCTTGTTAAAATATAGATCTATTAAAACATTGATAGGTCAGAACCGAATATGATTTGAACGGTTATTATATTGCAAATTTATAGATATTGGTTATTCCGATAATATTTGCTAACTAAATTCTATGTAGAAAAAGTCAGTTGAGGGATAGTTAGAGCCTTATAATTATTATTATTAATAAAATAATAGCTTATAAGTTTAAAAAACAATAATGTTTGAGAGAAGACTCGGACGGTGGTGATTTAAAACAACAATGAAACCAATTTAAATTTTGTATTACATTGGTAATGGCTGGCGATGCCTATTTGTTTTCTATGTATATTGGCAGAGACTTGTACAGTACTTAGTAGTGGACTTAAAGTTTTTCAAGCGGGTTATTTAGTATAATATTGGTATTAGCAAGCAATATTTTCCAATAAACTACAGAATAAGTAAGCTGCTTACCAGAGTACTGATTTAATTAGCAATTTTGCAAAGAACCGTTTCTTTAGCTTTTTACATATCGCTACTGGGTATAGCCCGACAATGCATTACAAAATTGAATCCCAAATATTCAAAATTATTAGCGTGACAAGACAGATCAGGTTTGTTCAACCAGTATGTACTCGTGCATCAACATTAGTAAAAATTTATCAGGTATTGGGGCAACATTCTCAACAATTATTATATACAAGAAATTACAATAGGATTTGAAATTTGTAATGGTGTAAACATCTTTTCTTAATAGCTATAAATAGGCGTTGTAAAAAATATATCCCTTGTCATTGTCGCCATTTTGAAGACGAATATTTATACTGATTTTTGTCAAAAGTTTTCTTAATCACGTGTGACTAGTTACCTTTCAAACCAAAATCAGTCCATCATTCAAAAACTACAACACAACAGATACCAAACAAACATGCAGACCCGTCATTTTTGTGTCAGAGATTAAAAAAGACGATTCATTTAACGCCGACTTATTTCCGTTTACTCACCTACCTACCTATAAAAGCTCTTTCTGCTAATAAACAGACAACTCTACCTTGTTAGACGGTTAGTAGTCTTACAGAGAATCAAGATTATAAACGAGATCTTGGATTAATTAGGTCAGAACTCGAGTTTACAGCTAGTATTTGCTCTACAAGCTCTGGTTTGCTTACTAGGTAGCTAGTTGTGCATGCTGCACTAATTTGGATTAGGTATGTAAACTATTACATGTTTATGTGGCCGTTGTGTTGGGGAACAAGTATTTGCTATTTTAGTGACAGTGGAAGTGATAGACGATGTTTAATGGCAGCAAAAAAGTAATTTTCAAAATAGTTCAGCTTAGTTTGTTAGCAACCTGTTCTAAAAAGGTTTAATTGTGTTTTCTGTGTTTTTGGTAGATTTTAGAATAAATGATAAAAGTGGCCTTTTCCAGAAACAATTTACATAGCAAAACAACATTTGACAAGTCAGTTCGTAATTTATAATATCAATATTTCTCTCAAATAAATATCAAATTAGTTATGCAAAAAAGTGCTAGTACCTTGAAAAATAAATGGAGAAGCACTTTGGTAATTAGATTTTTACTTCTTAAACATCATAATTCATGGAACACATTTTAAGGCACTGTCGAAAATACTTTCAAAAATTGTAGAGGTCAGACATCAAATATACAACTAAACATCAAAAACAATATATTTTAGTAGAATAATACATAAATAAACTCACCTGATAATGTGTCTGTACGACCACAGCCCTAAAAACTATGGAGGCATCTTGAACTCTTGTCTCAAGTGGCTTCTCCGCAAACTTTGGACACTGACTGTCACAAACTATTGTCCTGCACAAGAACAAAACAACCACCAACAGATCTCTGTTCGTGAATCTACCCATTGTTGGCCAAAACATTGCTACACCCATTTTGAACTTTAACATCTTTAACACAAATTACATTTTTCTATGGCACGTCCATCGCACAGCACTAATTTTCTTCACTCGTCTTTTTCTTTGACGTTTCCTGGCTTGCATTTTTTATCTGTAACAAGAAATGATATATTAAATTCAAGTTGCTTTATCATTTGAGTAATGAAAATATTAATGTTTCACGCTTAGAAAATGAGGCTTTCATGGAAAAACTCAGCGTAATAATGTATATTTAACTTGGAATTGCTGGAAAAATATATTTAAATTTTATTACTAGACTAGGAGGCATTTGTAACGTAACCTTGTTAGTCCGTTTGTTGGTACAAAAGGCGACTCAAGTCTTTGATACCGGACTTTAGTCTCCAATGAAATATCTATGTGGGAATTCTTAGTTTACTTTATATGACCATAACAAAATATAGCAACGAAAATATTCAAGTAAGACTAAGTCGGACTTGACTACGTAACGTTCAGAAGTGTTCGTTTTGTCTCTACATTTTACAATAAAATGACAAAAACTGTGTGTTGTCTCGGAACTGGTATCACCTCGTTCAAGAACAAACTAAGGCTGAGAAGCAAATCGTTAATTAACAATACATAATTTATTTTTAAAGTAAACTAATTTAAAGTTCGGAGAACTTCAACAGCTGAACGCTCACTCTATAATTAGCTTAAATAACTAATATCCGATTTGTTAACGTTCGTTTACGGTTAACGAATATTTGACGAAATGAATATTACGACAACGCATAATTATTACGTTATTTATAATCAAATAGGTTACTACTTGTCTGTAAGAGATCGCTCTTAGCGATAAGACCGCCCATTGTGGCACCATGTACTTCTACGTTTGTCTAATCTGTTTTTTCATGTGGTGTGCAATAAAAAATATTCTATCTATCTATCTATCCACTTGATTAGTTACCAATTTAGAAGCTTTGGGCCGAGTACGGAAAAAAAGAGGGAGAGTTTTGAATCACCGTTTAGTAACATTCCTACTACCTGTAATGTAGAAAAAATATTTTCACATTTAAGAGTGTATTTTAGACAATTTTATACGAAACAAAGAGATATATACTACTTATATATAAAAGAGGCTTTACCACCAAAAAAGGAAATCAACAAACACGACATGTCTCCAAAAACAAGGTATAAGTACTATCTTTTTGATACAATATTCTACCTTGCTTTTGGAGATATGTCATGTAATATTCGTCATAAATTTATAATTGTATGAAATATACAACAAAATTGTTCCCCATATTTACGTTCATAGTAGGCGGGTGGCCTTTCCAAAAATATAATACAGAATTAAGGCCTTTGTTCGTGCCCCAAAGCTTTGTTTTATTGAGTCCAGTAGTTCTGTTATTAGATAAGATTCACGCTACGGATTTCATTCAGACGGATAGCGTGTTAGCAGCCTTAAATAATGCCACTTAATTTTTGTGTAATGAGCCAGTAAATATTGTTGCGTGCTCAATTGTTTTGATAAAATTGTATTGTAAATTATGGGTCGAATAAAGCTGTATATGATTTTGAATCAAAAAAACTCAAAGCAAATGTAAAATTGTATTTATCAGTCATGACGTAGTGCATTATTAAACTTGGTGAAACATTCTTCTACACAGCCATTTTTTCTTCATAAAATTAAATCATATTCTGGCCAGCTTGAAAACAATTTACTCCGAAAAATAACACTACTACTCAATTGAACGAAACGTCCAGTCAAAGTTACGTCACTTGTAAAAGGAATGTCATTCCCATAGAGTTATAGATTTCCATTCTATGACGTAACATTTTCTATGACTTCAAGGCAATTTGTATAAGTCACTAGACGACTGTTACTGATACAACTAGCGAGCCGTGAAAAATGTAAAAGCAAAATATCAAACACAAAATAAATCCCAAAACGGGAACATAATTTCAAACTATTTAAACCTTGTATAAAATTAACTTAGGCAGTACACACAATCTATTTTAGGCCGTGTCTACACTACCTACATTGCCCGTAAAGCTTAACACATTACAAACTTTATATTTGTATTCCTAACACTCGCGAACCTTTCATATTGAGTCGAAATTAATTCAAAAGGTCACATTTAAAAAAGATGTATTATACAGGATGGTACACTTTGCCGCTGTCAACGGTTGAAAAGGGTGTTGTTAATTGTTTTCATGTTGAAGTTGTTTCATTATTGTAATAATCATTTCACCTGGGTCAGAGAGAGTTATGTTATCAAGAGAGGTGTATTTTTTTAATTTGTTTTATGAGCTTGTAAAGACACAGGCTGGTTATAATTAGGGACTTGGTTACAAAAAGTTTTGTATATTTTTGAGTGAGTAATATGAATTCGTGGGAAAAGGTAATGAAAGCATTGTTGTCGAGGGGTAAATTATTATACAGTCACACAACTATAGCATTTGACTTAGGTATCTTAAGTAGTTTTATAACAATAGTCAAATTTATTAAACTAAAAAATAGTATATTTAAGTATGATATAATATGTAAATTAATGACACCAAACATAATTCCAACACACATTACATCCAAAAACTAATCTCAACAATCAACAACAATTAGGTAAACATACTACCAATCATTATACAGGATGAACCCAATCTGCAAAGCTTGAATAATCCTCTAACACTGCCTACTTAAGGCTCTGTATCCTGTTATGCGAGCCTTTAAGCCTCGAAGAGTGCCACTCCTTCCCTCATATCCTGAGATCAAGGAAAGCCTTCTTAGTGCCCTAATATATACAATGTGGAGGTATTGTGTTTCAAGTGAGTTTGGTAACTTACGTGTCGGTGCTAAGTATGTTTAGGTTATTCAGATTGTTCTTGTTTTTGTTTACTGTATTGTGTAACCTCAAATACTCAGGCGTTATTTATTTTAGGCTGTAGAGTCATTTTGTAATAGGCAAATGCGTTACTAAATTGTATTAGCAGAATATGTGGAATTGACTTGTTAAAGACAGTTTTGTCTTTGAAATATTTTCTCGCAGAACAATCATCAGCCCTGAATCAAGCACTGCTGGGCTAGGCCCCTCTTTGATTTTTGCCATTTTCCCATATTTACATTATTTTTTCTCCCCAGCACAAATACTATTAATTAAGTATTTGTAATGTGAATGTTAAAATTATTAGGACGCGTTTACTACAGAGAGAAATTTACAGAGACGCGTAGCAAGGGAAGTAGTTTTTTAAACCAATTAAATTGCTTCAGTTTTCTAGCTTGACACACAGACTTCATTCGATGAAGGGTTTCTATTAATTTATTAGTGCTTAAAGACATCCTTTGTAACACGAAAATAATAGTAGAAACTCAAAGCGTAAAGACATAGAATATTGAAACTTGTATTAACTCTACTGTATCTTTGTTCATAATGATAGTCATAAAGTACTCAAAGGCTAAAGAACGACTCTACCCATATCAATATTTGTGTATTCACCATCTATCACCAGCCATTAATTAAACCAGAACCCATACTTGAATAGACCATTCTGTCCATCATCAATACCATTCAAGTAAATGTAACCAAGTCAAAATAGAAGATATTAATTCATTGTTCGTATACCGTATTAAATCAACGTCGTATCAAAAGGCTCTATATATCAGTATTATTACCAACAAAAGCTTGTGACGTCATTTACCGATTCTGTTTCACTGGACAGGAGAAATTGATTTATTGTGGTATGAGTGCCCTAAGGTATCTTGAAATGAGGTTCGGGTTTGTTTGACGAGCTTCGTGCTTTTGTGGACGATGTACAAAGAATTTCGTGATATTAAAATAGAACTATTGATCTATTTTTATGTAACGTTAAGGTAAGCATGTTAGTGGTTGGTTGGATAGTATATGTAGTACAGAGTAGTTAAATTATAATTATACCAGCCAAATTACGTCATACTGATGAATACAGGTCTCTTCCTATGTAGGGAAGGTTTAAGCATTGATCTCCACGCTTCAGACTGTCAATTTTATATTCTGATATCAACAATCTAGATTTTCTCACGACATTGTCATTCAGAGTTCTGTTTATCAGATTAGTGTTACTATATAGTATCTTTAAAAATAGACACATACATAATGTTAGAATTGAAACTTTGATTTTGATTAAGTTTTTTCCGTACTAGTCAGTTTATTGACTAGTCTATTTTTACAGCTCTTTTATTACACTTACACCTAGTTTCTCAAACGCTAATCAACAAAAAAAATTGTTAATCGTTAGTCAAATCTTATGTTAAGCTATGTGATTAGATGTTAGTTTTATGTTTACCCAGTCACAGTTGGGATCAGTTAATTTGACAATAGATACAACTGACCAGCTTTCCAGAAACCGGGGGCTAGATAGCTATTTAGAGCAACGACTCTTCCTTCTATCTTTCTCAACGTCAAAAACCTTATTTTAAAACTGGTGGTAAACCCCCCATTACATTAAATCATTCATATCCAGACGAAGAACAAAACTTCAGACGTAAACATGGAAATTCCATTTACTCTATTCTATTAAGAGATTACAAAAACCTTGAAGAAACTAAAATCTTTCTATAAGAGTGTCTAATAAAAATAATATGCCATATTTTTATTTTCGTCATATTATTATTTGATTGCGAACAATACAGCTATGTTGAATAAACGTTCAATAGATTTATAATACAATATTCTATGGTATAATATACGCCCACGCAAATGAGTGGGTTGACTATTCATAGTACCAAAATTGTGACGTCATATATGACTGGAGTTAATTTTAGTTCATTGACTTTTTTTTCTATTGAAAGGATAATTCTGTATCTAAAAAACGTTTTTGTTATTTTTAGAAGAAAGTACGTTCCGTGAACAAAGGAAAAACAGAAATAAGGGAACTAGGGGCATGATGGGGTCACGAGGTAAGACAGGGTCACGCACTCATACGAAAATCCCAACGTTCCTATGACACGGCGCATTAGCCAATCAGAAGCTGCTATCGAACAATACTCAGTGCGGCCATAACAGTCGGTGAGAGTGCGTGCGTTCTTCGTTTATAAACTAATTACTGCTACAGTGCATCTAATAATCTAATTAATATAATATTATGTGCACGTGAACGACATCAGAAAAAGGTAAGAAAAACAGTTGAACTCATTGTGTTTATGCACTTTGTTTTTACATTTTACTTGCTGTTGATAGGCATTCAAAATCATTCTAGTCCCAAGCACTTATTTTAAAAAATTAAATATTTTAAAAAATAGTGACAGGGGCAAGATGGTGTAGGTCCTACGGGGCATAATGAGATTCATCATGGCCCTTCGATTTTCAAAAAAGTTATTACTTAAACATTACTAGGTTGTGTTTTGTTTTTAAGTTTACAGCTAGATTGATTCACAAAAAGAAATTCATCATCACAGCCTAAAATATTGACCTCATTACATTTTTCTTTTTCAGGTAAAAATGGTTAGAAACTACAAGAAAAAGACAAAAAGTCTTAATAGATAAAGTTATGACAAAAAAGTCAGGATACAGGAAGGCGGCCTTAGACCATAGTACCCTAGACCCATCTTGCCGCATTTATCGTACACCAGCTTACCCCACATACGGGGCAAGATGGTTTTTTTATGTGTTATTAAAAAAATATTAATAATGAAAAATTGTGATGACATGTCCGTCCAAAGAATATGCCATTTTGTAGTTGATTAAGTAACTAATGTGCCATAAATAAATGAAAACATTATATTAATTAGATCTGTGTATTTTTGTAGTTTTCCCTTAGCGTCCCCATCATGCCCCTAGTTCCCCTACATAGGTAGGTTAACAAAAAGAAAAAAATTGAAAATTCTTGAGTTCTTTTTTTTTCTAAAACTACTTTAAATATTATTTATGCTTACTATGGTCACAATGTATTTTGGAGATATTTGTATCATCATGCAATGTTTCAATTTGATTTATCATTACAAATGTGAAATTACTTTAACAACTTTTTACCTCGAATTTTTTTCCTCCTTTAACAATTTTTTACCTCGAAATAAAGACGAAACCTTAAAAATAAGGTCAATTTATTTCTTTAATATTCTCCTTGTTATGTGGAATTATCGAAGTTACTCAAAGCCATATAATTAAGGCAATAAACAGTTCCCAAAAGGTTCAATTGTCAATTTATTATTGTGAAAAACGTATGAGGAATTCACGAAACAAAATAATTCCTTTGTGGCACGTTATGTTATACAACTGTTGAAATAAATGTTATTAATGTACCTTTAAATTATTTACTGAATCAATTATGGCTTCCATAAATACGTGGTTAAATTATTTATTTATTTTATTTCATTCATTAAATTCTCTGAATAATTTATCACGTCATGCGAACAACCTTTATTCTCGTTAAGTTCTCATTGTTATTATAAGGGAAGGCCAATACAAAAACTACAGGGTTGTGAGATCTCTATAATTACGTCCGTGAATATCAAAACATTAAAAACAATTACCAGTAAAAGTTAAAGACAGCAAAAGCGACAAATAAACACAAACGCAGCAAAAAGAATGACCATTTTTTTATTTCACTTAGACCGACAAAACGGCGGACTCACGTTAAAAAAAAACACAATATTACCGGCCAAATGAAACGAAAGATAAAAATGTATAGACATCCACAAACAGCACGGCTCAGCACATTTTTCGGTACATTATGCACTTGACTCACCTAACAAATGGACTGGTGAAGGCATGTGGTAGGAAATTAAACTTACATTTTTCAACATTAGGACTCCATGGGTCTCTGAGAGGGTAGCTATGACACGCCAGTAATTTGTTATGAGCGATGAAGGGTTGGTTTGAGGTTTAGGGTTCGTTGTTTTTAATGTTGATAAAGCCATTCGAGAAACTTTTGTTTTAAACAAATATTACAGAATAAAAATGGAGTCAACAATGGTGCTTATCAAAAGCAGGCTGGTGGCGGAACTTTTTGTTTGTATCCTAAATGTGTATGCATATTACGTTCTCTTAAAATTTTGCTTAGTAGAAAACAGCTGCCTGTTATCTTTTATTAGGTGTAACGTAAGCTCCGAACGGCAAGAGACAGGAGAGTGACATAAACAAAGGAAAGCCTATGCCAAGCAGTGGGTTATTCAGGGCTGATGATGATGAACGTAAGATCCGACTACCAGGCTAACAGAATTCCCGAACCGTACTTGACGTTATTACAACGATTGTTAAAGTTGAAATCAACCTTTAAATTTGACAGACAACTTGTTCAAGTTACTCGTAGATAGTGCAATCTACTAGCCCAGCATAAATCTATTTCAAGTGCCAGAACTTGTCTATCAGCGGTTTGGAAACGTCGATGAGAGCGAGTCACACATATTGGTTTGAATTATAAATGGTGGCGAATATGGATGATGTTTGATAGGAAAGAAAATAGTAGATATAGCATATACTTATGGAGAGGAAGCTAAGATAGTTTAGGCATTTAGTAGTTATTGTGAGGTAAGGAAACTCCTATACGTGCTTACAAAGATAAAACCTGAAAAAAATGGGCTATTAGGCTCAGCCTTACGGGGAAGCTGAGACCGAAACTTTGAGCTGAAATACCAGCGTTTTGCATAACAGGATATATTCCACAGTTTTTTAGACAGAATAGGATGTCTTTCTTATATTTTCGAACCCTAAAACACAAACACTTAATACCCGCCCTTCGCACCATACTATCACATTTTTCCTCACTTAAAAAACGATGTGTCAAGACGAACACGAAATTAAGCGCGCTAATTCCGAAACGCTGACTTCACGCATCTGAACATAGCCTTATAAATGGAGTGATTTAACTGGATAACAGACCTTTTCAGTGTAAATGTGAAAAGGGTTTCCGAGTTGGCAGTTTTCGTGTGCTACATATGGTTTTAGAGAGAGAAAAAAGTGAAATTAGTTGGAATTACTCTCACGAAAGTTGTTTCGGTGTTAATATGGGTTGCTTTTATCTGCCATCGGACAGGGATTAATAGATATGGGTTTATATTTTATGTTCCTTTTTTGTGTTTTTATTTGAACAGTAGCGATGACTTGTTTTATCGTCTGTATAGGCCCGTTCTTATAGCTCGCACACCGTTCAAAATATAGCCTTTTTATACTCATCAGAAATGTATGTAATGTAATTAAAATTATTATGAAACAGTAAGTTTGTTCAGATGTGAAAGCGTTTGTAACTTACATGCACTTATTTATTACTTTTTACTAGTCCATGGTACAGGCTACATGTATTGAAGAAAATCAAACCCATAATATTCTTCCACTTTTAAAAGCACTACGCAATCATAATTAAATTAATTGCATTTTAAGTCTTCACGTCAGCTTATTAAGTTCAAAATTAAATGAACGTTCGTGCCGAAGATTATACGGGTGTAATCTAGACGCCTAGACATATCTAGACATGATTAAAATTGACGATGGCACCCAGTAATTACTAGGGCTTACAATTGACCTTTAATATGTCCCTGACACTGGATTATGTTTCTCTTGGTGAACATTTTCTTTGATAAATTAAATTAATGTATCATTCAATTTGTTTCGTGAAAATGAACTGTAAAAGTTCATGTATTTTTATTTATTAATTCATTTTAGAACGTACACAATAATATGAACATAGATGTTTTGCCTACTGTAATACTTTATTTCGTTTTTATTAATTTTAAATACATTTTGTCTATGTGTGTATCAACTTAGATAGTTATTAATTTTATTTTATAGTTGTAAAAATAGAAGAGTAATCAGGGTAGTCTTAATTTAGCATAGCAGTTGCCTTCATATTATTTTCTGTTATGAAAATTACTTTAGCCATATAAGAGTAAATTAGTAAGAAGTATACTCATTCTATTACGGTTTAATGTATTTTAGCTTTTAACGCATCGACGTATTTACAAATTATATCGTGGTCAAGAGTAAACTTATACCTTATGAATACGTTAATTAATCTGTTTACATGTTCATAAGCCAAGACAGCATAATTAGGATATGATATCCCAAAGCACGTGATGCAAATTTGAAAATTAGCAT
Source organism: Chrysodeixis includens (assembly GCA_941860345.1). Lineage (NCBI taxonomy): Eukaryota > Metazoa > Arthropoda > Insecta > Lepidoptera > Noctuidae > Chrysodeixis > Chrysodeixis includens. The sequence continues at coordinate 138,046 of CALNXA010000007.1, forward strand.
TAAAAATGAGTAACATAAATACTTTTTATAGAAAATCTCCATACCATGGCAGTTATTTTGCAATTGGGAGTAGCAAATTTTGCAGAACTGAAGGACGAAAGAGACCATCGTCACAAAAATTCTCACTACCTCTAATACACAGGCTTTTCCATTCTCACAGCTGTGAAAGGACATTACTATTATTCTTCTCAGCTCCTAACTCTTGAACAAAGCTTAACTTAGCGCACAACAGCTAAGTCTTTAGAATATGTTAATGTATATGTGGCAGGTGGCGTTGTTCCTGTCTGTTCTTAGTGTTACCAACAATCTACGGAATGTATAGTATGTTGTGAGGAATTTATGTTTTAGGTTACAGAATGCTTGGTGTTGTTGCTGGTTCATTTGTGGGGTTGAGTTGTTGTTTAGAGACTCTTATTAGATGAAAAAGGCTTGATAAAGTCACTGGAAAACGGTAAAACTCCAATTAGTTCATGCTAAATACTGCTACTTTTGCTACTGCTGCTAAAAAAGGTTTCAAAACGATAGCCAAGGTGCCAAATTGAAGAGTTAGCCTATCCTGGGGTCTCCTACCCACCTTGGTATATATACGTTCTCTAGTGTTATTCACGTTACTTTATGCTTCTACTTGTTGCGATACTACCAAAACAAGATCCTTTGAAAGAACGGTCTGGTAAAGGAATCTACTTTCTCATTTTTCTCTAGGTAATGCAAGAAAAAAAATATTTTTGTAAAAAAAAATACCACTCAATACTAATTCCTTCAAGGACGTTACAATATTATTGTTCGATGTGTCTACTGCTCTCTACCCTAATTTACTCTCTAACCTTAAGGCAAAGATATAACTATTTTGTAAAAACTATACCACTCGATACTAATTTCTCCAAGGACGCTACAATATACTTTCTCGATGTGTTTGCTGCTTTATACCCTTCTCTACCATTTACATTCAAACTATTCAAATTCAAACTATAAATACATACACCACTAGACATCGTCATGCGTCATCAATCGTCCACCCATCCCACCTGGATTAATTGCTGTCCATTCAAGTGTTCGCTCATCGCATTAATTGCCTAACCTACCCCGTGAATAAGTGATCACGGTCTATTATACGTCTGGTAGACTCGATATCTTGAATCGATAGATAATCATCGTTTTAGAAAGTTTGTACTGCCTAATGGAGTGAAGATTTCAAGGTAAAGTTTGCAGTCCCTTGGTGTTTCAGGTAATTTTCTTAGAGTGCTATAACGTTCTGGGAGTTGTTTTAAAGTTGTTTGTAATGATAAGTTGCTTGTTACGATTTCTACCTGAGTAAAGTAGGTGTATTAGGAATTAGGTCTGTTTTTGTTGGGCGGTAAAAAAATGGGACAGTTTTAACTGTTGATTGATGGTTAGTCAATGCCTATAACTTATAGACTTTTTAAACATATTTAAGCGCTTATTACTATAGTTAATCTTGCCGGATACAAAATACGTCAAAGAGGAAATCTTGTCACTGCCATATAAAAGTCACCATAATTGTAAAAGAACCTGTGCCTAACATACAAGTTACGTGTTAATTTTTTCTTAAAAAAAATAAGTTGAGGTTTGTGTGAATGTCGGCACAGAAAGTGTTATTTATTTTTACGTCTACATTTATAAAAAAATAATAGCTCAACACGTTATTTGATTTCCTATTAAAATAAAACAATATTAGTATTTAGTGCTATTTACCTATTGAATACAATTCAGAATACTCAATGCCGAACAATCCCTTAAACCGCCTTCGTAATTGGAGGGGTTTAGGCCGAAGCCCGAACCTGACCGCACTCAGATTTCCGTTGCGCATCTAAATTATTATTTATTTTACAATCGACCTTGTTTTCTTACTTTAACGCTGTAATTTATGAATAAATGGTGAATTATTGCGCATATTAAATACCGCATTTGTAACGATAATAATGAATATTGATTAGGTAAACGTTTGAAAGGTATTACTTACTTGGAAATTTACTTCTGTATTTGGTTGTTCCATTGAGTTTAAGGTTTCCGTATATTGTGTATTCCGTATAAGTAAAATAGGGTTCAGAGCTTCAAGATCTCGATATTTTATACTGTTTTCTCAAAGGTCGATATTTAACAACTAAAAAAATGCTGATCTCCTGATAAATTAAAGGGAGTTTTGATATATAAACTGTATTCTTAATTTACTGTTAAATATAGTTATTATGAAGTGATATAAGAATTTTAGTCACATTTAAATTTATCACGACATTGCCTTTTTGAACTCTTTGAGAAATGCTTCAAATTTAAAGTAGTTATACATGCAAAAGTTACATTAAATAATGTTCAGTGAATAATATAACCTACTTGAAAATACTCATAAGGTACTCAACGTACATAAAACCTAAATAATCACTCTAATAAAAAGGCATAGCACTAAATCATAAAACAAATAAACGCGTCTAGGAATATGAGAACTCGTTTTGCATTTTATTCGAATAATTTATCCGTTTGCGTCAGATTTTATTCGAGTGCACGCATGAATATTTGTGATTGCTAAAACTGCGTTGAAATATTTCAACTAAATGCTATGGTATGTAAATAAAAAAGATAAATGCGTAAAGTGCTGGCTATAAAACGTTTATTTAGAAAAATGGTTGTTTCAGGGGCTTTTTACGGATTTTTAACAGATTGCTCACATAATATTTATACTAAGTTTTATCTGCACGGCTGGACCTCTGAACCTACTAAAATTTTATTTAACTTTCATCGTGTGTTGTGTAAAGTTGCGCTGTCAACAAAATGCTTTTTTTGTACAGCATTTTGTCACTGACAAAAATTGAGAACATGTGAGCATTTTTTTTTTTGGTTATTCGGTGGAATCCTCATGGATACGGGTACACACCTCCTCGGGGGAGAAAGTGGGTAGTGTCAGACTCTTACTTACTAAACCTAAACCGCCATGCAGCGTCTCCCGCGTTTGGTTGGTGCGCGGCAATGATGCGGCGGAGATGAGCCTACTGTCACTACTTAGTGGAAAAGAGATGGCACTCTACCTTGTGGTTTTCTCACGCTTCCACACCGACAATGATATTACTTTAAGAGATAAAGGTCGGTCGGTCTAGTAAGATAACAAAAAAATATTGCCATTATGAGACCAATAAGCGATTTGGCAGCAATAATTTAGTGATTTAACTTCCCGAAAGCTCTTACGCATGTTATTAAATTTTAATACTGCTGATCATCAAGACACTCTATGATGTCCTATCTCTAACATTTGTGTCTCCTATCAGGTTCCAAAAAATCATGAACAAATACAATTAAAACAAACCTTTCTAATTAAGGCCAATAAATACAAATTATATGAAATGGAAGCCAATATTCCTGTAATAATAACTTTGGTAGGCCCTAAACAAAATTAATGTTATTTTGATAATTATCAACTTTTATGTGTTTAAGTACTTTTAGACGTGCTTTATTTACCTTTATTGATACTAAATTAGATTTAATTGCAGAAATAACGATCCCTTTTTCGCTAATTACAAAATCGATAACATTTTTATTATAATGGTGTTTTGTTGCTCTTTGTTCGGAAAATAGACAATGGGTATTCTTGTTAATTGGTAGGCAGGGAGTATTATGTATAATATTACATATTAGCGGTGACCCGTGGTTTCGCCCGCGTCTTTCTTGTGAATATTCGGATATAAAATATAGTATGTGTCACTTTCTAAAAAAAATAATAGAAGAAAAAAATAATTTGCGCCGGTCCCCAGTAAAATGGGATGAGAATAGGAAGACGACTTTCTAACAAGATTTATTTTTTATTGATGTAATTATTCATTACAAAAATTGATTTATCATCAAAAACGTAACAAATGAAACATATATTTGTTTTACAACAAAGGTTAAAATTTAGTAAGCTTTAGTACGAACGTAACAATAGATTTCATGTATCTCGAATTCATTACAAACATTGTTGTGTATAATAACTGCGGGAAACACCGCGGGGCGTAGCTAGTCAAAAATGAAGCATAATATAATTCGTAGAACAATTTACCCTATTGTCTATTCAATCTCGGTCTGATAGTTCATTTTCATGACACAGTTCATACAATGAATACCTTGAATGGTTCGTTCGCGAAACCAAATTCTATTGCATGTTCTAGAACATTCTAGATTACTCTAGAACATTCTACGGGAGGGATATGGGTCAGTATTAGTTGCGGTTTATGTTCATTTCAATAGTATCTGTTGCTGTATTGGTATCGGCATAGAATGATGGATTGTTCAGCGTAAATGTACTGAAACTAGTTTCAAAAGATTTTGATGGCTATCGGTTTGACATTGTTGGATTGAAATGAGGTGTAAGCAAAAAATACTTGTAGTAAATATGGGTTTTCAAGATTTTGTAAGCTCCTATATAGCACTTATAATTTTGTATAAAACGTATAACGGATTTTTTAAGCAGTTACATCAATTTGCAGTTAAAGTTGTGTTTGTTCTGTAAATATTGTAAAAATAAAACTGTTGGGCTTTAACAACACGTTATGTACTTTATGTATAAAGAAAAAGTTCTGTTTTCATTAATTCCAAATCGAATTCTTTCAGTTGAGTAAACAAATTGCTGAAACAAAACATTGCAGATACATTCTTAGGGAGAACCAAAATTAAAATTCCTTTCGAATACCTGAACATCGGAAAACAGTCATCAAAGCGAGCTATTCACAATACGCTGAAAATTGTAATTTATTACACAAAGTCCAGAATAAATATAATTCTGAAAGCCTTTCGGGGCATTCAATAACTTTTTCAATTATTATCAAATATGCCTAACTTTAACAATGGCATACGTATAAACGTTTTCTGCTTATAATACAACCTCCGAATCAGTTTTGTTTTGCAAATGACGCTTTTTAGACAAAAGGAGCTTCAGTTTTCTGTATAATAAAGTGTTTACGGCTTGCTGATTGTTCGAATTACTTTGCGTTTGTAATTTGAAAGGTGCCATTGACCTGGCTAACGCGTGGAGACTTTCTTTGTTTGACTGAAGCAACGTCCGTCAATTAACGATTGTTTTGTTTCTTGTTATTTAATTAAATTAATCTTGTTTTACTGTCAAGGTGACTTATAATTGGAACACGTGTCAGAAAGCATGAAATGAAACTCTACTTACGAAAATACTGATTTTATAGATTAGGAGAAATGTGTGCCGTCAAAACATAATAACCATGTAATGCTCAGAAGTTGTCATCGCAATACTTCAAAAGTATTTTGATTATCATAGAGAGTTTCCTAAGCCCCTGCAACGTGAGTTACTGTGACAGTTAAATGATGACATACAATAATACTTACAAAAGTGAAAAATGCTCATGACCACACAACTTATTTTCCATGCCATTATAACAAGTTTAAATGAGCACTCCATAAAATGTAATATTTCCCCCAAACGACATAACGACAAAAAGTCGTGAGTGTGCGGCATTAGCGTCCGGCCCTCACACCGAAGCGAACTTTCAATATTACAGTTATTACGCTTCGTTCTCCCGATCTGTTTTACTCAAGTTATATAAAGTTTTGATGGAAAAGGTGCTGCAATAAAAAAATCATAAAACCCTTTCTGCTAACTTGGTGTATTACGGTTCGAGCCACTAAAACTTCGCTGTGTTGAAACGAACGCAGTAATCAGTTTGTAGATAAGAATTTCGGAGCACACCACTCGGTATTTTTGTTTATGTCTTGATTCGGGTGTTTTAAATGCTCGTAAAAGACTGAAAGTCGTTTTGGTTTGCCTTAAGCCACGTATGAACGAGCTATGAACGTGTGCTGCCTCAGAAACTGAAATTATGTGGTACGTAACCGGTTGGAAAATGAAGCTTGTGTGAAAAGAAAGAAAATACCGCTGCCAATTTGTTATCACAAGCGTCGAGCTGGCAACAATGTAACGAATATGCATTGTGCTTGTATAGAGACTCTTTTAAAGTCACTTTGACCTTTTGGTGCTAAAACAAGTTGATACTTTCATTACAATAGGTGTAAGTAAACAGATTTGATGAAATTGGATACAAATAAAGTTTAATCAAAACGAAGACATAATATTTTAAGTATTATATTACATAAACAAGTACGTTAGAAGCACAAGTAAGTAGTTTATATTCAGATTACATCGTACTTTACTGCTAATACGAATACTGCTCTGATTACTGAGGCTGCACTAGTACTAAAAGACATGGATTTGAAGTACCTACCAATAGAAACTTCACAAAGGCTTGTATTTATGTAAAATTTCTATTGCGTCATAAAAACACATGCTTGGTGGTGACGTAGCATAACAGGTACCTATTAATAACACCAACTAAACACGACAAAACAAAATGACAAAACAAAACACAAATCAATTAATCAAACGAAAAAACAACACGAAAATAATCTAACAACGGTCTGAAGTCAGCCCGAGACAGATTAATGAATTAGACAATGTAGCAACAATAAGGACGGCACGTTAACATTACCAATGAAAGTTATTATGCCCACCATTCAGAAGACCAATTTATTATACGAAAAGCACTCGCAACTATTGTTCTAGAGCGGGATCAGACGGAACAATGCTTGAGTTTCTGTACTGAATCTTTGAATAAACGACTTTAATATTTATAGCTTAGAATCAATTATGAATTGAGTGTGGTGAAGTAAGGCTAATTGCGAGTTTGAGGAGTTACAAGTTCTGGGTTTCTTAATTTTATGTGTGACGTTGGATTGATGTTGTTGAACGTTTAGTTAAAGGCTAGTTATAGAAGGACAATTAAATACTATTGTGAAGTAAGAGATTATTTGTGTTGAGAATTGAGTGTTTGTTGCTCAACATTAGTCTAGATAAGTTATTGTCATATTAATGATGATGATAGTTTTTGGTGGGAAATAAAATATTTTAATTTTTGTGTGTCGTTTTTGCGGTCTCTAACTGATAAACTAAACAAGTTTTAACCTTGTATACTGTTTTATCTAGAATGTGTGCGATTGGTTTCAGTACCCACTTTCCTTTAATCAATTACTGAAAATTTAATCAAATTTATTACATCAACATTTTAAAGTATGAAAGATGAGTTAAAGAAGCCATTTCTCATCTGGGATAAACATTATAAAATTAATATTTTCCTTAATAAACTATAGCAAAATTCACGTTCAATATAACTGTAAAGACGAAGAGAAAGAAAAAATTCCCAGCCATCGTTCTCAAAGGAATTTAATAAAACAATTTTGTATCTTTACAAAGCGAATTCAAGGAAACACGATGAAACAATTCCAATAAATAATTTAAATGTTCGTAATGTGCAATGTTTTGCCAGTGCTTAGTTCGCGAAACCAATTTCTAAATACAATTCTGATAAATATAATTAAATCCATATTGCTCACTTTTAAACACAAAAAAAACAATACTGTCGAAAATAAAACTTTTTTACAACCTTAGGCATATTTTTGGCTTCCATGATATAGGTATCTAAAATCTAATTGGTTCTTAAATTATACCCAGTCACAGAACAAATGATCGTACTCATAACATAAACACTTGTCCTGGGTGGGAATCGAAACAAAACCTCTGGCATGGTAGTCAGGGCCATTAACCACAAGACCAACAGGCCAGTAAATTATCATAGCTAACCCTTATGTAAAATAGACAATCAGTTTTGTACACATTATAGAGAGCCCTATTGATGTCTGTTAACAAAATTTCCCTCTTTATCAAAAGGTAACGACAAATTTTCAACTGACTGAACAAATTGTAACCAAATGGATGCTAAGTAGCTTTGTGCTCACAACAATGAAGATTATTATTTGATTTATTAATTTCTGAATCCACTTCATAGAAATTCAAGGCTTAGCTGTCAGACGTTTCAACTTGTTAAATTCTGTTTCGAGTTTTAGTTCTGTTTAATACTATAATTACTTAGTAACGTGAGATGTCTTTGTTTGTACCTACTATCTCATGTTTTAGAAACGAATATTTGAGTATTTTAACTAGCTGTTGCCTGCGACTGTCGCCCGCGTAAATGTCGGTTATAGTTGTAAAAACATTACCCACTTCTGACCTTTGGCTGACATTACCCAATTCTTCTATATCGAACGTAATTACTTTAACTTTCCAACAACTTTCGTTATATTTTAGTCAAAATATACAAGACATAAAAATATATACTAAAAGCTTCCTCGTGAACCACTCTATACATTGGAGAAATTAGCATAAAAATTGATGCAGTAGTTTTTAAGTTTATCGTAAACAGGCAGACATCGCGGAAGACTTTGTTTTATAATATGTAGGAATGACAGACTGGAATGGACCAGTATATTTAGCGTAGTAGAGCTGTTCCGCCAAGCTGCTAAAGATTTTCTGATAATTTGCGATTAATGGTAAAGCATTTTCTTATTAGAAAAGCAATAAACGTTGGTCATCATGCTTTACATTGTAAGCAAGTTTATATCCATATTGGCGATTTCAGATATCATGTTCAAGAATTCAGGTTTCTTAATAGTGTTTTCTTTTACCTCTAATTTTAAATCATTTAATCATTTATGCTGTATTCTAACAGTATATTCTAAATGATGTAGCGACATATAAAACCTATTTTTGATCAAACTTTCTTTTACTCATTGACTACTCTTTTTATTGTCAGGTAATTCAGGCTAGTCGCCACAAATCACATTAGACAGTTCAAACTAAAACTAAAACTCAAATCACCATTGATACTACAGTAATATAAAGTGATGTGCCGATCGCATGTCTACAAAAATTACAGCCATTCTAGTTTTAAAACATTTGAACGACGAAGTATAATTTTATTCGATGTTATCATTAGCTTTCAGTACTTTAAGCCTCCGTTTATACATTCCTATTTAATCCAAAGGTTGAAATCCCAATGCGGATATACTAATATGCTTGGTTTTTGCACAGTATAAATATACATAGTAGTTTAACTCGGCCTTTTCTAAAAAATAAATGCCTGCAGCCACGCGGTACGTGACAGCGATAGAACTGCCTACCTAAAGCATTTTAATTACATCAAGAACACATCATCTGTTCGTCACTGCGACACGCTCGCAACTCTATCTCGCCACGGTCATGCCACTTTCCAATAGCGCAGGCATAACTCGCGTTGCGCCCATTTGTATGAAGATTTTATACTGTATATCAATATACTGTGGTTTTAGTAAAAACATTACAGAGCCCAGAGGTCTAATATGAATAACGTGGCTAAATACTTCGGGGTCAGTTCTCCACCCGCCACCTTTTAAGGTCAATGTGGATTCCTAATTTTCATGACCCGTATTTTTCATGGAGAATAACACCTCTTGTAATAGTATAATCGTACAAGCTTTTTCCCACGGCTTTTCCCTTCTTTTCTGGATATCTGCCAGAAGAGCAAGAAACTCTTCTGCAAGGAGTACTTTTACGCAGTCGAGTAAGAAGTACAGTACCCTATATTATTATAATAATCCAGGGCGACAGATATTTCTATATCAAAGTTCATCCCAGTAACAAATATCTATACTTACAAACCTAGCGTTTATAGGCACTTATAATATTAGTACATTTTTAATACAGATTGCCTGGATTGTGAAATATAGGATAGGTCTTATATTTCGTGACATCATGATAAAAAACGGTAAAAAATATTAAACACGTAGACAAGGTAATTGTTACTCGTAATGATGGTGATTGATAGAAATTGCTTTAATACATAGAAACATAGTTTTCTTCAATTGGATAAATGATTTAGACGTGTTTTTGTTTTCCTTTAACATTTTTTTTACTTTGATACATATATTTTCCTTTTTATTGTTAACAATAAATTGGGGCTCAAACCTGCACCTCGTGCATTTGTATGCACGAGGTGCAGGTTTGAGCCCCAAAAATCCACACAAAGAGATCAATCATCTCTTTAATATTGACAAATGTATGAGTATTAATATACTAGTACAAAAACAACTATAAATTTGCTAGTTTATTCTTATCACGTTATTTTAGAACGTTAATATTAAAATAAATAATAGAACACACTAGTACGTTTCTATGTTGTGAACAGTTACATCGACAAGTCATTTTAATATTTGATTTGATTACTATTCATAGTCGGTGACGGCACAAAACGTCGAAAAATAATCGATTCTTAACCATGTGTTCTAGAAATTTTAAAAAGGATTGTTTTTTCATGAATGTCGTATATTATTTTAGGTTAGGTAATAATAATATCATACTTTTTGTTAATACGGCATTAAAAATACGTGGCCAGTGTTTGTGTGTTTTAAACAAGGAATAAAATACCAATATAGTTATACCTAGTTACCGAACTTTTGTTGGCAAAGTTATTCTACTGTTTCTCTTCAACACACCCCTTTGCTATATTATATCTTTGGTAGAGACGAAACCTCAAGCATAATATATATGCTCTATGTTAAAATACTGAGAAGAAACGCAATCTCATAAAAAAGCCTTAATGACACTCTATGCAAGGGTGGATGGCCCCATCACATTTCAAATTTAAGTTCTCAATAAGACGTCATCAAAAAGGACCAAGTTTCTGATGATGATCTAAGTTAATATTTTTATTGCCTATTTTTCAGGTGAAGTCACATACAAAAACTAGTAAACAGTTTTATTAGTATTCAACTAAATGTACCTGCAAAACATCCGTAGGCATCACAACGTAAAAATTTGCATATCATAAAGCCCATTTTATTTTGTATTATGTTTTGTTAGCAAAATAAACTGTAACTTTTAGTACGAAAGGTAATTTCGTTTTAATGAGTTATAAAGAATTATCAGAGATGACCTGAACCGTAAAAGTATACTGCGAATACTTATTGTATTTAATACTTTTAGAAAATTATACGTAGGTACTATTTTTAGCTTGGGTAAACAAAAATTATAACGATACGATCATTGGCTATGCCGCAAAACGTAATTGGGCATGGGCCGGTCATGTATGCGGACACGACGAGAGATAGAGCAAGTATATTGGTCTATCTATCGGTAGATTGGTAGAGTGTATTGGTCTGGAGGCCATATTTGGGCAGGAAAAGTGTAATTAGTGTAATTTACTACTTACACAAGAGGGCTGGCAGCGACTGGATGCATAAAGCACCAGACCGGGCTCTGTGGCCTACCTTAGGAGAGGCCTATGTCCAGCAGTGGACTGCAACGGGCTGATGATGATGATGATGATGATTAGACTAGCAGTAACATAGTCGAACGATCTAATAACCTAGGCAGGCCACCTATGGACCTGGAAAACTCACGACTTTGTCGATAGTATCTCTACAAAAAGGAGAGTACCGAGTGGATGTGCTTTGGGCTCCTAACGATAAGCGAAAGATTGGTGAAGAAGAAGACGTAGAAACAAAAAGTAATGCTGTTCTCAGTAAAATGTAAATAAAACTTTTGTATCCTAGATTCCTGAGAGGTTACTACTAACTTTTAAACTAATATTATTGCAGTTGTGAAAGAGAGAAGCCGCTCTACGCGGTATAGTAAGTGCGGTGTGATTCTTCCACAACTACAAAAATAATTTTATAATAACTTTTGTGGAATAAAATGAAATGATATAAGGCCAAGATATTTCTGTTTATATTATTAAGTGTAACTATTCCCAGTAATAAACGTATTTAAGCATCTAAAAGTAATTCCGCAAAATAACGTACAACGCTATTTTGCGGAATTACTATAGGTATACTGTATTATTATTACGTATAATAATATAATCTACCTTACTATTCTGAATACTATATTATTATGTTATTCTAGCCTTGAGTATTTCGCAAATAACCAAGACTCTTACTTTATCAGTCCTTCTTTCTAAAATTGTGTAAAAAATCTAAGTGAAGAATCTGGTAAAGATTATTTTTCACGTTAAAAGTAAAAATTAGTTTAGCAGAAATCGACTAAGATTTTATAATGATCAGTCTTTTATAACATTGTAATAACTATCTAATCGTGAGGTGGATCATAATTGTATATTAACGGATTACTCACGTATATTTATTGGGATAGCCTGACTAGATTCGGACCTAACCAGAATCCTTACTCATGAGCTGACGCGTTAACTCCTGATTAACATATCGTATTATTAAAGTCTTTCGTTTTTGTAATCACCAGATTTAATATAATTTTCTTTTCACTAATCATTTTAGTTGTTTTTTCACGCTAGTTCCTTATTTTACTACCCATATATTACACTTTAAAACAGATAAATCTCAAAAACAACCTCACAAACAAAATATGTTATGCATAAAATTAAAAGGAGCTTATAACAAGAACTATGAACTTCATTAAAGCTACGCAAAGTCAGTTAACTTGGGAAAACAGTACCTGAATGTAATTTACATAGTTTCTTAATTAAATTGGGTAAAGTAATATCATTTGATTTAAAAGTCAAATTAAATGTAATTACTGTTCAAGTACTTAGGACGACCAAAATAATATGTAACAATATTTACTTACCTAATAAATCACTGTATTAAAAAATGTAATCATGTATACTTTGAGTTCTTCATTTAAAAAAATCATCTAATGAATATAAACTGAGGACTTAGCAAGAACATGATAAAGTAAACATTTCAAATCATTACACACAGTTTCATATGGAAAGATTTGTAGTTAATACAATTTCTAAAATACCCACTTAATTTGTGCTATAGCTTACAACCAATCATGTAAAATCAGAAACAATAGTCTAGCTCCTACCAAAGTCACCATCGCAAAAAAATATGAGTACCGAACCGATTTATATTCAAAACGGTGTCCTAAATTAAATACGTCGAGCCAAAAGGTTTACGTTAAAAATACTTCACCGATAACGCTTCAACTAGATTTCAATCTAGCCATAACTCTTTCGCACCCCTAGCAATTTTGATTACGAAATAACTCATACAAACAAGAGCTGGTCTGTAAAGATTAAAACAACTTACTTAGCTTAATTTTCAGTCGGCTGGGTCATCCATCATTCCCAATATCTAAAGAGGTTAAGGTTGTTAGCAAACAGTTATTGCTCTTGGGGCTAAATTGATGAATTCATTAGTAAAAGCTATTTGTGAAACATTGCTTTAATAATGTATAAAGGTTATATAAATTTAATTAATTCTGGAATTGGAACAGTCATGTGTGAATAGATTAATAATGTTGTTTGGTTATCGTATATGAATCCATCACCGCTGTGTGAGTATATTGAATGTTTTGCACCATTACATATTAAATAACAATTAACAGTAGCGAAGCTAATTATACTAGAAAAGCTGCTTCCACTAAATTATTTCAATGATATAAAAAAAGAGATAATTAAACTAGGTAAACAAAAACATCCTAAATTCTGAACACAAAAGAAAATGGCAGACAAATCTCGATTGTGCATTCCGGTCTCTTCAATCTTTAATTCATAATTTTGTTTTATTTTTTCAATCTAAACTCATTCTAAGCTATATTATAGTGTACTATAATAGTGTCGGTTTTCAGTTTTACTGAATTTAAAATCTTTTTGGAATAACAATAATTCTCTGAAAGAACCAAATTTGGACCCCCCTTAAACTAACGTTCCTATTCTGTCACAAATTTACTACTTTTCCTAATGTATTTAATTTATACATATCGCTAAACAGTATTAAAATGGTATTTCCATTTCATCAATTCAGAGCTTCCACATTCCTAAGACAATTCGAATAGAATTAACTTGTAAAAACTTTAGGCGTCTAAAGAGACTGCCTTGTCTTTACCTTTATCTTCCATAACTTTGACTTCTCCAAGTAAATACCCAAACAAAAGAACGTAAAGATTATCCTTACAGCTTCCGTTTTATTAATTTAGGGAATTACCGGAGCTTATAGCAACGATAAGGTTTCTATTGCTATGGCTTTACTTCGTTACGTCTATTACGTTTCCCAGGTGGTTAGGATCCCTATTATTACCATTATTATCAAGACCATTGTATTTGACACTTGGATTAATATCTTAACCAATCCTAGTTTCAACCTCATCAGTAATCTTAATGAGTACTTCAATTTCCTTTACATGTAGGATATTTGTACGATTTTCCTTTTCTACCGGAATCAGGGAGGAAATTTTGCGTTCCGAGCAAATATTGTGCGAATTGGTGTAAACGTCCCAATTAGACATTTTTATAGAGATTTTAATTGATCTTTGGAAAAATATAAAAACTTTTTCGGTGGACGATTATTACAAATTAGCGTGTTTTTTATGGTAGGGACCGCCTCGATATCTGATGATAGGTCTTAAAGACTTGTACAAAAATACTCCATAGTCTCTAATTGTTTCATCCATGGAAGTAATAAAGTCATAACAATGTTAACAATAAATTGCAAATTTAAAAGGATTAACGAGCTGATTCGCGAAATATTGGCACAAAATTCATATTCGTAGCAGGTATTCGGAGCGTAAATAAAATATGATATTTTTTATCGCTGAGTTATGGATGAACGCTTTTATTGATGGAATACGTACAGCGAATGCGGTTACCTAATTTATTGTACGCCGATATATCTTCTTCCGAATTAAGTGTTTCGCTGACGATTTTATTACATTTTCCCAAAACTGTTACCAAAAAATTCACAGTTGGCATAAAAGTAACGGTAATATAATTCCCAAACTGTATGATCCATTACAGGTAGATAGGAAATGAAAATCGATTAAGCAAAACGATTACAGACACAATCCTATTACGTAAAAATATAGGTCGTGCTATAACGCTTAACACAACGGAAAATAAATAATCCCCGAAAACTGCTAAATAAACGAACCTCGAAAAAATTCTCGCCTCGAAATATCCGCAACATCATTTTCCCGTCTTAGTTGAACTTCCATAAAAATACAGTCACTTATAATTACCGGCTGGAATAAAGTCACAAAAAGGGATGACGCTACTTACATTAATTGGAATGTCTATAGAATCCCCCTTTAACACTTATACACAGAAAGTTGTATCACGGTTCACTGTGCCACGCTCCCGAAGTTGTGAGAGGAAAGGGCGGGCGCTCGCTTGGGACGTGCGACCCCAACAACGGTTGAGCCACGACTGACGCCAGTACAATCTAGATACGAAAGGGTGTGAAGTTACGTTCCATCAACCCCTACATTATAGGGACATTAGTGACTCCCTGATCAGTTAATTAACATAAACTTTAGTTAGAGCGATAATATTAAGGAAATTAGGTTATCGCGATTCGAATTTAATTCCAGATTGCTTGTGATTTATTTAACCTTAGATCTGTTAATGTTTTGTGTGGGTGTTCGAACGGTTAGAGGTTGAACTTCAAAGTATTTTTTTAGGATTAACATATATTACTTTGAGCCTGTTTACGTATAGACATTAATTTCTGTTTTTATGAGATTTTTATTGACGTTGACAACATTTTGTGAAGCACGTTACTAGTAAAAATGAGTTTAGACTTTTAATCGTGGAGCTAATCCAGACTTGTGGTTTAGAGGTAAAAATGTAGTGGTAATCTGGATAATTTACCTTTCGTTTAGAATTCCATCACATTAACAAGGTTCCTCGTTTTGCTTTAATTTACTGCCTAAAATTTAAAACTTCAGAGTTTATATTTAGTCCCTTCTTAACCTCCCATATCGCTTATTCATATTTTGGTCACGCAGTGAATTTTTTCTACCATTCCGTAGTGCTGTCTTTCTCTGAATATTCTATTGATAAATTAATGAACTATAATTGTATCCTCTATTCGATGAGGTATTGTAGAATGACATCGATCACTTCAAATTGAATTGGTGTTGGTTGCGGAATTTGTCAAAACAGTCTGGAGACAAATGGACAGAGTTTTGCCTAGCAACGGGACACCAAATTGGTTACATATAAAAAATCTATTCCTATATCAAATTTATCCTTGTAATATTCTAAAGTCCTCAAGTCACGTCCATTTATGCTTTAACCAATGAAAATGTCCCAAACAACATTATGACTCACAATTTCATTGGTCCTTTAACTTGATACTAAGGCATAAATATTCAAATTATTATACAATCACAGCGATTTAAATTTAATCCTATAACACGTTGGATTAAATTATGCCTATCCCAATTCATTCCAATATAAGCAAAAGTAATTTTGTTGATGGGTTTAACATTTCACGCTGATTTGATGAACACAAATCGTTCTGATTATTATTGGATTTTTGATAAGTGAGCCGTGTAATACATTAGAGCATTAAATTTGGTAACAATGTAATATTATAAGTAGCTTTCGTGTTCAGTATTGTTCATGTAATATTCAATGTTGCTGAAAATGGTTTTAGGGGTGAAAGAGATTTTATTTCAGGTTTTCGTGTTTTGTTTTTCTAATTTTGGATGGTCAACCCCCATCACATGGTAGTAGTGCTTTTACAAAATTGCTTAGAAATATGGACGTAACATAATCTTAGCTATGTAACTTATCAAAATAGGAGTATAACGTCATTTTGAGATATGAAAATGATTTCTATCATTGTCAGTTGCCATTTGTAAAATTTACACTAATTGTCCAAAGAGGCTTATAAAATTTAGTGACATATTTCATATCATTCTATGAGCACATAATAGACATAGACTATTAAATTAATCGCTACAAGGTTAACTTAGAATATCGTATCATTTTAATTATACTCGTTAACTAGATTACAATGCAACATGACATGTGTGTGCTAATGGATTAATTCTTGACAATCGTTGGTTTAAACCGGTCATAACTAACAACAATATGACATCCAGGTCAATACATACTTACTTAGTCGTGTAGGCCCAGTGGCCTAATAGCCGGATGGATTCCATGGCCTTGGTTACTATTTTTTACCCAGACTAGTACTAACGCGTGATTTTCAATATTAGTTATGCATTCATAAAATTTTAAACTTTTTTTAGTAAAAAAGATTGTAATGAAGAAACTCGGATTCCAAAATATAATTCAAAATCGCCAGAAGAGCGAGCAAACGTGACGATCAATTCCCGTTTCTTCTTTCTATAGATGTTTAGTTTGCCATTAGCAGGCTGTAACCATTATTATTTATCACACTTGTAAGTTAGGTTCTAACATGTCATAAATATAACAGTCTGAAACATTACGCAAAGTGAGAATAACAAGCACTTTACTTATAAGACAGCCTACCCCTTTGTAATAATTACACTGTTTTCCTCTCCACGTATGCCTGTACAGAACCTTGTAGTTTATTCAAGTAACCTAATATTTGCAAAGTAAGCTTATTTAGGGAATGCCTGTATTTTTCTTTCATACATTGTTTAAGCGCGTAAAATATAAGGTGGAAAGAAATTGATAAGATGTGTGCCGGAATTTGGTATGGCGGATAAAGTTGTGTTTACACTGTGTTTTGTTTATCCTGTTGAAGTAGAATAGTCTATTTTCTCGTCTTTGTTGAATGTGTGTGTGTTTGTTTTGTTTTAAAAGTAACAAAAAAGGTTGTTTATAAAATTTAGAGGTGAGATATCGAGATTTTTTAATGTTTTATTTACGTTGACGAGTAAAATCAGAAGTCATGCACAGTTATAGTGACAACTAGTTTCAATTCCATCAGACTGCCAAGTTAAAGATTCGATCACCAATGTATTTTAGAATTTATGTGAGTATTTAACGTAATTATCACTTGCTAAAAATGATGAAGGGAAATATCGTGAGGAAACAAGAATAGCTAAGAAGAACAAGATAGCGTATTTTTTTAAAACAAAGAAAAAATAAGCAATGCGAATTCAACGAAAATAATCTTTCTAAGCTTAACTTTACATCTTTTAAAGATGCGTGACAGTAGACCTATTACAAAAGAGCGTGGGATGAAAATTGGATAATCAGAAAAGTGTTTGTATTTTTACAGCCTGTATTTACAGTCACCCGAAAATGTACTTTATGTAATGACTTTAAGGTACGAAAATGGCTTTATGTAATTTTACGCTTCCTATAATCTTACTAAAATTATAAATGCAAAAGTTTGTGAGTAGGGATGGATGAATGGATGTTTGTTACTTTTTCATGCTTGACCGGCTTAACCAATTTGAATGAAATTTGGCACAGAGTTAGCTGATACCCTGAATTAATACAGGCTACTTTTTACCTGACTGCGTAAAAAAGGATAATTTTTGCAGCTACTACCACCAATCATGCTGGTGAAGCCGCGGGGAAAAGCTAGTAAGTGATATTTCTACATTACTACGCTGTTTGAATGGCACAAATGTATAAAAGTGAGTCAAAGTCACGTGATTTATTAAAATGTATTAAAAATAGATAACACACATTTGGGCATACTAATGAGACCTTTATATAAATGACGATCCTCGTATACATTGTGGTTATCTAAAATAAATTGCAAACATTCTAGTTCCATTCAGGCACCAATGACACGAAAACTCTCCTATTAGAGACAGTAGATCAATCCTTTGAAGTCAAGGCGTGAAGAAAGGTGTACATACATGATATACAGCTCATAAACTCATTGTTCAATAGTGTGGACATAGTCTGGGAGCCTACCACCACCTCTTAAAGTAATATCACTACAATTGTGGAAGCGAGAGAGCGCTCTACAAGACGTAGAGCTCCATCTCTTTTCCACAACTGCGATAATATTACTTTGAGGTGTTGGTAGGTATTTTAGTTGGAAGGCACCAATCACTGAGTTAACCTAAGTTACCTAACCTAAGTTAGTCTAAGCTCTGTTTGACCTTCTTTTGTTAATAAACATAATTTCTAATAAAGGTCAAAGTAAAATTATTGCTTTCGATTCGACGATAGGACTTTACAAGCATTCTTTTTGTGTAAATTGTTTTCTGATTGATTTAGGTAAGTGTAATTATGACTATTGAATCTATCAGATTTATTTCTAGGCATACATTTACACGTTTTGAGAACTATGTAGATTTGATTGCTCAAAAATATTTCATATTCATCCCAATCGCTAACAGTCTGTTTCGGTTAAATGTTTTGCTCTTTACCTTAATTGAACAAAACACTTCACCTTTTATCTCAGATATTCATTACATGAACTTTACTTTTGTTTCATTACACCTAATGTATGTAGATTCGCAGCCAACTAATCAAGAAAATATCCAACTTACACAAACCGATACAGAATACAGAAAGAATCTAAAACAAAGCTCAACCAATCAGTAGATTTGGGACGAAATAAAAACGGGGTTCGGGCCGAAAGTTAATAAAAGAACAAAATCGCAGAAACCGGGGTCGATCAATCACCGGACCGGTTTGGATGAAGACGGACTGCCTGATTGCCGTATAATGATGAACCCCAAGAACCTAACATTCTGAGATTCTAACATGTCAATAAAGTCCATTTTTGAGGGGTTTTTTTATCAACGGGGTAAGCGATATGGGATATGGGGTAATGTATTATAGTAACAGCATCATTCTGGTAGAGTGCAATCTATTTGATGTACGTATTGCAATCTACCGGAACGGACAACATTCATTTTTATCTACTTATAAATCTATATGTGTATAGTGATTTTCTATGCGTTTCTAAACTAGTAGTCGGATTGAAGGGTGAAACTTTGATGGTTCTTTTTTGATATGTTGCAAAGATTTCTGATCCAATAGTATATTATAGATAGTTATGACCGATAAACAGACAGAGAACAAAATAATCGTTTAGGAATTTTCAACAAAAAAAACATAGAGCAAATCTAGCAGCAAGAGGTAACTTTCATGTAGAAAAAAAGACCGTTAAAAGAATTTGCTTTCTAGAAATTATTCGTAATAAAAAAAATGGGGACTCAAACTAAAATCAAAGATTTTTGTAGGATAGTCTGTTGCAGCAGAAGTATTTCAGACTATAAGTATACAAAATAAACAACCTGATACATCTCAAATCTGTACCAAACATCGTGATCTTACAAAGCACTAGTAAATACGGTAGCAAACTTAATAAATACTTGTGCTAGCACACGTATACGAAGCAGGCCATAATACTCCGGTGGAACTAGCTACAACTCCTGGCTAATTAGTGCTCGCCCGGTTCCTTTATGTCCTCGTGGTTTCGACTTGTATGCGTATTAATATGATATGAGTCTCACAATGCATGGAATAGTTTAGGTAGTTTGTATTGAGTGGGGTTTTTGAGTCAAAACCTTTAAGGAATGTTAGGTGGTTTGGAACTTGAAAGAGATTTTTTTTTAAATGTGCATGGATTTTGTTTTGTAGATCCTGCATGTAATCGATGGTTGTGGATAAGATATTGAAATAGAATGAAAATTGGTGCTGTCACTTTTCCCCATTAAATATCGAAACTAAGCACCAATTTTGATGTCTCTCATGCAACGTTAAGTCACACACCGGTCATTTTGAAAATACCATGTCATGTCATGTAAATGAACCAATCTTCTTTTGTTTTAATCACCATATTATAATATTTATAAGTAAACTGAAACAATAGAAATATAATTTAATGCAAATTAGAAATTCTTTCGTTCATTATTAAACAAACTTTACCTTAAATATTTAACAAAATTGCACAGCAATAAATACCCCCAGCAAAAGTACACTGTCCAACACAAATACGCCAAACAACGCAAATAAGATAACTTGGATCCAGTATAACTTGTGTGGGATTCTGTACATTTCACGAACGAACGACGAAGTAACAGGATTGCGTGAAGATCGAAACAAAATCGTACTTTATTGAAACTTTTATCCGCTTTTATTTTGTGTTTACACTGTGTGATTTTGTATTATTCACGTTCGACTAAAGTCCCATGTATATGTGATTTCTTGTGTAGTAAGTAAACATCGATATGTTTGGCCTTTTCTATTTGCTTTGGAAAATTCGTGAATGTTTGTTGCGTTTAACAGACGTGAAATGTGAGCTTCGATTTAAATTTCTTGGTTGGGGTCTCGTGTGCTGGATAAACCATGTGCAATATTTTCGTAAGACATTTTTGGGCCTTTTTATTTCGAAGCTACTTTAATGATCTAAATTAATCTATGACTAACGGTTTCGTTAGCTATGGCGACGCCAACGTGTCGAAAGCTGAAGGCAATATACAGTCGAGTTTCAAACTTGCACATTTCTTGTATGCTGTTACAGACTTAGGTATATTAACTTAATTATACATGGCTCACATTTTTAACTTACACTTTTATCCACATCGATGTCGACAGATCTTCATTCCTCTCAAACTCAACTCTACAATTTTGCTAGACTCTACAAAAGGCCAGTACAAAGCTCGAAATGAAAAAACCTCTTTCTTAATCATGACACAGTGACATCTATCCGTAATGAACGCACACTTTTGCAGGGATTTAGGGCAAGTGATGGTAAAGGGACCCCGATAAGATATTATTACTTGTCGTTCCATTTCCTCGCGAAAGCTTATGATACATGAGACGATATGTGACAAATTACACAATATATCTTAATTTTTCTTGTTCGTTGTGATGTCATGTGTTCAGTCAGACGGATATATTCTCATGTTCCATTAATTTTGGTGATGTAATTAATAATGACGATTATTTTATTTCCTATCGTAAAAAGGTTTCGTATTTCGTTGTCAATATTTTCACCACAGAGCTCCGTCTGCTTTATACATCTAGTTGACTAGTTTTGCATTGGTATTTTTTATCTCTATAAGTCAAAATGATAGCTGCCCATTTTTACCACACTGAAACTTTTGCCTTAGCTTAAAGCTTGCGTTTTAAATCTACTTACGATCAACAGCCGATGTTGCATCGGTGATAAAGCCCAACTTAAGTTGTAAACCAGATCGGTTACTAATTCATGATTAAGCTATTAAAGTCCGCAAACATCACATCACTGAACATTTGTTCAAAGGTTCAGTATTTGCCTGAACCAACGTAGAATATGTACTCTTTCATTGTACTTAATTAGACTCTACAAAACCAGGAAATACCTCTAATATCCAATGAACATACAAACCAGATATGCTTATCGAACTAAAACTGTTCACCCAATTACTAACTATACATATTAACCACAACATCGATTAATCATCTTAACCCGTGACCCATTACAGTTGCTAAGAATCCCTAATAAATATTACTTATATGTCATCTAAGCAATTAATCAAATATAACTATCGACTGTCCATTATGTTTTGTTTAGACTAGGAGAGTGGTTAGTCGAGTGGTGAGTGCTAGTAAGTATATACAATTAATAAATATAGGGATGAAAAACACATAGTAGCCGATTCTCAGACCTACTGAATGTATAATTATACAAAATTCAACAGATTCGGTTCAGCCGTTTCGAAAGAGTAGCATTGTGACACGAAAATTTTATATATAAGATTTTTGTTTCGCTACTTACCTTCTTACAATCCTAAAAACACTTTTTAATTATTTTTCGAAAAGTCCGGCTAATTATCTTTTAAACGTGATGTAATGATGACTGCTAATTATATTCTCCATATTTCATCTTGTATGGACCTCGTTTGCTCTTTAAAAATCTATACATGACACAAAAAGCATTTACCTACAGGGGCATAGAAATTGCGTTCTACAACAGATAAAAAACCTCATTTACATGGTTGTGTACAAGCAATATTCCTCATAAATTATTAATTACTGTCTTTCTGTAAATACGTGCGAGTCTCATATGTGACCTACCGCTAAATATAGGTCATTGCAATTCAACCCAATACCACAACGGTATCAGGTCACGAATACAATGTTGAGACGAAAAGTAGTCCAGTGACAGCCAAAAAAATGTATAAGTAAAATGCTAAATCTGTAATAATACAGCAAAGCTAAACTTTGCAGCAGTGGTGAAAAACTTATTTATAATTAATTTGTAACGCTACTATTGCTGAGAATAGGTGATTATTTTTTCTTACCATTTTGTTCTTGTTTTAAGTTTGTATTAGGTGTAAGTACTCATATAATTATAACGTCCATCTACTAAGTGTCCAGACGCCTTGTAAACTTTCGCGACTTGTACACATATTTTAGACAGCAAATTATTCACGATCTCTAGAAATGTTTGGGGAAGGCCAAGTCCAGCCGTACGTCCTACAGATGTCATGATTAAGATATTTGCTGTCAGAAATAAAATAAACAAATCTGTATAGTAAATCTACGTTGCATCACCTCGTAAATAAAAATACAGCCTGCTAACACTCCAATACATCGTATATCGTTCAACAGGTCGGTCGATAAATTGCACAACATTTGTCCTGTTAGAAACGTGGCTTTAATCAAGATCTAACCGACAATACGACTGTGTCTCACAAATAACTATTAGTCACTGTTGTCTGAGTCTGAGAACAGAAATACAAACAACACCTGTACTATGATACTTTAAAATATCTTCAATCACGACTTTTATCCTTGTTAAAGAGAGATAGAAATACTCATCACGTATCGGTGTCTCGCTTACACGACGATAGCAGTTTGTATTTAAGGTTTCATGGTAGAGGTGCAATACGCAGTATGAAGCTGTGTTACTTCTTTACAAAATTAAAGTTTTGATTGTATCTTAATTAATCGTTTGTTTTGCTGGTCACGTTTCAAATAGTTGGACTTTTGGTTGAAAATCTGATACAGTTTTTGACAGTTTATGAAATTTGTGAGAACTTAGCAGGCTTTTATGTAGGCTTTTGTTGTTTACACGTCTTGAGAAATTTACTAGGTTCGTGTTTTAGGTAAGACTTTTTCTGTACTTTGTTATACAAACATTATTAACGGTATTTCGTTCCAAGTTCCAAAAAACCGTAGGTGGTATCTTAGTTTTCTGAATTTTAACTAAAACTCCAAAAAAAATAACAAAAGGTTTTCCTTAATTCTTATTTAGTCAGGAGTCTAACATAAAAATAAATCAAATTTTGCCCAATAACAGAATTTAAGAAAAAAAAGAAAGTTTTAATTAACAGCTAATCAATTTCAAATTTTAATTACTAGACAAACATACTCCACTGCCCCACTAGCTGTAAACAAGCCTTAACTATCAATATAAATCAGTCCCCACAGTTTCTAACAAGATAGATTGCGTAATATCTCGGGTCATCTAATTGTCTCCAACAAACCGATCAATCACTTATAAAAACAAGGTGGGAAGATCGTTTTTGCAGCTCCTTAACAGATTGAGTGCAGATTGTGAATATTAAACGGGATTTACGATGATAGCCTATTACTTTTCTTTTAAAAGATAATCTGTTGTGGTTGGGATGTATCTTTTGATTTATAGGAAGGTGAATGTATAAAATTAAAGACCTTGTACCTTGATTTTTGTTTGGTCAGAGAAAAACAATGTAATGTTTACAGTTATTGATTACTAGCTGTTGACCGCGACTTCGTACTTAAAAACTACCCTAACACTCAAGTCTGCTCATTCCGTCTCTGCATACCAAAGTTCGTCCAAATCCGTTCAGCAGTTTCAACGTGATTGAAGGACAAACATCCAAACAAACAAACCTTCACATTTATAAATGTGATTTTGCTTCGTAAAAGCAACAAACGCATTTTCTAATAGCGTCGTCCGTTAGTTGTTGCATCGATAAGGCCTGTCTATACCCATGCCTATGGCTAAACAGCATTGTAAGCATGACACACGGACAATAGAAGTATCTGTCACAATAATAATACTATAGTCCTACAAGGATCTTTTGGCACGTGGTTGAAATCGGAACTAATGACGTCATATGTGAAAAACCATCTCTTTTGACAAGTGGTCGAGTTGATATTGCGAATATAAACACCAAATTTCATCCACGTGCCAAAAGATCCTTGTAGCTATATAGTATAAAGTCAAAGTAATAAAAACGTATAGTTAAGTTATCAAAACTGCGCTTCTATTCTAAAATAGTACCTTAAACCACATTCTTTTATCGCAAAACTGTCTAATAAAAAATAAAGGTGACAATACCATTTCGGCGACTGTCAAAAAAGCTGAATTTATACCTGGATCGTTACACAGTGCCTACTTTCTATGCATTGTGTTGTGTCATGACTTATGTTCGTTGGGGAGCAGCGGCCATTTTTATTTTAAGCTAAATGGTTTTTGGTGAATGGTAGAGGAGTTGGTGGAGTACTCGTATGTGTTTTGTGGATCTTTTTGATGAATAAGAAAATAATATTACAAAAAATCATCAGGCAAGAACATAAATAGCAGAAAAAAATCAATTACCTAATAATAATTTTGTGTTTTTGCATCAATTTACAGTAAATATTAAAAATGCAAGTCAGTTGACGATTAAAGAGTTTTATTGAGTCCTTGTCAGGGGATTCCAAAAAAGGTTCTGAATTTTAGAGTATTAGTAACATGATATCAAAAAAATCCACTCTCGAAATATCGATAAAAATATTATATTCAATGACTGTGAATAATTTCAATTACTAAACTGATTGTTTTGTAAAATCTATTTCTTTGGCAAAACCATTCGAGCAGAAAAATAATATTTAGGTATATTGATATCAGCTCAATAAAATGTTTTCAAGACTAATAAAATTGTTACACTGGATTATTTTCTAAGAATCAGTAATTTGGGACTTGTTAGTTAGAATGTTTTTATAGCTTTCAAAATAAATGTAAAAAAAAAACTTTTAAATAATTGTATTGCTAAAGAATACAATTTGATTGTCTGATTGATTGATGTTGTGCTGGTCTTGCGGTTCTATGCATGGATTTGTATGCACGAGGTGTAGGTTCAATCCCCAGTGCAGGCAAGTACTAATGTGACATTTTCAAAGTAGTGTGTACTTTTTTAATTATTCTAAGACACTACTGACAAACGGTGAAGGAAGTCTGGATTCTAAATATTATCAACTGAAATCGAAGAATTGGTAAGTAATACCGTAAGTTACTCTAAGCGGGTTTGTATGTATAGTTTAATTTGTCATTAATATTTGCACTGACTTTGGAAATGTAGATTTTTTTTTAATGAATGTAAAATCGCCACCCCGCAAGATACAATTAAGAGTAAAACAGGCGTGCTGATCAAAAGTGGTTCCTCTATCTAGAGAGCATAATTATGATTAAGCTAGTATTATTTTCCCAAACAACAATGTTTAATTCATCTACTCACAGCCTAAAAACGTACTAACTACTGTATTTTATGAGAAGCTATGAATAAAATTGCGTCGTAAAATGAGAAAATATTTTACAACAAGCTTTAGTAATTTAATCTTAACAATCAACGTGTAGTGACCACGGCCACGTTAAAACGATAAAACTCATTAACTCTTAGTCCAACCACAAACTCCTGAAGAAAACCTGTAGCTGAGAAAAAGAGACGCCGCTCTATGCCTTGTAGAGCTTTGTCTCTCTCACACAACTGCGAAATTATTCCTTGAAAATATTTTAGTAAGCTTGTACGGTGTTAGCGTGTTCCTTGTTCATAATTATAGCAAACGTAATTATACATTTAAACATCCACTTAAAAATAGGGCTTGCTGCTTTTAAAATACTATACTACCTTATTTGAGTGTTTTGTTGTTCCATTTTGTACTTGAGTCATTTTTATAAGTATACCTAAATAAATTAACAAAATTCAGCTTAATATTAAATTTATCCCAACTGAGTAAATAAATTCAGGTTATCTCCAAAACCTTTGTATCGATTTTAATTGTCAACGTTTATCTAGATGTTATGTATCTGAAGAGTTATGGCAGATATACAATGAATTTTATCGGCAGGCTATCTGCCGTAGACAATAAATACATAGATAGATCTCCTCATGTCGATGTCGAGAACATTTAACAACGGTATTATATTACGGACAACACGATTTCTCTTATAGCAGTAGGAACTGTGACAGTTGTTAAAGCGAGACCTCAATATGCGCAATGTAGCGCGCCATTTCACCTCCACGTCGCGGTCGGTAATAGTCTTGCGTTACAAGTACATGGTACAGGGTCACCCTAAAATCCATGAGAGGTCATATATTTTGATACCCCACTTATCTAACTCCATGAACGCCCTTTGGTGAAGTATAAAACGAAATAATTTAAGGATTACATGTTGAATTTTTATTGTACTAACCTTTTTTATCGATGGTGATAAAATTTTGACGTTTTGCATGTTACATGACTTGCGTGTCTAGTGCTTAGCTTATAATAACTAAATCATTGTTTCTTATCGCATTAGTTTTTTTGAAAACTAAAATAAGCTGCTTAATTTTCAACTCATACTTGCGTTTGTCCAAAAAAAAAATTATGACCTTCCACATTTTATTTTGCGAGTGCTGCAGCCTTTTATAAGGTAAATCGTTTGAAAACTAAGTTAAAAATGTGACATAAAAACAAAACACTAAGAACAATATCTTGAGATTAATAAAATACTGTAAAAGTGACATAAATCCCTTCCTTTAGAGACTAACTTTTCACTAAAACTGTCAACCAGTGCTTGCATCTAAATAAAGAAAAAGGTTTTTCCGACTCCACTTAAAATACCCGCTTTTTATCGCGCCTAACTTGACCGCCACAAATTCCGTGCGAAACTTCGTAAAAAGGTCCCCACAATTTTGACACGTGGTTTAATTTGATCTTCACTTTGTGGTTGCTTTTTGCACAAAACTTTCCACTTAGTACAGTAGTCCTGAATTTCCTAGCAGGAAATTTCCGAATTTCCGATTTATCAAAATATTTTGTCATCGGAAATCATTTTTTCCGTCTACAATTTATTTACGATTTTTTACAAAAAAGCTATGAAGGTATCTACATCATCTTTCTCATTCCCTAACTTTTTGCAGTATTATCTGCCCCAAAACTTCACAACTTTGAGTCCCATCTTATCGGCTCCTTCAAATTATTCTTCAGTTCATGTCGTGCCACTTTTCGAAACAACTTCCAGATTAAAAGTCTGTCTCAGTGCTGAGACAAAGCTTTACCCTTGCCTTTTTAATCAAAGCCTTAGATAGTAGGGAGGATCTCGAAAAACATCGATGTTTATGTAAACAATGACGCCTCTGATTCTTACCAAGTAAGTATTTTTTTATTATTTGTGTCACATGATATTGTCATACTTCTTGAGTATTGGATGATTTAAGAATTTCGTATGTATTGTTTAAAAAGAATTTGCCTGGATTTTATAATATAAATTCACCTTTAAAAAAATTACAATCATCTAAAGTTTACCTGCATTCCTTGTGGCGGTACCTACTTGGTAAAAGTGGGATTCAAAAAAGTTGTGTTTATTAATTGTTCCTTATTTTGTGATATACCTTTTGAGGGGTCGATTCAAAATAATGTAGTTTCCAGTATAAACATGAAAATTTTCGCTTTTCACCAAATATCGATGATTTTTGGCCAGTCTCTTCATAAAATAGAACAGTGAACGAGGGCTCTGTCTAAGATTAAATTTCTAGCAAAAAGATGTTTTAAGGATACCAGATTACAGGCTCTCAATGGTTCTACTAAAGGGTCTTACGAAAAGGATTAGTGAAAATAATTTTCCCGATTATCTCAGACTGTCTTACTCAGTAATAAAATGTCCTTTTGAAATTATTTCGCAAATAACTGGAAATTGTTTGATGATTTGGATAAAAGCAAATATTGGCTTTTAGGAATTGGCGTCTATTAATTACTTAGTCAATATTTAAACGAAGTAAAATCTGAGTCTTAGTGCTTTATATTTTATTTTATATGAATCAGTTGGTAACTTTTTCGTCACTGGCGACTTGCAGAAAGAAGAAAATGATCACAAACGAGACAATACTCTATCCCTTTGACACAGTAGTTACATATATCACTGATAACGACCTACAATGTAGTCAAAGCTAATTAATCAATGAAGATACAACAATATTAAATAACCACGCCGAGCCAGACAGAATCGATATTAAACAATCAAGGCAGATCTACATCAAATTAGTCAGACTAATTTCGATGTCTAGTCTTGACAGAAATGTATCGAGAGCATTATTTTGGACGAGTATTGAATATTAAATGTTGGAGATATAGATTTTGCTCGTAACTACGCTCAAGAGTTACGTGACTGGGAGAAAATATTCAATGCTTGTTCAGTAGCTTAAGAGATTTCCTTTTCAAGTACGAGGAAAATTTTGGTAGTGGTAAAATTTGTAGAGTCGTTCTCTTTAAGTTTTTTGCTTTGGGGATTACAATAGGTCAATTTGTGAACGGAAAATGAACAGTGTGTCCAAGCACTTATTTTTCTAT
Organism: Chrysodeixis includens; assembly: GCA_941860345.1. Lineage (NCBI taxonomy): Eukaryota > Metazoa > Arthropoda > Insecta > Lepidoptera > Noctuidae > Chrysodeixis > Chrysodeixis includens. Next base: position 167,157 of record CALNXA010000007.1, read on the forward strand.
GTCCAGTATTTATTGATACTGGTCAATATTTGTAGTTTTAAACTATGTGCTGTGAATATACGTTATAAAGCTCGCCATTATCTTCTATAAATCTGTACAACTATTGGACATACACAAATTAATAATTCTCCCAAAGAATTAAGCAAATAATTTCTGAAAAACAATCCTTAATTCTGATAATTTTATGAACATTTAGATATGAAACTCAAATACTGATAACAATCATAGCCTAAATTAGGCTATTATTGTTATCAGTAAATGAATAAACAAATCAGTTCAGATGAGATCATCCAAGAAAAAAAACAACAAAATTGTATTGGACCTGATGAAACGTGCAAACACAATCTCTTTACACATTTATGACGTCAGTTATGCGCATAAAATACAAATAACTGAAAGCACTCGCTTTATCAATGATAATTTTATTCTAGATTTAATGTTATGTGTCTGTTTTGCTTTTATCCAGAGTAAACAGGTTTCTCGATGGATTTCGTAAAATTCTTAAACGAGCCACAAAAAAGGTTTCTTTCTTTGCGCATACTTAATGCATTGGATTATTAAGTTAGTTTATTAGATTTCTAGTTTATTAGAATTTTTATTGGTTAATATGGTTGTGAACTTATGACCTGTCTAAGTGTGACTGGTGTGATTTTGTATTCGATCATTGTAACATTTTTTGCTATGCGTTAAACGCACTCGTTTCGCAAAATAATATAAAACTTTTTGTATTAAGACAACTGAATAGAACGGAAGCTTATAGATTCGATGAAAATAAAAAAATAAACATTTTCATCATAGAAATGATAAGAGTTGTTAAATTTAGCAATTGCCCTCTACTCCCCCGCGCGAATGCCGATGCCGGTTATAGCTGCAAAAACATTACCTACTTCAAAGCAGTCGGTTATAAAGTAGCCTATGTATTGATACAGAGAATCAGCTAATTTAATACCAAATTTCATCAAAATAAATATAATCCGTTGTAAATTCTTAGAACTTACGCTTAAAGTTAACTAAGTACACATCATTAATGCTACACAAAATGTAACTATTTAGTATTTGAGTATTTCAGCTTCTTATTAGTGAACTCAAATTCTATCGCATATATTTGTATTATTTAATTGCTTGGCTGTATTATATTTGAGCCATTTAATCAAACTTTCAAAGGATTGTTTTTTACGCGTGACTACACAATTAAATATATTGTAATTATGTTTAGCAATTTCAGTAAAGCTCTTTACATTATAGTAATTCAGAATTGATGAACCAAAATTGTTTTTGTTTGATACGAGTATGAATTTTAAATTGGTTTTAGAAATATGTTTCTTCGTAGTATATTTATGCACCTCATGTTTTTATAAGCATTTATAAGGTAGTTGTAATATTTATCCTCTTTGTAAGTAATAAGCCATTTTAAAATGTTGATTAACTATCAGGTCAAACGAAAAATAACAAAATACGTCAATAGGACTGTTGTAGACCATTACATTGGCGTAGTCGCTAATGTATTTTTTTTCCTTACCCTATATTATCCCACTGCTGGGCAAAGTCACTTTAAAAATCTAAAAAACGTATGGGCATAACTTTCCGCTCAGACAAGAGACGTGGCATTACTTGACTTTACAATATACTTGAATGTTTCGTTCAGCGTCAACGCTCGGAGAAATATACTCGTAACATGTCAAGATCATGGTACCTTAGGGCCGATGGCCAGTTATAGACTCTCGATTTCCACTCGATAGGCTGTAGATTTCAAACCCTGTTAGATCGGTTTTCCCATGAGGTTTCTCATGGTTAAATGGTCCATTCTGTGCACAACATGAGTGATAGGCCCGTGTTGAAATACTGCCCCTATGGGATGCCTCTATCTTGGTAACTGATCTGCTAGCAACGTTTGGGGTTAATTTTCGAAGCTAGCTACATTTTATGCAGCGACCAGCTCCAGTTTTGCACGGGTGAATTAATACTGATGTATTATACGTCATGAACTTTCATCTTGCAACATTATATCTATCATAAAAGACGCAGCAAAATCTTTTGCGTAGCTTTAACGATAGGCATACATAGTAACGGACAGATAAACGCAGTGTGCAATTTTGTAATATTTATTTAGTTTTTAGAATAAATTAGAATATGATCATTCAATTGCAAATAAAAAATACAATTTACTTTCATAAACCAGCAGTAAAATACAACGAAAAACCCGCAATAAAAAATCAAAACAAAAAACCAAACAATCTTGATTTCCCTTTAAAAGCAAAGAAAAACATTTACTGGGCATAGGTCGGCGACTTTAGGTATTGTACAGTCAGCCCCGAAATCCTCTAAACTTATTCAAATGAGACAGAGCCACAGAATACCGAATAAATGCATATTGAATTTGTTTACGTACGTCGAAACGGAAGACTATACTTCGCTATTTAAATTCTTCCCTATCTACATATTATTGCGGGTCCGAACTGATACCTGGTCTGTTTCTTTGTTTTAAGATTTTTTTGGCCAATTGTCGGTTGTTTTGCTGTTTAGATAATTTTGTTTGTGAGTGTAGTTGGAAGGGATTTTATGGCTTTATCATGGCTTGTGTGCAAGAAAAAATGGTTTAAGAAAAAATTAAAATGAGGTTTTATTGTAATAGCTATCGTAAGCTAGATTCATACTTATATGGTAATTATGATGTGTTTTGTTACAATGTATGTTCAACTCAAATATGTATTTTTAGTTAGAATTATCCTTAAAAGTTTCTATAGATAAGATTCGTTGTTAATGAAATGACTACGCAAAAAATCGTCCCAACCCACCAACAGATTTCAAACGTATCTCATTTAATACATCATGGTATCATGATCATTTTTTATTATGACGACATCATCGTAAGTCATGGGGTTAACGTGCAAAAAAACAATTCTTGTTCACTTTTTTCAGTACAAAAAAATTTAGGCACACTATTTAACTATAAAAAAGCTATTGGTAGAGAACAGCCGTGAGACGCATAGGTAAAATAACGGTCTAATCTCACTGTACCCTCGCCCCTTGCCATGCTAACATGCGCGCGCGCACCTCAGTCGTGTCCTGTACGTTCCGCTGTGTTCACGTTGTTTATCTGTGCAATATCGGCTTGTTTGCAGCTATTGCTGACCTCTGCTTGTTTATTGGGCCCTTTGATAGTAAATTAACAACAACAAAGAAATGTTTAAAAATACTAACCTAAAATGTTGTTTTTTTTATCAAAAATATACATAATTACATAATCCACTTAAATATTTTTGCTATTGATAACTAAAATGTTCAGCTGAACCATTATGTGTTGTAATTAATAACTAAAATGTGGTTATTTAAAAAAAATTAACACCCCATTTAAGTAAAATGTTTTTATTTTTTTTTCAATAACCCCATATCTTTAGGGAAAAAAAATTGATATTTATCTTTTTATGGGACTTCATAATCATATTGAAACTAGTCCCAAGTCTGTTGGTTCTTGGGACAGCGCCCATACAATTTTTTGCATACTCCTTTGGCGCTGGAAAGTAACGTGGTCAAAACGAAGTCATAATTTCCACAGCTTTTAGAGTAATAGAAAAAAAACAAAATATCATCACTAAATCAAATAAATCGCACACTTACCTACTTTCACCACGAAACTTCATAAATAAAAAAAAAACACTGTCATCAAAGCAATCTTTCGTACCTTCGCCCATTAAAATAAACAAATTGCTTCCAACCAAAGTTCATTAATTCACAAACAAAAGATTTTATGTAAAAAAGGCATATTTTTATACAAGTCTTTAGGAGAAGTGGTCATGGATCTTGCCTTTACGATGGTATAAAGCTAGAGGGCCTAATACCACTTCTTCAAGTAATATCATCGCAGTTGTGAGAGAGAGACGTCGCTCTACATCGTGTAGAGTGCTATCACGCTTCCACAATTGTAATAATATTACTTCAAAAGGTCTTGGTAGTCCGAGACTATTCTTTTATGAGTAAAATTTGATCACCGTTTTCAAGACTCCTACTTTCGAGTTATCTTTATATTTGTTTTATGAGACGCACAGATGAGATTTACAATATTAAATTCAATGAGATTGAGAAAAATGAGTTTGTGAGGGTAAAGGATATTGTTGTTTGTAATAATGTGAAGCGTATTTTTTCTTGATTTTGAAAGCGGTGATAATTATTATGAGCTTTGCAAAGCAAATGCTTTTGGATTTTTGTATTTACATCATGGAAAAAATATCCACCTACAGAGCGGTTGCTGCGACTCATGGTAGACAATTAACACGTTGACTACCGAACAATGAAATGTGAATAATTTATCGGTCACTGGTGACCCCCACGGCGTTCAAAACTTGAATAGTTAGCTCTCTAAATCAAAAAACTTTGCCTGAATCAAAACCATCTTTAATTTTTTTATCGTTACCTCTTTTTATGAGTTTTCATCATCATCATCATTCCCCTGCCCTTATCCCAATTTTTTTACTGGTGCTGGTCGACGCAGCATGTCTTTTTATGAAGGTTTATAAGTACAACTATCATTTTTTCTACTAACCCCCACCAGCATTACTCTAAAAACAAATTCAGACCTGTTGAATAAGTTCGGACGTGCTCAATAGATTTATAGTGCGGAATGGCTTTTAACGGGCTTGCATAACTCCGGCCCCTGAATAAAATATTGAATATATTATACTAGGATATAATGCTTTAGCATTCTATCATAACAACCCTGGTTTCGTCAGATTTGGTAAAATTTTATACTGTTTTTGGTATTGGTTTCCGTTTTAGCTGTTATTCATATTTATCAATAAATTTGTAATATTTAAAAAAAATCGCAACTACATTTTAGCTTTTACACAAGAGATTGCTTCTATTAAACTGTAGCCTTTCGGAAATTAGACACTTTATTTTTTAAAAGAGTTACTTTTATCTGATAGAAGTCGTTTTAAACTGTATAAAACATGACAAGAGACATCTTTTTTATTCTGAAAACGATAAAAACAACACTTTATTAAATTAATTTGGAATTTACTACATCCATCAAATCGAATCACTACAAAATACACCATTGTATCTACAATCTCTACATCCACATCTTATTAAGCAAACCAGTATAATCCCTTACATGTACCATGCAAGAAGTAATTGTTGTTATGGAATCCCTTAATTAATCCCGACCTACTCCGTAGGTATGCGAACTTCACCTAAATTTAGCCTTATTAGAAGTTCCGTGTCTCAACTGGATTAACAATTTGGGGAATCATCGTGTTGGGTTGAAGGCACTGAGATCTTACCAAGAACTCTTAGAGTTAAACCATCGCAGCTGTAGAAAAGAGACGCCGTTCTACATTGTGTAGAGCGCTCTCTCTCTTTCACAACTGCTGTTATATTACTTAGGCACGTGTAGTAGGTGGTCTGGTTTATTAAGCCTTTAGATATTGGTTTCGTGTCCATTGTGAATGAAGTTTGAGGAGTGTTTATTGCTGTTTTGGATTTAGAGTAACAGGATGCAGTGAATATATTCTTTTGAAGTAACATGCCACGTACTTTGTTGTGACGATTATCTTTGATATGTTACAATTACGTACAAGGAATGTTTTTTGTCTATTTATTGTATATTTTAACAGCTTACAAATTAAAATCTAGTTAAGTCGAGTCAGTATGATGAAAAAAATTAAACCCATTTTTTTTCATTGCGCAGTAAGCTATTCAAGGAATTACCAAGTCATAATATATCTACAACATATTTTTTTAAACTCCGTTTTCAGTAAGTAGAAAAGAATGAATTGTGCTTATGATGGCATCGGTACTGACGTAAACAGAAAAGAAAGAAGATTGACAACAATTGTTAGTAACAATAATAAAATAATCGGCAAAGCAAAACAAAGTAGGTAAATACCTAATCGCATTAAGTACCCCGATGTTTTAGGATCCCACTTAATATCCAAAAATAACACATAATTCACAAAACCCATCAGATAGCCCAAAAACACAATCAGATAATGAAAGGCTATAACACGGTTATTTCCTTCTTTTATTCCTTCCAATATTTACTCAGGGAATATTCTTTAGACGATAAAAATAATCATTGTGTTATTTATTAGAGCATATTTGCCGAACAATACCTGTACTATGAACGCATCATAAAATCGAATAAAAGCATCAAACAGAACTGTTACTGTTGTAAGAGCGAGAGGCGGCTCTACATTGTTATATTGCTCTCTCGCTTCCACACCGGTAAGATATTTTTTTAAAGGTTTCGTAGTGAGAGCCTAAGGCTTGGAAGGTTCCTTTGTTATTTATAGCTGGGTCCATCCATTGTACGTGATTACAGAAGTAAATGTTAGCACAATTAGGCACGTTAGGGAATTTGTCTTGGACATGCCGAAAGGCTCGGGAGCGAGTGGCAGCGGTTAACGACCAACGATTTGTAGGTTCTTCCTCAATTTACAGGAGAATATGGGAGGTAAATTCATGAATAATTTATTAATAGATTTGCAAATAAACGGTTTTTTTTAAGCACCTTCGTATTGAAGGAATTTTGTAAATGACGTTATGAGAAAGATAACAGTGTATGTCGTGATGTTGAGTAGCAGTGTAGTGCAGTAAATAGAAAAAAAAAATCAAATTCTGGGTTTTGTTCTTTCTTACAGCTAAAAACGAAACTTTTAAATTATACTTTGTTGTTTCAAAATTTAAGAACATAAATATTGCGTTTGTTAATTAATAACAAAATATTTAGTTACTGAAATAAAAAACCCAGTCAATACAATACACACATTAATGATGAATACTGGAAAGTTTATACTCAATTTGATCGTTTTACTGATTGCATTAAATTGACCAGTTTAGTATTCCTGTTATTTGTTTCGTCAAATTTATATTTATAAACGAAAGCGGGTTGATGATTTCATAGAATCCAGCGAGCTCAAAACATATTTATGACATGTAAAAGTGATAAAATTGTCCTACTTACAGAATAAATGATTTAAATTTCAATAGAAGTTTTTTGAAATACAACGATACAGAATACAATACTAAAACCCCTCTTACTTGAATTCGATATTTGGCGTAGCGAGTATTCTACTAGTCAAGCTCTGGTATTTGAAACTCATATTCAGTGATTTGAAAAAAAAATATGTACTGCGCCATCTTGTGGAGGCCATGTTGAACTAATTTTCATTAAGAATAGCTAAGAACGCACCAGACAAATACACCTTTCAATATAAAAAAAAAAATCAACATCACTCCATTTGTACCAGACAGACAATGCCACAGACAGACAGTCGCATACACTACATACACATACACATACACCAATAGGTAAAATAAAAGGTCAAAAAATAATATTAAAGTTTTGATGTGATTTAAATTTATCGCTATCAGTGCGCCCATTTCTCTCAGTTCTTTAATGGATGTTTACACTGCAAGGCACTATTCGATAAAATAGATTATGTTCTTCATTTGCCCGTCTCTTTTATTTTGTCCGTTCTTGTATATTCTAAAAGGAGGTATTCCTTTGAAGAATCTATAGTGTTTTGCTTAAAGGGAATAAGAGTTTACTGAAGGAATTATTAACACTTTTGCTGCGGCAGCATTAGATTTAAACCTTCTACTAGTGCGGTACGAGACAAATACTGCCCGTATCTATATTTCCTGCTATGCGTTACGACCTCTATTTTGCCGTACCGACACCTGACTTTCAAAGACCATACAGACGTGGAAACTCCCCATATCAATGGTTTTTTTTGACAAATCGATAGGCTACCTCCTCGTGTATACCTAGCTGCGGTAGCCTCGGGTTCTCTATGATATTTCGAAAGATACAGAGATTTTACAAAACCAGTCATTCACGGCAATATATATGCCGTATAGCATAGAAGTGAAAAAAATCTAGTGATGGGGTTTACTTCTGAAATAACAATCGATATTTTAAATATATTCTTTATTATAGACACAAAATTAAAATTTAACAGTGTATAAATTAACATAATTCTTCTTAATTAGTCAACATAATAATTATTCTTGCAAGTATCGGCAATTTCAAAAATATTTAAACATAAAAATAAAAAGCAGTCACATGTACATACTAAGTACAAATACACTAATTAATAAAAATGGATTTTCTAAATTTTGGTCCATATTAAGGTACTAAATTATTATAATTACTTTTGAATCTATAATGAGATCACACAATATTAGGAACATTAATTTGACGAAATAAAATAAATATTAAGAACGTCGGTGTAACCATACCTAGTATGGTTTCATCGACGTTCTATATTAGCCTTCTATACTCATTAGAAGTGCTAGTAGGTAGTTATCTACACACTAAACAACTTTCACACTTAACTTCTTTGGCAACAATTTTAAAAATATAGAGAAAATGTTAGAAAACGCGACAAATGATTATTTTCAAGAATTATCGCATTATTACGGCCAGCACTAACGCAAACTGAGGCGCCGCGCGGACGCATGCAGTAAGGCGCGGGGTTGGGGGGGTACGGCAAGATAGTCGCCGTACCGCACTGAATTAAAATACTTACCGTACTGTGCGTTACGGCAACTATTTTGCCGTATATTGTTAGTGTACAATATTATTACATTAAAAGCAATAATATTGAAAAGATCACTGTCTCTTTCCTACACGTACGGGAACATAGTTAGATCACTCCCGCACCGCGCGCAAAACAAGGACACCGAGCTGTCGCACTGGCTGACCGTCTAAGGGACCCCCCACACTAGCGTCTTTCGAGCGTCGTCGTCGTGCCAGCGTCCGCGCGGCGTCGACGCGACGTCGACGCCGCGGCGACGCAACGTCGACGCGGCGTCAGTTCAACGTTTTTTGTTAACAACGGCGACGCGTTGCCAGCGCCGCGCACGCTCGGCGTTCACAAAAAACGTTGAACTGACGCCGCGTCGACGTCGCGTCGCCGCGGCGTCGACGTCGCGTCGACGCCGCGCGGACGCTGGCACGACGACGACGCTCGAAAGACGCTAGTGTGGGGGGTCCCTAATACGGCAAAATACTTGCCGTAACGCAGCGAATGTGTTAATTTGATGGTTCAAGGATGTGTGATACCACAATATTACAAACATGAACAACGGTAGTTTTAAAGTTAGAAATATTAAAGACTAGCTGTTGCGAGCAATTTATCCCGTGCAAGTGTCAGTCATAGCTGCAAAAAAATATCCCCTTTTATGCTGTCGGTAAAAATTTAACCTATGTGCTAATCGGGGTGGCAACTAATAGTCCAGTCATTTGGTAGAAAATAAGGGGGTTACCTGGAAAGTTTTCCGGGAGTTTTGAAAATTGGGTATTTTATAGATTTGGATATGCTCTTTTCGAATTGTAACTTTGCCACCTTGCACGACCGCCGCTCGCGCCGCCATTTTGAAAAAGTGGCGCCCAAAAACGGTTTTTTGGGAATATCTCCTTTCTGAGGCATTTCACGAAAAAAATAATTTCTACAAAATTAAACTAGAAAAAATTTTCTACACTTTAGGTCTCATTCACTTTTTCATAAAATCAATAGTTTTGGATGTACGAGCACCGCAAAGTATTACCTATTCATCTGCACCACCACGTGTTTTTTGTATATTTTTCTAAAATGTTCCATTACTGCTGCCGGTTTTCAAGTGAATTGTCACAAATAAAACAATTTTCCGTATAAGAAGCCATAGCTCTAACAACATAATCAACACTGTACGTCAATAAACGTACATTGATGATTCAGTCTAAACTAAATATTTCTCTTAATATAGCTTCTACCGACAAATTTTTCGTTGAAGTTTCGTTCATAGTCGAGAGAAAGGACCCGATTCAAAAGTGACATATTACCCTGACACCTACTTCTTGAAAACCGGCGGCAGTAATAGAACAGTTAAGAAAAATATACGAAACACTCGTAGTGGTGCAAATGAACAATACTTTGCGGCGCTCGTACGTCCAAAACTATTGATTTTATGAAAAAGTGAATAACACATAAAGTGTAGGAAATTTTTTCTAGTTTAATTTTGTAGAAATTATTTTTTTCGTAAAATGCTTCGGAAAGGAGATATTCTCAAAAAACCGTTTTTGGGCGCCATTTTTTCAAAATGGCGGCGCGAGCGGCGGTCGTACGAGGTGGCAAAGTTAAAATTCGAAAAGAGCATATCGAAATCTATAAAATACCCAATTTTCAAAACTCCCGGAAAACTTTCCAGGTAAAACTACCAAATGACTGGACTATAACCCCATACCAAATTTCATCCAAATTGTATTAGCCGTTTAAGGGGAAAAGAGTAGCGAACATCCATTGATCAATACATTCGCGTGTTTATAAGTACGATTAAATAGATAGGTATAATGGTTTTAATATGAAAAGGTAGCTGCAGCTATTCTTCATATTATGCAGATTTAAATTGCGTCAACCTAGAATTTTGCTTAGAAAACTGCATCGGCAGCAGTCTTCAATAAATCGTCCAGTGTGCAAGTAAGGGCACGAAGGTAGTAGAAGTATGGATATTATGGCAACGAAAATAATTAATTTGATTAAAAAATGTCAAAAGGTTGGTATTTACAGAATTGAGAAAGTATTCACTAACGCAAGCTAAATCATCTTAAGTAGATTGAATTCTCTTTTGATAAGCTTACTGCTATTTCACGAAAAAGTAACCCTATTACTTAGCACACGAAATTAAATCAAAATGTAAAACTTTTCTTACAAACATGCTACACAGGGTAACTCAACGAAACCCTATGTTTAAATTACACGTAGTTTTCCGTCTAAAACATTCTGCGAATTTGGTTCAAACAGAAATATGTGAGCCAAGTCCAACACAATCTGAACCAAATATTTTGTGGTCGACAGGTACAGAACTGTATTCATCATGGTTTAAGCTTTTCAATGCAAATAACTGATTCACAATATGTTCTTTGTGCAATCAGCTGGTGTGTCGGGCAGTTGGACAGTCTGTTGCTCTTCATTATGCTAGTAATAAAGAGATATTTGCTTAGCTGGGAGAAACTTTAGTTTGATGCACGAAATAATGGTCAATTTACAGTATTTCCTGATAGGGGATGATTCGTTGCTTTAGATTTGACCTGAATATTAATTTGGATTAAAATTAGTAATAAAAGTATTCTGTGCCAATTGTTTTCGAAGTGAAAAAAAAAATAGGTTCCTTCCAATAGAAAAAACCTAAAAATTCTATCTGTGTTTTGTTCTTAACTATTTTTAATCTTGAAATAGGCGAGTATTTTTCCAGAAATGTAGGTGGAGGTCCTATCATTGTGTTCCAGGAATGTTTATATGAAACAAACTAAAATTCATTTTTCCTTGAATATTGGAGAATTACCAAATATTTTCATTTGATTTTAGTAGAACTTTTCAAATTCAAAATTCCTGTTAATATTCCAATATTTTTTATTGGAACGAATTTAGGTAAAACAGCTGATAAAAAATCTGTACGTTTTTTTATACAAACGCACCAGATTTTTCATCAGCTTACGTAATTTTGGAAAATATTTATTTTATCATTTATTATTCAGACCTGCGATTTATTTAAGGTACCTTATACACGCTATTTCAACAACAAGAAGTGTCAACGATCAGTTGTTTAACTAATAAATATTTTAGGGTTTTGCTCAGCTAAACCCTGAAATATTTCTGCATCGAGAACTGATTTAACGATATCGACCGCTTAACACAACTATAGCTCCTTCAGATACACGTATACGTATAATATTATAATGGGGATTATAATAAGCAGTATAATATTCCTGTATCCCATAACATATTATTCCCATTACCTCTGTAACATAATCCTATCACTAATATGTAATTGTACAACTAACAAGAGTTTGTTATATGATGCATTCTCGTTCTTAGCTTTTCTCGAAGATTACCAGTAACTAAGTACATTATAGATCATCGATTCTGAAAAAAATATCATTTCATTATTGATCCTATATGCTTTGTTATTACTTAAATACGTTTATTGGACATGATTTTTTAGAAACTAATTAGAGGGTGTGGAAAATTCGTTAGCTTCTAAATTGTTTTAAACACTTTTAAAGGAGATGAAGACATATTTTCGACGTTTTGTAAATGTTATTTATTTAAGTTAAATGTAGATACTCCATTGCTTAGTTTCTATCGTATGTAGTAACATTTTACAGAAATTGGTTGCTTAGATATTTTTCAGAAAAAATAATAAACCTTTCTCTTAAATAAAATAAATACTAAGTGATACGTAATTATACGGTTAAATATAGGCAAAGATTTAATAAAACGGGTGTGTAAAGTGTCTTGCTGATTTTAATTAAGATATCTTTGCTACGTAAATCTTTTGTTATCTACACATAACATGTTTTCTGACTTTGTTTACATGGATAAAGCAATATTTTCACGTACGAGAAGAAGGTACCTTTTGAAACTATTTGGAGCAGACAGTAGAAGCTTTAAATATTTACTTTGTTATTATTTAAAATATGAATGCTGATATGTATTAAATTAATTAATGAAAATGGATGTCAAAAGACTCTTCAAAAACTCGTATGATTTGTATATTTTTTATCAGTTATTTTTAATCTATTTGTTCTAAACAGATAAGAAATGTTTCCTCGTTTTAGTTTCTTCAAATCAGGATCTTTATTGTTAATCAAGAAGTACTACGAACACGTTTAAATTTTGGTATTGTTTATTTAGTAGACAATTTCATTATTTATATTTAACATAAGCAGTATTTTTTTTAGTAACCAACTTCAAAAAGGAAAAGGTTTCTCAATTTGATCGTATATATCGGCATTTTTTTATTGTTTTGCGGATAACTTCGTCGTTCATGAACCGATTTTCCTACTAAACTAATTGAACCGACTTCAATAAGTATCTAATGTAGGTGATACAATAAATTCGGTTTATTTTTCGGTTTTTAGTGCCATTGATTTTGAAGATTTTGTTTTTGGTAAAATTATAGAAATAAAAAAATCGAGGTTTAATTTTGATATACCAAAATTTACCATTACACCTAATTTCCACATACAAGTCCCAAATTCCGTTACACCGCGACATAATTCGGAAGATATTTATTACATAATATCGGTGTAGCTCGCGGTAGTGGTAACAAGACCACATTTATCGCAACAACGAAGGGAAGTAAAATCTTTAATCACTGGCTCGTGAGTCTTAGCACTACTCGGGGTTGCATTACGTGATATAGGAATTGGATGGCATTAGAAAGTAGTTTGCTTATTTTTTATTTATCACTGGGGTAATTTTACGAAAAAAAATTGTTATAGTTTTTAATAAAATCATTTGTACCTTTTATAGAACAAGATTTAAAACAATATTGTAAAATAACAAATCCGTTTTACATTCAAGTGGGATATACAAAAAAAAATGTTCTTTTATTCCTTTTTATTGACCGTTTGATGCTTTTATAGTAAATTTTCCATTGACAGAATAGGTATAATTCAAAAAGTTACTCTTAATTCATTCAAAGTAGCCAAAATTTTGACCTAATTGGCAAAATTCTTAAAACAAACCTAAAAAAATATACTATAGATAAATTGATCATGCTGTGCTAAAATAAAATGTAGAACATAGCACCTAGCACCAATTCCTATCAAGAAATCTCCATCAACACGCAACACGACCCCATCAGACTCCGGTGTCTGATTGTGACAGTAAATTACACGCTAACGACACAACACTAATTGGTACAGCACTAATGTGTCGAAGCTGAAAATATGGCGGAGATTAAGGAGACGTATCGATCTGTAAGTGTTCGAATCACTTTAGTAGTTAGTAGAAGATTAAATTTGTAGTTTGTGTACGATTTTGGTGGATTGTTGACCTGTGCTAGTTAATCTTTGGTTGTTTTTTGTTTTACAAACATAAGCGAATGCTTTGTAGATCATTCCATATATTCTGAATTCTCAATTGTTTATTGCGTACCACAATGTATACAGGTTGTTGGTATATTAATAAGTTAGTCACAATGATGGGCCCTTTCGGGCACAGCATAATTATAACAATAGTAGGATAGAGGAGGAAGAGCACTGATTGTTTGTATTGATGTGGTGTATTATTAGTTAAATGGTTAGTATTTTGGAGTTTTTTTTTTATATAATTGTTATTTTCATTATTTAATAAAAAAACTAAGCAATAGAAATACTTTAGACAATCGAACATCGGTTTCCTTCTTTAAAATATTGAATGTACCAACAATAGTACATAGTGTCACATCTAAATGCAAAACTAGTTTTAAAATACACTAGTTCTAAAAACAAACTATCTCTAGTTGCAGTCCCTAGCAAAATCAGACTAACAGCAAGACAACTTTAACATAATCCATAATGTATTGGTCAAATCTAGAATCCAAACTGTCTGGAAACTAGAGGCAGATGTTTATACTGCTAGTGCACTTCCGATGAATAATTCCAACAAAATAGTGGATTATGCTAATATTAGGAATCAGTGCGAACTATTTTGTTTCGCTGCATATTTACAACACAAAACAATGTCGTGTACGTGTAGTGAGGTACTTGGTTTTCTTCTTGTCTTTTTTTAACTACTTTTAGGGATAGAAGTGAGAGTTTTGTTTTCTATTTTAATTTCAGTACGAATAATTTTATGTTACTAGAGTGGAAGATTAGATGCTGTTCAGATATTCTGTTTACAGTCCATATTAATTATGTAAATTACAGGAATGATTGGACAGAAATAAATTTCAGCAAGCCTTTTTTATAAGCCTTAATTAAATTTCCATCTATATCACTTATTTTATCGTCATTCCTCATTCGATCCATCCATTCCATCCATCCGACCTCACATAAAAAGAAATGCCACAAAAAATATCGATAGCAGAAACCACCAACCCTAAAGTGTGAAGCGAGTCTAATAGGGCGATATAAAGTCGGAAAGTCCCTCCGTATCGCTGGCCGTACGTACCAAATTGTACTGAAACACGAAACGTCATTTGGTATATATGTCGCGAATTCAAATGACACCTCATTTGAAAGTTAAACGGATTAAATTCAACGTTCTGCCAAATGCTATTGTAATTTTCATCTACAAGTCACGTCTTCTATACATTGCAATTCAGTCTCATCTCTAGCGAAATTACTTATAGAGCTTTTGTAAAAAATATCTTAGTTTGTCTTCTTTTTTGTACTTAATTAACTTTTTTTTTTCACTCAATAGCGGTGCAGTGGTTGTTTTTTTATTTAACGCAATAGTTCCTAATTTAAAAAAAGGAAATCATTATAAATTTTCATGTGCATAAATTTTGATTTATCCAACAACGATACAAGTGTGACGATACGAATATTTTTATTTGTTTCCCAACAAGCATCAGAATCAAATATTAATTCTTTCAACATACAAAGCTATTCAAAATTGAAACTTATTTCAATTTAATTTAAGAGTCATTTCAATTTAAGCTCCAATTTTCCGCATCACAGTTCAGTACAATGTCATCACAAATTCAACGGTACAGGACAGGACGTCGAGGTAGTCTGTGGCGCGTTGACCACAAAGTTGCAAATATATGCAAGGATCTTCACGCTCTGTATATCAGTACAGGAATTACGGGTCCATTAACATTGATGTGAAATTTGCGGTACCCTGATGAACACCCTAATATTGTTATTGACAGCTTTCTCTGTTTAACTGTTTGTATTATAATAATTACTGGCAAAAATATTAATGGATTTAATTATCTAGCACCACATTTTGGTGATGTATATTTTAATTTAATAAACTGTCTCGATATTAATGGTATTTTTGGTCAGTGTGACGTTTTGTTGCAACAAAATTGTTAAGCTGACACGATAGTGAATGGCTGTGGTGAGGTTGTGAGGGCGCAACATGTAACCACAACACCGCTGTCTGTTACCAAATGTATGTTAGGATCACTTAACGCCTTGTATACACTTCACAATAAAACATTTAGCGATTTGTGGTATGTAGGTTAGTAGAAATAGAGACTGTTATGTGCGACGCCGTTTCGGAATTCTAATCACATGCGACATAGGTGTCAAATTAATCTATTACATAGTGTGATGTTAGGCATTTTTTCATAAATAATACCCCTCCTATTTGCCGTATTTTGTTTGTAATTTGCTCAACTACATTTTTTTTAGTTACATAAAATGTAAAATGCAAAATTTATTTTTACTCAGTTAATAACATACAAGGCTCACGATGCTTGACTAGGTAAACTAAAACGGAGGTCACGTAAACGTAACTTGCACCGAATGTGTGCAACGATCGTCACACGCTTGGCGTGGCAGCTTCAAAGTGGACCTAACGGCGGTCCTTGAGGCATACCATACACATAATGTACGGTAACTCGACACGAATGTGAATAAATTATTGAAACGTAGAATGTTTCTTTTAGAAATTATATTTCAGTGAGTTGTTATTTTACTTTACTGAAATTTATGATAAACTATATGTAATTTAGTAGTCGTATGTGAATGCGATATGTATAGAATGCCTTTTGGCTTTCTTACAACGTTTAAGAATTACTGATTGATTATAAAGTTTTAATAAAATTACCTTAGCGAATGACCTGGATCTATTAAATGAAAAGAAGATATATCAATACTTTATTAAAATCGCAAAGCACATAAATTACGTAATTATTACTAAATTGTCATGTAAATTAATGCGGCAAATTTTGGCTATTCTTAAATCATTATAAGCCCTGAAATATTCACAAATAACGTACCGATCTCCTATTCATATTTCAAATACACGTTATGCAATTATGTTTTAGATTAAATGGATACATTCTAAATTCATAGTTCTATTGTGAATTGTGATATGCAACTAGTGTTTCAACAAAACATTGATTTATTGGGAATTGTGAATTTTAATAAACAGTGAATCGGACCCTGTATTTTTCTTCTGCCTAGTCATTACAGGTTGGTATTTAACCTTAGTAAATTCCTAACTTCTGCACCCTATTTTTAGGCATTATAGTTATTTCCTACAGTATGACACATTATCAGAACATTATTGTAGCCTACAACGTTTCACTTATCAGACATTCAGAAATCAAAGAGCTTTTTGGTGCCATTTGTAAAAAAAAAATAAGTTAATGATTACGCCACTTACATGAAAAACAAGTAGATTTATAAACATCCCTTTTCCTAGATTAAACTAAACGATCTTACACCAAAACACAATTAGTTCTCAATAAAAAAGGTTCTCACAGAATTTGTCTTTAATTTCCTCTACTAAATACTTTAACGGAGTTACGTTTAAGTTCCGTCGACAAAGATAAATGGTAGGTAAGGTTTGCATTCAGATAGTATAATAAACTTTTGTTCATGATGCTACCTCGAAGTTTTCTCGTGTTTTCCTACAGTTCAGGTAAGACTATATAAATTCTTAGTCTCCATGAATTTTCTCAGCTTTTTCGGTCTTGTC
Source organism: Chrysodeixis includens (assembly GCA_941860345.1). Taxonomy (NCBI): domain Eukaryota; kingdom Metazoa; phylum Arthropoda; class Insecta; order Lepidoptera; family Noctuidae; genus Chrysodeixis; species Chrysodeixis includens. The sequence goes on from CALNXA010000007.1 coordinate 184,565, forward strand.
AGCGTTTTAATTCTTGAAGTAAAATATTCTCGGAGCTGTTTATGTTCGGTTGTTTTATTATAGTGTTTTGTTTGCTTGATACGAGATGTATTGTGTTTTTGCGTTTTGTTTAAGTTAGGATATATTTTGGTATAAGGTCATTGGTGGGTGAAATTTGTATGCATGCAGTTTCGTGTTTCACCTTTTAATTAAAAAAAATACCTGTCTAAAATCTTTGGGCTTATTTATTCCTATCACGTAGTAGTCGTGTGTTTTTTTTTAATCATAGAACGGCTTTCAGAAAATGAGTCTAAATTTAACAAGAAACGACGTATTAATTTAGAGTAAATACGTGAATAACGTACGGGAAAAGAGTCATATATACCATCTTAAAACTTTGTACTGTATACAATACCCATACCAAAAATGATGACTTGATGGAACATGTCATGACCTTCATCCTTGTAAAACATGTCTTGCAAGCACGAGGCATCGAACACGTGTCTGACCTTTCCTAACGTATTCCAAAGAAGGTCAGTGTGCTTTTAACGCGTCATTTCCTGATACCCTCACTTCCTTGATATTTAAAATCTAATTTATCCCTTTCAATACTTCAAAGGCTATTGAAACTTTTATCTTGCTTTGTATCAGATAAGAGTTAGCGTGGGTAAATAAATGTCTTTGTAATATAAAGTTTTGGTGGTTCGGATATTCTCTTCTGTAATTTTTCCTGATTTAAGTACAAAATATCGTTGAATTTTTGTCACAATTTTGCTTTTGTTTAAAAAAAAATCCCATAAATACAGAATTTGATGGTCATTTTATGTTTATAATATTATTATATTAAAGAATTGTAATCATGGATCATGCCGCCTAATATCGGTAACCGTCATGGATACACATACGCATCTCCAGGAAATATGGCGCGAGTAAGTCGAACATACTGTAAAGGATAAAAAACCAAACAGTTTTTATTTCAAGTAAGCCTTCAATGGCACTTTCAAAACGTTACTGACTCAGCTGCTGCCCAGTCAGAGTCACACAGAGCATGCGCGAGCAATTCCATGACACTGGCTGAGGTAGTAAACGACCCGGGGTGTTTTTAGTTGGTGGGAGTCTGACATATCCCCACGAAGTGCCCTTGCTGTAGGTTGAAGTAATTAGCGTTTCACCCCGGAAAAAAAAAATGCTACTGTTGGTTCTAAAATGTTATTCTCATTAAAAATAACCGGCAAGTAGCTAAAAGATAAGTTTATATTACAAACCTACAATTTCAGAATAAATTTAACAATACCTTAAAAAAGGCCTAAAAACTACTAAAGAAACTAAACAACACACTGATACAAAACCTATAATTTTAGTCCCCACTTAAGTCTCACAAGAATAATACAGCATTAAACCTATTTCGTCTATAATGGCCTGACTTAGGTAGGTATAACATTGTACACAAAAAGACGTGTAATTGCCAAAACTTGGATGTAGCAGGTGGCTTGTAATAGGCCGACATTATAGTTTTTTCTAGTGATTTATTACTGTCTAAGTGGCCTGTTTCGCTAGTCCTCGTATCGTGGTCTATTTCAACTATATTATAAGGTAGTTTTGGATCATATTTATGTACTATCAGACTTATTTCTTAACATCGTTAATTTACTATTATTTTACAAATGTTTTTATACTTCTCCCAAAATTTTAACTAGTCCTTTAGTATTTATTTGATGAAATCAACTATAATAATCAAAATTGGACTCCGGATTTTGAATTACGGATTTATTAATAGACTTCAAGTATGACAAATTCTCCAACAAGCTAGCAACTGACAATAGCCCATGACCGAAATTTGACTCCTAAAAAAACCTTTTGTGTTATTCACCTCTTTAGAAATGACCCTATGAAATGAAAAGCAGTAAAACATATTTCTAAAACACCCATACGTTTTTAAACATCCAAACATTTCGAAGTTATCATCAAAGTACCAGTCCCACTCAGAATGGAACAAAATAACGTATGTTACATATTATGTAGTAAGAACTACTTTGGCTTAGAGACCACCTGAGCCAGCATCGCCGTCATGCATCGGCTCTCAATGGGAGCAGTCTGCCTGAATAGAACTGCTGCCCCACCTGAAAACCTAGCCAAATCCAACGAAAAGGTTGTTTTGGTGAAAATAAATTGTTTACTTTAGAAAATTGTGTACTTAGTGTTTATACCTATAGTTGTTTTTATAATCTTACTTAAAATTTCATGAACTGCAAATAAAAAACGTGTTTAAAACGAAATGTTTTAATTGTTCACAAATCACCGCTTTTCTGAAATTTCGCCATAAACCGGTGTTTTTTTTTTTTGCTGTTGAGGTTTTCTTATCGCAACTTTAATCAATACAAGAAAAATAAATCAGCAAAATTAAGTGCTAAAACACGACCTTACATATCATCAATCCTTAATAAAGCAATCTACAAACCATCTAAAACCTAACAACAAATACAAATCCATCCGCAATACAAAATCCAATAGCATCCATTCTCATATGAAACGTACACACGAAGTTTCAATAAACGAGCATACACAAGTATTTGTAACGTATAAGGACGATATGTGTGCAGTAAGCCTAATAGGAAAAGTTAGAAATTGCTAAAGTTTAATGGGATCTTTACGTATTGTGACACTTTACAAGCAGTGAAACTGCTAAAGTGCTTTTATTGCAATCATACTGGCTCTTCGTCTCGTCATTGGTCGTAAACGGTTTAAGAGTTTTTAGAGCTTGTTTCCTAGTTTCTTAGTACTTGGGGAAGCTGAGAACATCTTGAAAAATTAGGAGAACACTTTTAAAATTGTTCTCGTTTTAACGTGTCGTGAGTTTTTCTGTTCGTAAACGAAGAGCGACTGGTCGTCGTTGTTTTTGTTTCGAGTTATTTAGTGGAGAGTTTTAATGTTATTCTTCAAGTCTTTTAGAGCTAACGCTAATGAATTACGGATTTTACTTCGTTGAAGATATATTCTTTAGACTGCGTATAACGAAGCAATGATGATCCCAGAAATTGTGTTACCGAATCAATTCACAAAATATGTATTACGTATGATAGAGATACATCAGCAAAACCAGATACAACTGTCGCAATTCACTTAATTTTATTATTTAAATTGAAAACAACAAAGAACAGCCCATTTCTACTTATACATATACGATACTTGACATCGTTTGCAGTTTTCACAATACTTCCTCGTCGTAAAATCTTCACAATCTCACGGCAATGTTCATAACACAAACCGAATCTTCGAAACTCCACAAAACAAATTAATTAAATAAAATATTAAAAATAATTACTCCCTTGCTTGTCTTTCCAAACAAACATTACCGTGTACATAATTCAAAACTTTGAAACGGCAGTACAGAATATCTTTAACTTAATAAAGTTCAAGAATTTGTGTTAAAATTTTCTACGTTTCATTAATTTTCCGAGTATACTTAGCTTACTTAGCGAAGTCAGCTTAACTTGCAGTCTCTTTGTATCTTCGGCCTGATTTATTTACGTTGTACAAAAGAAGCGAATGATTAAGAAAAAGGTTTTCTTTGAAGATGGATATTTTTAGTCTTAGACTTAGGTCGTTCACCCAACGATTAAGGAGTCGAAATTTCTCAGAACTGTTTATTTCTAGCGTTGAACATACAGAATACAAATTAGGAACACTTTATTTCATAGTTAGTCAAAAAGTTTATATAAATATCCTGTCAGTTTAACTAAAATAAATATACATGTGTTTGGGCCAAAAACAAAAAGTATTATTTTAATACCAGTTTATTTTTTTGTGGTTTTTAGTTAGATGTTTTAAAAGGTTGCTAATAAAAAACTAAAATTAAAGGTAAAGAAAATCGATTAATATGAAACAAAGTTCTTTTGTCACATTTTCGCTACCGCTTCATTGGCTTTAAGGATTGTAGAAAATTCTACTTTAATACGATAACATTGCTATTATATCACGTGGAAACTTTAAGAAGTTTGGTACGTGACTGTAGCACGAATAGGTCGATATGAAATAAAACATTTTTACTGTTATCGCACAAACCGTAGGTATTGGTGACATTGCTTTAACGAGCAGAGGGAAAAATCAAGGTGAGTTGAACCGTGAATAAAAACAAGACGAAATCTAAATACGTGTACCATTACGGGTTGATGATGAAAAAAATGGATATGGGAGCACAAAATGGAGTTTTAATTAATCTAGTTCAGTCACACATTTTCAATCTGGATGCAGAAATATACGGAGCAAAATACAATAATAATGATGATACAAAGAAGTTTTGTAACAACTTAAAAAACGTTTACAGGATTAAGTCACCTTCTATAAAACTTTCGTGAACCAACTAAGTCAGCTGCTAAATAGCTTACTATGAACAAAATTACTTTTCAAACAAAAACTATTTTGAATTAGCACCCAACACATTTTTCATTGGAGAGAACTAAGTAACTTCGTTTTTCACGTTTGATACCGCGGTCATGCAACGGACGGCACGCGAGCTTCGCACGATTCATGGTTATTTGAAAACTCTGAAGGTACTAAATTAGGTTCAGGCTTTAAAAGTAGCTGTATTAACTGTGGCCTGGAAATATGTTTATAGAAAAGTATACTCAACGTGGCAGATATTAAATACGAGTTTTAAAAGGCAATCTATTGGTGTACAATAAAAATATTACTTTCTCGAACATTTTTTTTTTTAAATAATACTTTTCATACCGATATTTTGAATTTTTCAGCTGAGCTTTTTCGAAAACATCTTGGAATCAGCGTAAAACTTTACCGGACAGACTTTAATTTCATATTTAAAATGATGTATTCTCGATTTTTAATGAGCAATCCCGTATTTCAAAATAAAAACGATAATTTTGCTATGTCATAACTACATTACAAATTAATTTATCGTTCTAAGTTTATTTTTTAAGATTACGTAAAAAAACTCTATAGTTAAACTTTTCCCTTAGCGGAATTAATAATAGATCCATCAAAATTCCGTCATATTCCGTCTGTCTGTCACAGAAAAGTCCCTTAGCTAATTTCCATCTGCTTAAAAACCTGAAAAAATTAGAAACAATTTTAATCAAAAAAGTTCTAATGAAACACCTACTAGTGGTTTTAAAAAGTTTTGATTAAAATTGTTTAGGAGACTTTCAACAATACTTTACGGGGATCTGTTTTAAGTAATCATTCAGGCTTTTTAACTTTAAGTCTAGTCATAGACATTTTAAGTACCTACGAATGATATTAAAATTGTTTTTCATTCAAAAACTTACGCTTACATTAATTTGTGATGTGCTATTACATCACGCCCTCTCTGACTTTAATTCGCTTTACTTAACTTTTTTCTTTTTTTAAACTCACAAATGAAAATTCAATTTTCCATCCAATTTTCTCTTAAATGCAATCTCTTAGCCTGCATACCTCTCATTTAGCCCTAGATAAGCAAGGAGCTAACACAATATTATATTTTAATTCGATCTAGCGTTATTGAATTCCTTCAAAGGAAATTCCTGGGAGCAATAAAGACATTCTTTGGCGCAATGCCATTCTCAGGGAGCGTACGGCGTACCGGCCGACGCGGCGTCCTCACGTTGATTTTTATTTTTAACTACTTGCATTTTGCAGTAAATACCTAAAGCTATTAGTTTTAAAGTTTGTGTTTATTTAAAGAAAAATAAAAAAGAACTTTTCTTGTTTTAACCTCTTAAGACGCAAAATGGGAAAGCGACTTGATTATGCAATTAATTTTCCTTGCTTAGTGGATAAGTAGTTATCGTAATTTATTATAAGTACATACGATTGAATAAAATTTAATAAAGTAAGCTTTAACTAAAAACAAAGACAAATACAACTAGTAAAAGAACAAAACAGTAGGTTACCTACAAAAATGAGTTTCAAAAACAAAACAGAAACATCAGGTTTAACAGTTAAAGTCATGTCACAGAAGTACCTTAAACGAAAAGAACGATAGTTACAAAAACTATCCATTACCAGAGGCGTAATTCCTCCGAAATTCGTTTTCCCAACCCACATTTACGGAGTTAACATCCGAAAATCTCCATTAACCCGAATGAACATACTTTGACACAATTTGACACGACACAGCATCTGATGTACTCGTACTGTT
>CALNXA010000007.1:191182-211697 GCA_941860345.1 Chrysodeixis includens
ACTTTCAAAACGTACTGACTCTAGTTGTGCTACAAGACATGATAAAAAAATTTAATTTACTTTTTTATTCACTTAATTTACAGAAGCACAATATTCAGTACTTTCTAAGAGAAGCAGTTGTTATCTCTGCGCTATCCTGCTCTGTGGCTGACGTAGCTAGGTGCTAATCGCAGAGCGCACACGCGCGCGGCAATGGCATCACGCCCAGTTAGGCCCACTTTACCCTGTTTGTTCTAAATGTTACATTTTACCCGCAAACACCCTCTTCCGGCAAGATTATTGGAATCATCGCCTTTTTTGTGGCCGCACCCGTCCAGCTACTTTTTGAGTCAATAGTCCTTTGAAGAAGGATTTATTCTTTCATTCACGTTTCATTGCTTTTTAAATCCTTGAACAAATTTTTATAGAGAAATGTTTTTAAGGGTAAATAATAAACAAGAAATGCGAGTTAAATATGATTTAATTTCGTAATTTTTCTTAGCAATTATATTTCGTTCTCAGCATCTGAATACTTATAATTAGACACAGTAATACATAAGTCAGTGTCACGTTATTTTAACAAATTTATTATGTATTTAAGCGCATATTTTGTAAACTATTTTACACATTGTTTGGAATGTTTTAATGTCTTTTACAGTATCTATGTATTCTATGGAATAATGGAGGAATGTAAAGCCACAACAGATATTCTTAATACATTGACTGAATGGTGGACAACGGTTTCGCAACATTTACTTTTACTGACTAATGCTGAACATTATAACGTTTGAACATCTGTATGTTCATTGTATTTCTATGAAGTATTGTGTATCCTTAATGTTTATAACGGTGCCACAAAGTTATTGCCTCTTGTTGGACTTTAGAAACAGTTGAAAAACCTTGCTTGCTCGTTATCGCTTACGGCGGGTTATTGAGTACTATAATGTTCCACATTAATCGATAGCTTTACTTATAATTTGAATATACACTGGGTACAGGATACAAATACTATATATTTACTAAGTTTTTGGGTGTACTTTGCGATCATTTTCAAGTGGTAAACAGTGCACGCGTTTGTTCAATGGTGGGCGCATTTGAAGTTAAATTTGGTGTCGTCAAATTTCCCATTTCACTAAAATTACATTTGAATACTGCTTACTAGAAAATTACGTCATCATCAATGTTCCCCTTGAAAATGATTGCAAACATGAATAAATTCTGTTATATTTTCTTAAGTTAAATATTTTTATCTACTCCAAGTTTACAGACAAAATTAATACACTAGTCATAATGCGAACACATGGTCATACACTGCCACCACACTATGGCACAGATCTTATTAAAATATTAAGATTATAAATGTCCTTTATATGTTTTCACGGTGACGAAATAAAGATAACAGCAGAACACTCGGAACTCGATGCTTTCACGTTTCAGTTCGAATCGGTACTGAAACTATTTAGTGAAACATTAGCATCGGCAAACATCGACAAGATTTCGACAAAAGAGATTCAAATACCTATCACTCTCATACAAACTCTTAAAATAATATATACAAAGCGCTCGAAATCATACAAACAAATTCACATATCAACCGGAAAATATATTCAAATGAACATTAGTAAGGAAAAGTTTCAGTACATGGACTTAGTAAAGGAAACTAGGTCATAGCAACTGTGGCTAATCACAAGAGAGCGGTTGGTCGGATAGATTAAATACCCATAATTAAATACAAAACATTTTAATACAACTTTACATCTAACACCTACGTTTACAAATTTCTGATTAACTTTTGTTTGATAAATAAGTAAACACAATTATTTTTATTATATTTACAAGCAGATAACACGATCCGTACTTAATAATAAAGCGTTTTAAATAATAACACACTGAGAATTGACGTAAAGGCGTTTTTGCTACACTTAAGGCGAGCCAGCCGGAGCAATCGAAGGCTACATAGACTTACGACGCGACGGTCGAGCGAGGTGTTAGACGAGCGCGAGCAGGACGTCCAGCGGTGGTCCGGCGGGACACTCGTGACTCGCGAGACTACTATTTGCTCTTTCCACAGAAAACCTTTTTTCCTTTTAAAGCACGAGTCCGACCGCTGGCACAAGAGCAAACGAGCGCTACGATGTTACACGACCTTAAGGAATTTCACAGCTCCGGGCGTCGTCCCGGCTCGGCGTTTTTTTCCCATTATTTGCTCTCTCGCTTCAGCTACCATTCATGCGGCGTTTGAAACGCCGCGGCCACCGCGGCCGAGCTAACCTAACGCTATCCAGTCCACGTCACTGTAATAATACTGCGATAGTTGACTAATACTCTGTCCACTCACAATGTCCATCGACAGCTGGCAACGGAACGCGCAAAGCGTTGAAGCGTAAATGAGCTGCTAAGGTGTCGGGGCTGGGCGCCTACGTGCCGTCGCAGTTCCTCCGCCGCTGATGCCGGCCGTGGTGGTGGCGCGTGCCGTGGCACGGCGGCTTGATGGAGTTCTGCGGCGGGGGCCGGAGCCTACGCTGCGGACGCCACTTGGGCGCCGCAGGCTCGCCGGCGCCGGCGCGCACTTTGTTGTGCCAGCTGATGTCGAAGTCGTGCGCCTCCTTCATGAACGAGAAGCACTTGTGCAGGCGCTCCGTCAGCCGGCTCTTGCCGCGCCGCATCTGCGTGCCCCGCCGGTTGAACCCTATGTAGCGGTCCTCGTTCTTCACCAGGTGGTATCTGTTGTAGCCGTCCACAAACTCCTCTTTGAATAGGCAGTTGGGCTGTCTCTCCGCTTGGAAACGAGTCTGTTGACAAACAAACGCGGTTATGAATACACCAAGAAGTAGAAAAACACTATATTTCTAAAAGAATATCTGTAATGACACTGGTTTTTAAATAATGTATGCTACTCACCAATCGTCTGCCAACGAGCCGAGACCGGTTGAAGCACAGGTACATGTCCTGCACGGGAGAGTGGATGAGCAGTTCTAGGCTGAAACCGCGCGTACTGATGGTGAGATTCGCTGAAACAATAGAAAACAATTATTAAATAAAGTAATACACACAAAACAAAATACCTTATCGAACACCTGCGAGGAACTAATTTTTATAACTTTAATTTGTTTATTCAAATTGTTATGCCTATAAAACAAAACTAATTTAACTACAACAAACACCGTCTAATGAAACATAAATCAAACTTTCTTCCCGAAACACGAATTAATTAACTCATAAGAGTGGGAATTAATAAATAGAAAGTAAATATTCGAAGAATTCCCGTTCTACTCCTGCTTATAGTAATTACGACACCCCAGGTGCATATTTTCCAATTTCAATCAACGCCGCTGGCCCTAGTCACGTAATAAATTCGATTTATATTGTAGAAGAGTTAGTCGAACGTAGTCAGGTGCAACAAACTAATCGTTAATGATATTTGAACACTAATAAAGTACAGAAATAAAATGTCGATAAATATTAATCTATTGCCGGACATTCAATACTTGACGTGTAAGGTACGGCTTACATGCTGGGAGAAAGTTGGCTATCATTCTTTTTATGTTTATTGTATGAAAAGAAAATGATTTATGAGTACTAAGTTTTGAATAGGTAGCGTATATTTTCATATTGTCACGTAGCTGGCTGTCGAAATAGTTTATTAAAGAAAAAAAATCAAATGAAAAGGTTAAAAATATGTTTAGTTACCGAGTTTTGTACACATTAAATCACGTCAAACAGAATAATATAGACATCAAGTCTCCATAACAATTGACGTTTTTTATCTCATTTACGTAATTTGTACTCAAAGCACGATACTTCAATGGAAGCTATCGTCCCTGACTTTATGAACTGAGATATATTTACTGACAAATATTTTAGGACCACACACATTGTTTTAAATTGAATTGATAATTTAAACATTAGATAAATTAAGCATAAGTGTTACTAAACACCGATATAATTTTAACATTTTTTATTCACTAATAGAATTTAATTGAGCGCCAACTTTTATAGTATCTCAAGTTAAGTCGAAATCTGCTCTAAACAATTATTGGAATCACAAAAAAATATATTTAAAATTACGTTGACCACATCGCCATGTAAGCCTTCACAACTATCGAAAGATAACACATATAGGGGCAAAGTAGGAGTATGGAATTCGATGACCAAACGACGGGACATGTATAAAAGAATTAATAAAAATAAAACTATGTATGTAGTCACGGCCGCCCGTGACACCGCCGGTGTCATTTCAATTAACATTAAAAGAAATAAAAATGCTTTGACTCGAACAGAACATAAATTCGTTATAATTTCGGTGTGACTGAATGAATTTGTGTGAAAGTAGATTTTGTGATGCATTCAAACAAAACGTTTGTGACAGGAACTATTGATAAAGTTTAGTGTTTTAAACTTGTTATTCTACGATGACATTATTCAATGGATTTCGATCTTGGTGCTTTCTCTGAAATTACGTTTATTAATACCGATACAATAAAATATAATACAAATGATATTAGTTCCTTAATTCATTATTAATTGCCTGTTAAGAAAAAATCAACACACATTGGCCACCAGAGAAAGGGTATTCTTGCCGAGATCATACATGTTTGAAGGTAGGTTAAAGATCTAACCACTAGACTGCTGCTAAGCGCTGGAAGACTGAAACCGCAAGACCCAAAAATAGGATTTGGAAATCAAAATGGAAGGACAATTTCGCTTAGCAGTAGATAGGTACTCGGGCACAAACATAGGCAAACTCTATGAAATATTTTTCAACAAACATGTAGATATACATACTCTGGCACAAAAAGAGGCATAATTCTATGACGTATTCTCAACAAGCGTACCGAAATATGTTAATCTCAGGGTATTAGAAACGTAATTACTTTCTTAAACATTTTCTTTTGCTTTTATTGCGGCTATAAAAACGGCAAAGATAACAGGGAGCTGTGTTTAAAAGTTCTTATTTTCTAATCCTTATTTGTTCATGAAGAATCGTGTTATACAAACGTCAACGTAATTTTTCTTACATCTTAGTACTAAGATTAGTATATATTATATTGTTTTATTACAGTTATTTTAAGGTTCATTTCTATGTTCAACGTTTTAATAACTTTGTTTGTTATAAACAAGAAACAAGTACGAAAGTTTCACTCTTAAAAAGTATTTTCTTTTCTCATAAACGTCATCATACTTACTCAAATACAAGTGTTTGTTTATCATGTTCTTTGTTGACGCAAAAACAAGATTGAGAGTTTTGGAGTTGACCTATGGGCCCTATGGCCGACTTTAGGTCGAAGGGACTTTCTTTCAGGCGTAACGAACCGGGTAAACATTGCCCAACGTCCGTAATAGGCTAATTTTGTAAAGACAACATAATCTCAAGTCGGTAAAGCAAACATGCTTTGAAGTGCCGACTGACGCTTGTAATTTCACTTAGGCTTTGTACAGACAGTAACAAAAGTTAAACTAAATTAAATTAAAGTACCACCAAAAATTTAAAAAAAAATGTTGAATTATTGTTAAAAAAGTTAACAATATATAAGTTTTGATGAATAAGCTACTTCATTTCGAAATCTCAATACTAAGTTATTGAAATCTAAAGTCTAGTAAATCTTATAGTTCATGGACTTTTGTTGCTGTCTGTACAATGCTAGTGGTATTTCCAGTAACAAGGAAATAATTTATTGGACGCATGCGTGATGGGTAACGTCTTACAACTTGCAACCTATAATTACGTTTTAAATAAGCAATTTGCTTGATTTTTGTTATGAAAAACTTAGTAAGGATTCATTTTTAAACTCATTTTAATTTTGCTTTTAATACTGGCAAAAAACAATTGAACATCCAGCTATTTGAAAAATCTCTTTCGATATATTTTTTTACTAATAAGGTTTTATTCAAAACTTAAGTTTCGTAATCCATCACAGACAAAACAAATGAATATAGTATCGCGATTCTACTTAAAAAAAAAAACAAAATGATTTAAACGGATTTAGCACTTCCATAATCCGATGTACTTTCTAGAAAGTGGTAAGTATAAATATTTGGTAGTGTTGTAACGAGCCGGGCGGGTCAATGACTGGCTATCGCTACGATAACGTCATATCGATGTAATCTATACAATGTACTTGTTACCTTAATTCTATAAAGGAAAATATCTTTTGTTGGTATCCTTGTAAGCTAATAGTTACCTACATTTTGTATTTTCGTTTTTTGTCTTACCTATAGCCTATACAATTTCAAAATTAAAAGTCTTATATTCAAATTAGGCTACAAAGTAGCGCTTTTTGAACGTCAAGATTTATAAATACAAATATAGACAGAACCCTTCACCGCTTCTTGTGGTATTGCTGCGGGAGAAGGAATGGCAGAACAAACTCCCCAGCAGCACGCTGTCTTTCGAATAACATTAATTTATTCTTCATCTTATAATTAAACTGTTGGAGTTGTGGAAGAGAGATGCAGCTCTTGCTTTAACAGGTAGGTTTTATAAATAATCTAATAGCAAACGTATCAAATATGTTGATAAAAATAAATTCCTTATTATTTAATCATTGTCTGTCTGGTTTGATTGAATGTTTGTATGACATGATGTACTAAATTTTATAAAAGTTTGACTGCCAAGCCAAGTCAAGGTTGTAGTTTCAAATCCCTGTATGTACCGATGTCTTTTCGACGTCATATGCGTTTGCGTTGCAAATTAATTATCACTTGCTAAAAGCAGTGAAAGAAAACCTCCTGAAGAAACCAGCACAGTATACCTGAGGATGTTTAAGGGGGTGTTAAGCCACCTCAGAGCCTTTCAGGTGGTTTAAACTCTGACAACAAGTTGTACATTAAACGTACGAAAATAAACTTCTTAATAATCTTTCAAATTCGATCAAAAACCTATTTAATAGTTATCGAGTAATTTCGATTATTTTTTGTAATTTCAGATTTTAATTTTGTCATTGTCTTAAAACCTATTTATATACTACTAGCACGTACATACTTGTAATTAGGCAAATAATTTTCTATAAATAAAAAGTTAGTCATTTTATTATTTATTACACTATCTTTAATTATATTACATAATTAATACTTAGGTCTAATTAAAAAGGATTATAACTTAGTCTTAATAATTTAATACATTATTTTTGATAGCGTTTTAGATAAACATTATCAAAAATCAGACCATCACAGGTGTACCTACACCTATGTACGTACGAACTGATTTAATTATTGAAAAACTTAAATGGCTGTAATCTGTGTAATCCCATTCATTAATAAGCTGATTTCTAGGCGTGTCAAATGAATTGACTTGATAATATGTGTGTGATAAATGCCCTCAGAGTAGGATTCGGACGAACTGTCATCAATCATTTGATATTAGGTACGTATTTTACAGTAATCCGGTGAAAATTTTCGACACCAATCGGGTCTAAGAGTCTAATTAAAAGATATTTTTTATATCCGTTTTCCTTAAAAATGATTTCAGTGTGTTAAATCTTGCTTTTTTTTTCTTACTGTTTAATAAGGTATGCATTGTGACTACGGCCCGAAAGAAAATATTTTATTATACAAGCTGATAGGTATTCTAAAATATTATTTGATAATAAGAGATGCAATGGCAAAGATGTAAAAGAGCAGGTCTTCATAAAGTTATCGGCTAAACTATTAAGCCATAACATTTGAATTTACAAATGAAAATATTTACAGTAATTATGTTTTATCTTTCTCAGAACTTAATGCAAATAAACGTAATTATGACTATTAAATTAATAACCAATTAAAATCATCGTATAATGTCGTAGCCAGTCCGTCTCAAGTAAATATTCGATTATACCTATAGGATGACATTGTATAGAGCCTTGGACATTGTAATCAACATGTAAACACACTACTTTTACGTAATACATACACGATAAGTTTAATGAGGCTCCAATTGTCAAATAAGAGGAACTACGTCATTTGTGTAAATAAATACAAAACCAAAAACGAGCGAAATTTCTGCATTGGAATTTATGTACCGCACTTAATATGCTGAATGAATTAATTCTGATGTATGTACCGTTTATTGCATGAATTCGTTTCACTATCCTAAAAGTCGGTTAAACAACGTGTATAAGCAACAAAAACATAATTATGCCAAGATTTTCGTGGTCGTTTCGTCGTTCACGTAGTTGTGGATAGTTAAGCGTGCGTAAATTGTAGAGTTTGATATTGTTGTCAACAGTTGTTTCCATAAATTCATAATACGTTGATGTCATATTATTATTTCAAGCAACTGTCACTGTAACTTCCCTTATTTCGTGGGAAATTCTTGGGTAGAGGAAAGGCAGAAAGTAACCTCCCTTAGGGGCATTTACTGATAATTGGATACAGTCACCCGTTACTACTACTTACTGGCCACTAGCAAACGTTGCATCCGAAAGCAAATCCTTCGTCGGCTTACCAAACGTAACCTACGGAACACACGAATGTGCAGGGAAAGGATGTTTTACACTAGTTCTATAGAAGTCAAACATTCATCGGTGGCTTGTATCCGACACAAGATACAAAAGTGTCCACGTTTGCGCTAGCCCTTAAAAAGAAGAGTCGTCTAACATGACATTTTCCACGCCATCATGGCGCCAGCCCTATATTAATTAACCAACCGGATTCCCACATACTAATTACAGTTGTTGATAAAGCGAAATCCCTGTTAACAGAGCTGTCTAAGATAAACGTAGGTATATAAACTAGTAGAGGCGGTAAAGCGTGTACAACGCATCTTAACCCAAGGGATAGAGCTCGTAATCTGACCGAATCCGACAGGATACGGCCGCTGCGGTAGGTAAGTATTTGACAGGAATCTTGTGTTAAATTCCAGACTGCTTTGCTTTAGAACACGTTTCCATAACCTTACGATAGCTTAGAGTCAAAGAAAATGTAAAGAAAAATACGTTGTGTGCTAGAAACGTAATTTCTATCTAAATTGGAACGGTTATCGATTTTTGAGTCAGATAAATTTGAGTTACATTGCAACTTTTTTTTGATAAAAGCAAATTATTTCTGCTATTTATAGCTATGCTTACGTAATTACAATAATCTCCTTATATTCCTTTACTTATAAGCGGATTACTACTGAGTATCCACCTGTTATTATAGTAGATATATTTCATATTGAAAAATTTCATACATCCAAATCTTGTTTTATACATTCCTCAATCTTCATGTGATCGTGTCATATCAACTCCTAACTTCTTGAAAAACGATACGTCAAAAATCCCGTACAAAATTTTCCTTGACAATGGAAACGCACGTCCCTAGCGCCTCCCCGGCGACAGGATATGTACCCACAGAGGCACTATAAACAGGGATTAGCCGCTATTGAAATCCTTTAGCCATCTCTGCTATCTCTTAATCCCGACAACTTCATAGCTTCATACAATCCTCATACACGCTTCATACATATGAATTATTTTGTCGGCTTGTTTCTCTTTCAACGTAGTAGGATAATGTCGTAAGGCTAGTAATACTGACGGATTTGCTAGCGCTTCTTTTGTTGGTTTATCTTTATTTACGAGCACATCTTTTAATACTTGATTTGTATAATACAGAGTCAGGGTTGTGCTATAAAGAAGTTCTTGTCAGATTTCAATACAAAGTTTTTTTTAATTCTATGATGCTTTTTTTTGCTGAACAGTGCATGATATAGAGCGACGTCTATCTCCCACAAATTTATCGTTCTAACTTTAAGAGGTGGTAGACCCACTGACCATCTGGCTGGACATGTAAAAAAAACCTACAAACGTTCAACGAAATTCTCAAATTTTATAGTGTTAACAAGTTGGTTCAAAGAGTTATCAAAAGTCAATTTCAATCGCCTTTTTGCGTGTCATGGTTAACGTATGTTTACATGCATTCTACGGGAATTGTTCCAAATTTATCAATTTTGGATAAAAAATTAAAATTGACTCATAATTACTATAGTCGTAGTTTGGACATCTGTTTTAATAGCACATTGCGGAAGTATCGCCTTGTTTGTGAATATTTAATATTTATTACTTTGTTTTAATTAATCTATTTTCCCATTCCTGGCGTATACCGTTACCCTTAACTGGGAATTGTTTTTGGTGCATACCTACGTCATTGTAAAATCTGTTTCTTTTTCTATTTTTTTTTGTTTCTGTAACGTCTTTTCTATGAATTCATTCCTGTATTTAATAACACATGTATTTTTTGTATAAGACTAATCTGCTTTTTATGTTCTAAGTTGCTCGTGTCTAAAATCATCTTAGACAATATTTTTGTAAATAAGTGGTATAGTTGATGCTTTTTATTAAAAATAATACAATTTAATTTAAATTATCAAAATACCTCTACTGTCGAACAATAATTACGGTAAAATGTTAAAAAAATGCGCTTACCAAATCGAAATTAAAAACAAAACGTGCTCAATTCCACGTTTGCTCCACGACATTGGCGCAACTATTTCATAAACATATGTTAATTACAAAAATACCAACAGAGTAAGAAAACAAGCACTAATGAGTTGTTTAATGTAATTAATTATACGGTAGGTATGTCCTATAAAATCATGTGAATAAATAATGTACAAGTTGAACTATTCGCTCTATTCAGCCATACAATGACTTGTCTATTACTACTTATTATATTATTACTCTATGGAATCCGAGCTATAAAACCTTCACGTCTTTTCCTTGTCAATCTTCCTCGTGCATATGACGTCACAGACAGTTTACCTACTTTACAAGAATCCTGACATTTGAGGCGGTTTCACATCGACGGTTTTGTAACAACGTTTAATAATTCAGTGTATCGTGTATCTATTTGAATATTACAAACATCACGCAGATGTCAAATATGACTTCAAATGTCATAAGCTACTTGTTTCCCGTGAACTTGAAGTGATAAAAAATGTAGAGAAAACATTTACTTAATGGTGTCGAAATTAATCGTTCACTTATTTTTGAGGCTTGAAGTTACATATTTGAATTAGGAAGGCGACAAAAGAGGTTTCTTGAACTTCTTAGAAACTATTTTTAGAATTTGCTACTAATTCTTTATTTGAACTACAAGAATAGAGACGATTTAATCGGATTTAATGTTTCATAACAATTTTTTGCATGTAAAACGTCATTAACAAAGATGATATTAGATTTTAATTAAATTAACAGATTACTTTGATTCTTGCACAATGTTGTGTCATTACAGCTCAAATATGATTTTGAGATAAGTGATATAACAAAAAATTATAATTATCTATCACATTACTCTTGTTTAAAGACGATTGTCACGATTGCATAATAAATGATCAAGTATTGCAGTATAGATACAATCATTCTTCAAAATATAAAAAGAAAAAAATAGGTAACGCATTAAAATAAAAATGAGAGTAACTAACGCAAAACAATGCAATTGGGACCCAACGACTTTATAATTATAACACTCGTTTCGACGATTTTCAGAGCCCGATAAGACGTATAATTATACTATTAAATACAATAATACTAATACGATAATTATAATTATTCACATTAATTAAACATGAGATATTAATAAAGCAATATCAATTACAAGCAATTCTATAGAACCGCATACCGTGTGCACCATGGATTCTATACTTCGTTCTAATCGCACTGAGACTTATACATTAGCTTAGATATAAATATCAGGTTACGTCTAGTCTGACTAGATTATGTGACCACAAACATTATGTGGCATTGACACTAATACTAGATATGCCCGATACCTTTACAATATTAGAGGGCTACCACGAAAACTTGAACGTAGAAATTAGGTAGATAGTAGAATAGTAAAGCAAAGTAAGTAAGACTATACACGTCCCACTGCTAGGCATAGGCCTCTTCCCATATAGGGAAGGTTTGAGCATTGATCACCACGCTAGCTCACTGCGGATTAGCGATTTCAGATTCCAATATTTGAAATCCAGGTTTCCTCACGATGTTTTCCTTCACCGTTTGTCAGTTGTTTCTTAGTATAATTAAGAAAGTACGTAAAAATGAGAGTATACTACGATCACGGGCTCAGCATTACCAACTGAACTACCGAGATAGCTGTAGTGTTACTGTGACGTAAACGATTCTTTTCTGTATTTTTCTAAGAACTTTAAATATTGAAAATTATTTTCGTCATCGAGTTCCATTGGTACACCCCTGAATTATCGGTGTTTATGTAGAATCTGGCACATGACACACTAGACGCCCCCTAGACTGATCTCAAATATTTACAACAAAAGAGATAATTTCACAATTCTTATCTATTACTGGAAATGACATATAAGGATAAGTGTGAATTTTGGCACGAGGTTTGCGGTTCATACTTACTCGTAAATCATCGTCTTTTGTTTTCAGAATTCAAAATAAACATTGTGTAACTTTGATTTGAATATACAGTCTAGTTTGCTCTCTTTTTCCGTCATAAATAAATCTAGTCTTCTACTTTGCTACATTATTATACTGTAAAGTATAATAGAAAGACTGCGTGCTGCTGGAGAGTTTGTTGCGTTTCTTCTTACACAACTAAAGCACAGAAAGCGGCAAGGGATAGGCGATGGGGTGCAGTTTACTATCATTTTGACGTTCAAAAATTGTTACATTGTAGCCTAATTTGAATTAATGACTTTTGATTTTGAGCGTATTATAGAAATAATGTAAGCTTGAAACTTACACCTAATTAAATAAATAGTTGGACTATTTCAAAGTATTGCTATAAAAATGCTTTATTTACCTATTGTGCGGTTTGTTATTATTTGCATTAATTGACCCGATTAACTATGACTAACTTTTCCAATAAATCTAGACAGAAAGGGAGTAGGTATGTATGACGTTTGACCAAAAAACTATGTCAATATTGCACTGACCACTTTAAAAGATAACTAGGACAAGGGAAATTGATCTTTAAAATGATGATGATAAAAGTGACTTGGACAGCAACATGTTATCTTGTGATATGTTTTGGTAAGGATTGTCGCAGCTATTGGAATCAGGTCAAACGCATATTGATACGAATTTTGACGCGTCTTTAAGATACGATAAAATGTGCGTATCCGATATTTTGGTAGACTTTTAGACGTTTTAATGGAAACTCAAGAGAATATTGTAAATTGACTGAGAAACCTATTCACTGTGTTTATAAGAAGAGTTGATTGCCCTATTAAATTAATTGTAATGCAACATGTCCATGTGTTTCGATAAAAAAAAATATAGTATTGCAATTGTCTGTACGAATAAGTAAATAGGCTAAAAATAGTGTTTTTACACCTATATTTTTCAAGCAACCAAGGTTTACTTGTCTATTACAGTAACTAAATGTTTTATCTTCCCTAAGGAAGTGACACAAAATATGTAAAGACGATTTCGATGTTAGCGAAGATACAAATGGCTAATTTCTTTGTAAATGACATTTCTTTTTGAGAAATCACATGATCACTCTTCATTTTCTTTATAAAATTCTCTTCTTTGGAAAGGATGATGAAATGTAAAGTATTTCTTGCTACGTATATACCTGTTACATTAATACTTACTAATGAAAACAACTTCGCAAACGCCGGCTTAAGTCGAAGCCGAAAAAAGTACTTACACCGTACATTCTTGCAACAATAACAAATACGATCCCTGCAGTGTAATATTAAATGTTTACTAAACATATTTTTTTTATTCGCGACATTAACACTGGCAACTCAGACCACCCAACAAGCAATTGTTGTGAACACATGTTCAATAACAGTAATAAAGTAACAGATAAACTGTATCTGTCTGTTATTTTGATAAATTAATGTGCCTGAATATCCTATCAAGTTGTATTAATTGAAATACGTAATAAAAACACTGATAAAACTTTGGCCCAGTTGATTGTGATGCGTGGATTGTTTTATTAAGAATTATTATGTGTCTAGCATTCTTGGACAATTTAGGCGGTGTTGGCTTACTCTTTACTGCTCTTTAGTCATACACTCAACTGTCCTCAGACCATTTATGAAGAAACATGAAGTCAAACTAGTGATGTCAAACCAGGGTTCAAGATAAAGTGGTTGAAAGACAAGAAAATGCTATTTGAATAACAGCTTTCAACATGTATTCCGTTTTGCGCTGAAAGGTATTAATTAATTTAGAAATATCACAACTGAAATTTATTATTATCTTTTTAAAATTCCACAATATTTCTACTATAGAGATTAATTAACGCCCATCAATAAAATGAAGTAGGAAAGACCATGTTTGTTTACCTTCACAAGCAAATACCACAAACGACTGTGCAAGTCACGCCACTTGCCTACTTATTAACAAAACATCAAATGTTATCACCGAGTTTCTCGCGGTTAAATACAACAAACAAACCGATTATAATCGATACAAATTGTTTAAGAAAAAAAAAGAAAAAATCACGGTACGTCCCTAATAGGGCCATCGAAACGCATTCGAGGAAATAACAATCGAATTTCAAATTAAGAGCGTTTGTTTTTTTTTCCGAAGCGCGCGCAAATTACATTAATAATTCTATTAAATTAGACCACGTTATTAAGGGGTCGTGCGTGTGGTATATTTTTTTGCAAAACAGAGGGCCTTATGGTCCTTTATTATTATGTTTTAAACGTAACAACTTAATTTAGGTAGGCGCCGCACCGCCTACATCGATTGATTTCGTATAATTTTCGTTCCGCCAAACAATCTTTCGATGAATTGCCACAAAAAATAAACCACCGTGCGAGTTATCAACGTTTAAGAGCTTGCGGTGTTTCAAGAGGTTTACCGTATAACTTATAAACGAATGCCTATATTTAAGTCGCAGTATTTACAGTAATAATAGTACATAATTGTAAAATATTAATAGTATAGGGCCAATATTAAGTTGCGGTTTACAATTTGTTTAGTTCTTGATGATGATGAGTTGATGAGTTTTTCACAGAAATTATACTTAATAATATTAGCAAGTGACAGTAAATGTTTGTCTAACTATCCATGTTCGTCATAAATAATTTTATGTATGTAAAGATACATAAAAAGCACTAGTCAATTACTTTAGTGAAAGTAGGTACATCAATGTTACAATTATTTGATTAATGTTCTACATTTGAATTACTAATCGAATAATAATCCCATTTGTTATTAAACCTGTTTATTGGTGACACAAAACGTCATAAATATTTATCCAAGTTCCATTTTTAAAGCCTGAGGCATCCGCACTGTTGCCGTTAGTTCCAACCAGCCAATGCTCTAACACGATGGGAATAATTAAATTTCGTTATCAGTGCCTTCGAATCTAATTTTAATTAAAAAGCGTCACATATTTCACGCGGTATTCGGTGGTAGGCGGTGCAATGTGTCCAACGAGTACAACCGACCAAATTTAGTTGAACCACATTCCGTTAGTATTTTCGTATGTACAAACAAAAATTAGAGGTCAATTTAATCTGGCGATGCAATATTAAATCGTTAAATTTAATATTGGCTGTGTAGTTTCTTTTATTGCTTCACAACTAACACGTATGCTAACACGGGTCAAGTGATTAAATTTTTTACTCTGGCAACAAATAAATGTTTATTCTCACGCGATTATTGTTCATATTAAATTAATGGCTTTCCGCTCTGTATTATTTATTGACGTTATGTAAAAAATGTACGTAATGTATAACATTATTGAGCGTCGGCATTTTATAAGTGGTAATTTTGATATTAGAATTTACGATCAATTTAGTTTGTAATGAACAGTGCGTAGGTGATGCAATAAATATAAAGTAAACATCTTCATAATTAAATTACGTGTCAAAATGCTGATATGAAACTGTCGCGGACTTTATTAGGTCACTAGTTGTAAGACCGTACGCTCGCATGTATTGTGAACTTCAATAGTAAGATGGTGCGCTTTGCATAAACACTGCTACTTAAAATACAGACTACGAAGCAATATCGACTCTGTTTTGAAAGCAGTTCAGCTGAAAATGCAAAATCGGGTTTTAGGGATCGCAATTATAAAGATAAAGTGGTCACCACAATATACCTGCATGGCTCACAATTATTATCCATCCCTTTCTGTGATTTCGATCAGATCCCTTTGCTTCAACCCATTATAAAACGATACGGGTGCATACTAATTATAATTTCAAAAGAACATCAAAAACATCTCATAAATTACCAAACCAACAAGATTTTTGGTATGTTAAATCACACGCACTTGCCTCCTCTTTTTTATTTTCAACACGGAGACAAAATACAACTTAAAATTTAATGTTTTTTTTAGTACTACCTAACCGCTAATCTTCAAAACTAACGAGAAAGGTGAAAGTAAAAACAAATGACGCTAAAAATTGCGTCTGTCTTAATAAATATTAAGTAATTCGCAAGTAAGAATAGTATTACATATTCACCAACATTACTTTCATCAAATAATAGAAAAATGAGAGGCCCTTCACCGCTCCATGGCTTGCTTAAAAGCCAAGTCTTGTACAAATAGAAAAAGTCCTCGATTTATCGCCGATGTCGTTAGGGGAGTTTTTGCAAATGTTTTTGTTAAGGCCGAGAGAAATAATGATAGAAAATAACCAAAAAAGCAAAGCGACTTAAATTATCGCTGAGTTTTATTGCAAAAAACTCACTCGGTGAGACTTTTTGTCATATGTTAAAGTAATAGCTGATTAAAGTAGGCGATGAAAGGAGCAAGCTAACGAGAATTAGATGCTGGGGTAAGCGCTTGTTAAATGGCGTGATTATAGAATATTCAACACGGTTTTACATGACTTAAAATACAATTTAAAGCCAAGTTACATGTAAATTCAAGTCTATGAGAAATTCTTTCACCCGATGAATGCAGAATTTCACAAGCAGGTCAGGGAACAACACTCAAAGAGTAAGATATTTCACTAATAAGCGAGGCGTAGTGCGAAAGGCTCAAACAGTCACATTTCACAGTCGTAACTCCGTAGCAATGCTGTACCCGTTACTATATCGCACAGTGGTCTCTAGTTCCCTACCTGTTGCGGTGACTGGCCATTGACCCGTCAAGTATTGACATATTCCTATAGTTTCTCACGTCTAGCCCCTACAATACTCGTGTGCTTTTACTGTGTTAGCAAAATACAGGCTTCATCGATGCATCTCTGTACGTCTTTTAGCTGGTTTACGTTTTTGTTTTTGTTAACCTGAATAGTAGTTATGATGACCATATGATTGTATTGATTAATAAAGTAATAATTGATCATTATTGATTACACAATGCCCTTATTGTAAGAGGAGAAATTAAATTCTTCGAGGACTCTATATTGAGCCCACTGTTCTGGTATGTATTCAAACGTCATATAAAAATCAATCAGAGCACAAATGTCTCAACGCCTTATCTAACTTACAGACCTTACGTCGCCGTCTTTACTATTTCTGTTAAAACAATTGTCTAAAACCTTGAGACTGAAAGTAAATCATTATTATAACCGCGAGAACACACAGCTGTAGAACAATTCAAATTCGAAACTCGAAAATCAATATCCAATAGAATGTTAATGAAATAACACACCCGGTTTTACCGTCTCGAATAGTGATTCTCAACCTTTTGCAGTTGCGGTACGACACCACAAGCTTTCAGTTAAGGCAGCGATAAAATATTCTGTCGAGTGGCTCGGTGAACCCCAGGTTGGGCACTCCTGATTTATAACGACCGCTTCCAAATGAAACGCTTGATTGACGCCAATTATTGTATTACTTATTCACGTCTGATGTCTGTATTGTCTTCGTGATTGTAATTCAATTGGAGGTAATTGATAAATGTAATCGGGCATCGTGAATCATATCGGTGTTTGTTTTGGAATGTCGAGTCTGATTTCATGCTATTTTCTGGTATCCTATCTATAATCAGTAAGATTTTTCAGCTAAAGAGGTCATGTAAACGAGAAAGAATGGTCTAACAAGTCATACGTACGTTTTAAACAATTAAAGATTTATCCTTCAAGATAGTTACTTCCTCTTTGAATATTCAAACGATATCATTTGTCTAATTTGCAACACGCATCATGTCATATAACTTCAACGTTAGTGCCTCTTTAAGATTTTGATATCCTCTCGATAAAATAAGTAATAAATGATTAAATATTAACAAGGATGTAAAAACAGAAGGTACTTACGCTGGTCGTTTCCATCGGAGCGAGCCATGACGGTACCGTTTGGAAACACGTTGACGTACATATGGGAGCACTGGCTGTAGAGGCGAACCGACCGGACCATCGATGGCACCGCACCGCAGATCACCACCTGCAAACCAACAAAAACATCAATGTAATCTTAAATTTAAATGTCACTAATAATCTCGCACTAACTGAATTTATTATTCAATTAGAGGAACGAGCATTACAAGATAAGTCCATTTGATGAAGTGCAGAAATAAATTCACAAACGATTTGGAATATTTTAATTTATTCAGCTTATCGTGAATCAGGTTTGTAAGGGTGATAATTATGAAAATTACCAAGCACGACAAGATCTCTTAATACACATTTAGTAAGCCTACCTAAGGCCACTAAATTAATAATCTTATTGAGCCATTTTGTGTGTATACTCGTAATGAAACACAGAACTGGATATTTTCGCCGCTATCGGTGCTCGAACAGACTGATGGTCATGCTAAATTGGCGATGCGATAACATTGTGCCGTAAAACACTGATTTACGCAAGTATTACTCATGTCTTTTAACGGTCTACTTTGGACTGTGTCACAGGAGTGACGTAAGACCAACGTAACGAAGTTGAGGAAAACTAAAACTGTATTGAAAATCCAATATCGCGGTAACGGAAGTTGTAAAACGGATTGTGGTTTCATCGTCATTTGATTAGAACTATACTTCGCCGAAGGAAAGCGTGTGATGTAAGTAAGTGTGGATGTCATAGAGAAACCGCCTAACACTCTCCTGCTGCGTGTGGTCCATTCTACCTCACTCTAAGAACTAAGTGTCAAGTCGTTTAAATTAGTTTCCTTATTCTGTTGGTGCTTTCACCGGGATTTTAATGGCGCCAGTGTCGACCGACACCTCATTACGCAGATATTGATCAAACCTTATCTCCTATGACCTTGCGAACTTCACGAGTTGAGTTGTTGAATATTTTACTCGTTAACCCCGAATCACGACTAAATTTCCTTCTAATTTCCGTTGTCAGATCTAGACCTTTTTTGTTAACAACATCAATTTACCTACCTACCGACATTTATAGGTACGTATTTATTTCATCAATACTAACCTCATTGCAAATATTGATAATTATCTTGGTGTTTGCTTATTTAAAACGATGCTTAGGGAACGTACAGCTATTATAGTCATATTGAATTTTGTAATTATTACTAGAAGTCTCGAGCCACGCGTCGCAGGCACCACAATAAGGAAACAATCGATCGTTTTAATGGGTCAGCCGTGCTCAGCTAATCCGTCAGACTGAGGGTTCAGAATGCCTCGTTTAGGCAATACTAAATCCTATTTAAATGTCATTCAAAGTTGATTTTTCTTATTTATCAGAAGTTGATTTAGGCCCTTTTATTACTGTACTGGCGGTGTCATATTCAGGTGGGAAAGCATAGGCTACCGCGACGCGGTCACTATTCAGCCATATTGCATTTCACGTGAACTTTTTGTAAACAATACTGCATTTACTTTTTAGTGTTGAATGTTTAAGTTATTCGGATTGTTGTCGTTGCCATAGCAATTTAGTTAAACCAATACATGTGAATGTAAATGAGGTAGACAAGTAAGTTTGAACAAATGTGTATAACTCGAAAGCTAATATTACGAAACTTTAATTAACGAAAAATACTTTTTGGTATTTAAAATCTTGACACATAATCATAACACGTCAAAACGGGTCATACTTAAAAATAACGGCGCGTATCCAAATACGACGAGAGAGTTAATTATGATAATGGAATTTACAGAAATTTTCATGTATTTTTAAGAGCAAAGAACATTATACCTCATGGGTTTTTAATAAAACGGTATAGCATATCTTATAAACTGGTACCACAGTGCGGCAATAAACCTCTATGATATTTACATAAAATAAATAATTGTATGGTTATCTCAATTAGTTGTAGCATCATAAGATTATTAAACTTTGTACACTCGATTTTATTATGATAATTAATCGTGATATCGTATCTTAATGCTGTAACTTTGTAATTTATGTTCTCTGAACTATTATGAATATTTACAGAATCGATTTACTTTGACTGTTTTTATTTATGACCTTTTTAGTTCAAGTTATGGTCAGAAATAAAATGCTCAATATCTTTTATCGAATTTCCTTTAAAAAATTGTTATAGACGTTTATATTCGTGATTACTTGATCAGCTGTGTGACGTTAATCTAATTTTACGATCATTTCTTAATTAAATGTCCATTCTTGTTTACGCTTGTCCCGAATAAGGTCTGCAATTATTGAATTATCAATTTGGAGGTCACTGATCGTTCTGTCATTGGGCTTATCTCAGTCGACCCGAGCAAACGCATTACTGACGGTTGATTACATGTCAACCAACCAAAACTATCCAGTACCAAGTGTATCGGAAATTT
>CALNXA010000008.1:2501-211041 GCA_941860345.1 Chrysodeixis includens
GATCGTTATCAGTGAATGTTTGTCATTATTTGTCAAAACAAAACTTTCGCGCACGATGTCTTTCCGGTATACTAACGTACAGTACACCGAGATGGTGAGGACTCTAGCACAGTGTGGTGATAACGTAGCATTAGCGTGTAGAACATTTAATGATAGGCACGGCACGAGTGTTGACCTAGACACGTGTAAAAGACCTAGTGTATTGTGACGAATCAACAAGTGCCGAGGACCTTAAAGATAGGATAGTGGCTGCTTTTGAAACAGTGAAAAGGGACATTCTAGTGTTAAGTGAATTGCGACAACAATTGCGTAAACGAGCTTTTAAGTGCATAGAACAAGGTGGTGGACATTTTGAAAGTGTTTTAAAAACAGGACGCCGTCGTATTAGTGCCGATTAATTTTAAACATGTAAGTTTCTAATTGTTTAATTATTATGATTAATATCTTTTAAACACGTCGCCTTTGTTTAGGTACCTATCAAGTTCATCTCTATCAGCATTTCAATAACAATAACTTACGGTTATTAAAATCATTCATACTAAACAATTCTAATAATAAACATAAATAATTTTATGCCAAGACGTCATAGTATCTACGTACATAAGAATGTAGATAATCTCTTTAGGTTTTCAAATTGGTTTTAAGGGTTTTACTTTTCGTATGTTATGATTTTATGAACTTATGATAGTAGGTATTGGAGAAGCCGCGCGGGCTGCGAGACCTCCACTTTTGTGCGTCTGTGTGCGCGCGTAACGTATTGAGCAATAGGGCGCCCACGCGTTTTGCCAATTATTTGTACAAATTATTCTGACAATAT
Organism: Chrysodeixis includens; assembly: GCA_941860345.1. Taxonomy (NCBI): domain Eukaryota; kingdom Metazoa; phylum Arthropoda; class Insecta; order Lepidoptera; family Noctuidae; genus Chrysodeixis; species Chrysodeixis includens. The sequence goes on from CALNXA010000008.1 coordinate 3,319, forward strand.
GTAATAAAAAAAAAAGATAAAAATGTTTCAATACATTAATTGTGGATAAAAAAGGATATTCTTTTTGGGGTGTCTGTGGATGTGCGTTATTTCCGTTACACGTTGTATATATGGTTAAAACGGAATCCAATTTATTGGTTAGATATTTTATAAAAATCAAAACTCGTATTTTAAAGATTTTTAACACACAAAAATGTGCTTTTAAACAAATGATTTTATTTCCAGCACCTTAAAAAGCGCTATTTTTTTTTTATAAAACAGCATAAATCTTTTAAAGTCATGCTCAATTAATAAAAATCGAAACCTGATTTGTCAGTATTATAAATATCTATACACCCTTTTTCAAAAGTCGGTTAAAAATCCCTCAACGACCCAAGACAGGTGTACTTAGAAATTTATAAGCCTTTAAATAACTTGCGTGGGCCTCAAACTCGACTGTCACGTCAAGATTAAAATCTAAATATTGTATGATGTTTCACGTTTTCAAAACTACGTGACACTTGTAATAAATATTTTGCCGTTCATCTACCAAGCGGTAAATGTCAAGTGTCATCATCTTTATTACACAAAATACACACACAGTAAGAAGAAAAATTCAAATTTAATGTCAAGAAGAAAAAGTCATTTTTTCTGTATAACACAGCAAATGACTTTTCCATCATCATTCCTCTGCCCTTCTCCCAATTATTATTTGGGGTCGGCGCAGCATGTCTTTACTCATGCTGCTTAAGTTTTGGCTGTATTTTACGGCCGGCCACCTGCCTGACGCCAACCCTCCTTGGGAATGCTGTTGCTGGTGGTTTACTCCCCACCAGGAGGTTGACCCGAAGTGCTAGGTGGTATGCACCGGGTCGTAGTATACCTTAGTCGCCTCTTACGACACCCATTGGTCGACATGGGTCAGCCCTATTCGCACCGGAACTGCACGGTATGATGTCTTTTCTATCTTTGTCATATCCATAGATTTGAAGTTATCTATTCGTTTTCTGTTCTATCTGTATTTTAAGTAATTTAAATGTAATCTGTTTCTTAAACATTTCTTAACTAATTTAAAAATGAGCCATGTCTAAGAAACACTCAAAAAGAAACTCGATTGATTGTCATTTTTTTTATCAAAACCGGTCTATCCATTAAAGAGCTACAACGCAACACAAACAGACATTGTCGAAAAACAACACCCCATTTTCCACTCCGAGGTTCAAAAAATGAACAAACAAAATTCATATCACATTTCACCATATTTTTCATCCAGTCAAAAACATCAACATTCAACATTGTCACACAAACTTGACCCTAAAATGTAATAATTTGAATAACTCGTTAAAACCGTGAAAAGGGCGTGTTACCTGCCTACTTAATGTGCTATGTATGTTGTATGCTAATATGAACCCTGACTCCCTCAAAATAGTATATTTGTCAATGTGGAAGCAAGACGGTAATATATTATCGCCCTGTACCCCGTATAACGCCATCCTGCTCTTACATTGCCAACAGTCTTGGTAAAGCGCTTGGTAGAGAAACAAATGCCATTTCGTCTAGTGGTGGAACCATTTTGAAGTTAAAATGAAATATGAATGTGTGTAAGTTTTAAAGTTACTAATGATAGAAATACGTTATTCATATTTGGAAGCATGTATTTTTTTTTATGTAGCCTGTCTGAGATCCCACTGCTGGGCAAAGGCCTCCCCCATTTTCATTACAGCATTTTAATTAGATAAACAACACACCGTCCGTTCGTCACTGCGACACGCTCGCGACTGTATCATGCCATGATCCGATAGCGTTGGTATAACTTGCGTTGCGCCCGTTTGTATTAATACTTCGTAATACCGTAGCATTACTCACCATTTTAAGCAGGCTTGTTACAAATGGACTAACTACTCAAATCAAACAAGCCATTTATCTTGCGTATCAGTATATCCACTGACAAGAAATTGATTATCCCCTCAAATTGGAGTCATTTATCTCTCTCAAGTTGTTTGCTAAATAGGCCTATCTCTACCTCTTGAAGAAATATTATTGTGGTTCTGGAAAGGAAACGCCGTTTTCGCCGTGTATTAGGCTGTCAAGCTTCCACAACTGCAGTAATATTACTTTTTTAAGACTTTCAACGCCATCTAGTCTCAAACTAAGCAGAACTTGTATTAAGAGTACTAGATAACTGGTAAACATACTTAGATACTTCTAAGTACATACATGCTATAGATAAATTACACCCAGACACGGAACAAATGTTCATGCTCATCACCGAACCGAACCCACGACCTATGGTACAGCAGTCACGGCCACTAATCTCTAGACCAACAAGCTAGTCAAACTCTGTAGAATGTCTCTTGGAGTCCTACATATCAAACAACCTCCAAATAGCAAACAAGCACAACAGCGAAAACTAAAAAAAGGAGTTCGGGTACACTATACAAACTACTGCGATTCAAAATCTAAATCAAAAGTAACTAATCTAAATCAAAAGTTTTAACTTTGACTAGGCCTTTTTAAAACGTTACTGACTCAATTTCGCAGTTCCAAAATGGACTCCAGTCTTATGGAGAAAAACCGGCAAGAAACTCTATTAACTTGTAAATACTAAAACACAAAATACTGAAATAATACACGATATCTATTTCAAAAAGATACGATTTAAAAGTCAACCTTTTCAATACAATGCAACGAAATATCTTTTAAAATTCTACCGACTCTGTCTTTAAGCCAAGGCATTTTTCAGTTGAAATGTCCACTGTAATCAACCACTAAAAGACAGCCTCTAATATTACAAAGCGAACCCCTTTCGCTTTGACATTTCAGTTCGTTTCAAATTTCAACCCCCTTTTGTTTCGAATTTCGACCCCTCTTTGTTTCAATTTCAACTGGTAGCGTTTTCAGTGCAAATATTGCTGAAAAATATTGGCATATTTGGTTGAATGTTTTTTTGCTTTTTCAGTGTTGATTGGGGCGTATATTTTGGTAACAATTGCAGAGAAAAACTTGCAACTTGTTGAGAAAATAATTGTCAAACCAACAGAATTGTTATGACATTGTTATTTTTAGGGTATCATGGCCAAATGGCAAAAACGGAACCTTTATAGATTCGTCATGTCACGTCTGTTTTTCCATCCGTAACTTACAGCCACTCTCCTTGTAAACGACATGAACTGTACTACTGAATCTTAGTTAGTAGAAACATCTATTGTTGAAAATCTCAATTCGGTTTACAAAATACATTTTGTGTGTACAACCGAATACAATACGAATTGAGATTTTCAACTAAAAGTAAATAGCAAGTAACTATTTTGGCGGTCTCACATACTTAGGACGTAGAAATTATTATTTTTCATCGTCACCCTATATGCGCATTATTTAGGTGGCGCTGGTCAGAAAATTTCTACGTATGGAAGGACTTGGGGGAGGCCTTTGCTCAGTGGGACAAACTAGGCTACTCTTTTACGCTCAAACTGCTGGAGCAATTTGGATTAAATTTGGTTTGGAGTAAGCTGATACTCTGGATTAACATACATAGGCCTACTTTTTAACCGACTGCGTCAAAGGAGCGTAATGCTTTTGCATGTGCTTTTGTTATAACCGATCTTCCGCGCGGGCGAAGTCACCGGCAACAACTAGTTATTTATAATATCTAAAACGTGTGACATTTGAATTCGAAAGGTCAAAGATCAACCCTTTCGGTTTGTGAAAACAAAATATGTGTGCTTAGGTCACTACCCATTCAGAAATGTTATGTTTAAGAATCTCCGTAAAATGGATAAAATGTCAACGTGTGTTGTATTTTTAAGATGAAATCTGGAATATGGGAAACGAATGGAAATATAAGATTTGTTTAATATCACTATGTGGTATAAAACAAAGTCCGTCGCCGCTGTCGGTCTGTCTGTTTGCGGTAAATTCAAAAGCTACTGCAATAATTTTCATGCTGTTTTCACATAATGTATAGAGTGGTTTTTGAGGACGTTTTAATATTTGTTAAGTTATTGTAGGTATATATTGACTAAAATGTAACGATAGTTGTTGGAAAGTTCCGTGAAAAGGTTCCGTGTGGTGTCCGGATATAAAGAATAGCACCACCCCATATCCTCCACTGGGTGTCGTAAAAGGCGACTAATGGACCTTAAGACCCAGTGCACTGTACCAAGCACTTTGGGTCACCCGAAAGGTGGCGGGTAAACAACCAACAATCGCATTCCCAAAGAGGGTTAGTGTCAGGCAGGCGGCCGACTATAAAACCATAGCCAAAACTTTAAGCAACACGTCTAGAGACGTGTTGCGCCGACCCCAAATAATAATAATTGGGATAAGGGCAGGGGAATGATGATGAGTTGTTGGAAAGTTATAATAATTGCGTTCGACGTAGAAGAATTGGGTAACGTTTCTGTAGCTATAACAGACATTCGGGCGGGCGAAGTCGCGGGCAACAGCTATCGTATCTTTATAATTGAATGCGTTAACATCTGGTTACTAAAAAGCAAGCATACTGCTTAGAAAAACTATAGTGTACACATTTTTCTCGTTAAATCATTATTTAATTATTATTAAATCGTATAATGTGATGTACATGAGCAATTTTTGAAGCCGGCATAGTGGGATTTACGATAAGGTAACGACACAAATTTAGGCAATAAATTAAGCTACAAAGGTACTTTTAAACTATACATGTACTATATCTTACTAATGATACGTATGCGCTCATAAAAGGTAATATATTTCATTTGATTGCCAATTAGTGAGCAATTAGGAGTTTCTTTAATTAAGTACAGCAATCTAATGTATTTCGGAAGGTCTGAGAATATATCATTGTATGAAAATAAGGCTGGTGTTTTCGAAATACAGTCTAAAAACCCTATATAGATACCGAGCCGATAATCTTTTTATAAATATTCTTTTTTTTTTAATTGTAAGACTGTCAATATAATTGTTTTTGAATATAATTGTTTTTATTTCGAAATTTATTTTAAACTAGGTGTGTTCGCGATTTCGGTCGAGTCGAATTTGGCAAATAAGTTAATTAAGTTTAATTATTTAGTCAATTCTTTTCCGAAATAAAAGTAGGCTAAGTTACACTTTATAACATCAGCTACCTGCCAATAAAAGTCCCGTCAATATTGGTATAGCCATTTCAGAGAATAGCGGCCTGTTGGCCTAGTGGTTAGTGACCCTGACTGCTATACCATAGGTCGTGAGTTCGATCCCCACCCAGGACAAATGTTTGAGTGATGGGCACGATAATTTGTCCTGCGTCTGGGTGTAATTTATCTACTGTATGTGTGTATTTACAAGTATATAAGAATGTTTATCAGTTGTCTAGTATTCAAAATACAAGCTCTGCTTATTTGACACTAGATGGCGTTGTGTGAAAGTCGTGGAATATTTATTATTTATAGATGTTTTAAAAAAAATATTTTTGGGGTCCCTATTGTTCCTTAAAAGGCTCTTTGTAAACGCAATGCAGTATTTCATTCTCTCTTTAACATTTTTGGACCCTTATTATATTCAAACTTACCTACATATCTTCCGACCTTTAAAATGTCCTTTTAATTATATTAAGAGCGCCATTTGCACTTGAGGACGATATTAATAGGACACCGTTTTAGTTAATTTATTTATTATGTTAATTTAGAAATTATGGTTAGTATTTTTTTATGCTGATATATTCCACATGTTGATTATCTATTTATTAGTATATTTTTATGCTGACGTATTCTATAGTGCAAATAATGTATACCTAGCTCGGATGGTTATGAATGTTTCTTATCTATACCTAGCTGTGGTCCGCGACTTCGCCAGCATGAATGTTGGTTACAGCTACAAGAACATTATCCCTCTCTAACGCAGTCGGTTAAAAAGTAGTCTTTGTGTTAAACAGCGTGTCAGCGAACACGTTTCTAAATTTCATCAAAATCGATCCAGCTGTTTGAGCGTGAAATGGCAACAAACATCCATCCATACTTACAAACTTTCGTGTTCGTGATATTATTATACCTACTAGCGATAGCCCCAGCTTCGCACAGATGCAATACTGATACAATATTGCATGCATAGTATGAACCTTCGTCTTTAATTTTTTTTTCTTTTACTAATAACCGTCTATTAGAAAAAACCGCATCCAATAAAGGTTTTAAAGATCTTAGCATACACAGGGACAGACAGACGCGGCAAGCAACTTTGTTTTATACTATATAGTGATACATGAGATGTTCAATAAAGAATATTCCATGTAGGTATCTAAATTTTGGTAGAAAAAAACACTTTCTGAAAATATTACACTTCTTATTTTAGTTGAATTGGTAGATAGTGAAGACACGCTGCCACCGACCCCCAAATACTAATTGAGATAAGGGCAGGGGAATGATGATGATGATGACAGTGTAAATGTAACTCACTATTTTAGTGCGCAAGTAAAACCGCGTGTAAAGCTATATCACAATTAACGGTAACAATTAACCAAATCTACGTTCCACAGTCATGTCTATATCACATCAGTTAAACGCAAATTAGTAAGTTTAATTTAATTAACAGTTCATTCGAGCACAGTATAACAATAAATACAGTATGAAGTCTTCATATAAACGGGCGCAACGCGAGTTATGCCTACGCTATCGGATCGTGGCATGATACAGTCGCGGGCGTGTCGCAGTGACGAACGGGCGGTGTGTTGTTGATGTAATTTAAATGCTGTAGGTGGGCAGCCCTATCACTATTACACACTGCGCGGCAGTGGGCATTCAGTTTTTAGAATTTCATATTCATATTATTTATTGGCATTCCACAGTGGCCGAGTGCAGCTACTGTATGTATTTATACTGTGGTCCAAGCGTGTGGTAAACCATAACCGGGCCTGCAAACTTTTGTATTAAAACGTTAAAAGTTTGTCTAATTAAAAGAAAAGTTATTTTCGTCGTTAAAAGAAGAGTTATTTTTAACCTTTTTGCAGAAATAAGGTGTAATAGTTCTGTATGGTAGCATTTTATGCCGTCACATCTCGTCAATGCCTGACATTGCTTTTGATGTTAAGAGAGTTTTTACTAATTATTACTAGCTGTTCCCGCAACTTCGTCTGCGTAGAATTTAACAAAAAAGTAAATTTGTTTATTTTCTAAAATGAAAGATTTTTCTAATATAAAAGCTCTAACCTAAGTTACTCCTTATTACATCAGCTACCTGCCAATAAAAGTCCTGTGACAATCGGTTCAGTCATTTCAGAGATTAAAGGAACAAACAGACAGATAGACAATACCGTATCGTACCGTACCTATGTTAGCTATTTGAAGTTGTGATAGCCTAATGGTAAGTCCGCAGGACTGCCAATTTGTTTTCAAAAAAAAGAAAAAGGCTTCACTTTTTCTTTGTTGAAGAAAGAAAAAATAAAAAATGAAGAAGCATTTATATGCTTTCCTCCAGAAAATATTTTTTGAATATAATACCGTCTTGCTATGACCATCAAAAACGTTTAAAACACAGGTGAAGCTACGTAGTTCAGCTAGTTTATAACATTAGTATCGATAATAATTCGATACTCAGCAATTCAAATTACAGTATTAAATGAACGCCGTATTTGAATTAACAGATTCGTGTTCAGCGCTTAACAAAGCAAATATTGACACAAGAATTTGTCGGTGCTGTACAAAATGTGTGGCAAAATGGGAAATAAGCCTTGATTTTACAATGTTTATTATTTACCTACTAGCCATTTTATTTTAAATACTATTATGTTCAAATTAGGCTACAATGCAGTACTTTTTGAATATCAAACTTATAAAAGACAGCACTCCGTCGCAAATTTTTCATCATCATCAGCTTTGCACGGGTGTAACACTGATGTATTATACATATAATCCCTTCCTCCTGAACCGTTCTAATTGGATAAACCGCACGAAAACCCGTTGCGTGGTTTTAAAGATCTATAGCGATAAATACAGACAGGCTGGGAAAGCGACTTTGTTTTATACTATTTAGTGGTAGTGATAATATGCTTATAAATTTTATGTCTTGCTAGCGATGACACGTGGTTTTGCCTGCACAGTTGCCAATTTGTTAAAAATATCGGGAAAAAATATGAAACTCATGTGACTAAGAGAGAGATGAGGACATTGTCCGCTTCCTCCCTTGAGGAGGTAGGTGTCCACGAGGATTCTCCCGCTTTACAAAAAAAAGAGTGTCACCTAACTCCATACCAAATTTTACCCTAACTGGTTTAGCTGCATAAGCGTGAAAGTAAAACATACATCAATACATCCATACTTACAAACTTTCGCATTTATAATATTAGTAAGAAATCGCGATAGGTTAAGTCAAAAATTATTCAACTAAGTAATCTTAAGAAAATTTCTAAAAAGAGACTAAAAAGTTCAAAAAGAACTCGCAAAGTAACTATTTAGTTAAACTCGTCCTATTTAATCAACCTTCATAAACTTTTAGTTAAATTAGAGAGTAAAGGGTGTCGGATGTTATTAGAGAGCCCTAGAAATTAATTAAATGTTACGTACGGGCTAAAATGGACCTTTTAAAATGTGGAAAGTAGACCTCATTTGTAATATACGTAAATGTATGAGAAATATACTGGCCTAGTGTAGACTAGTTATGTGTCTCTTTGCGTTAACTCTGACGAATTGTGCAAATGTGTTGAACTGATATTGGTTCAAAACATTTGCGCGATTCGAAATACAATAATACAAATTAGGTAATACAATATTGTAAAGCAGCTCACTGTTATGGAGTTCAAAAAATAACGCCCGCTTTACGATATTAAATCCTTGGATCGCGGAGGATTTCACAGACATTCAATCCACATGCACAAAGATACAGACTCAATTCAAGCACAATTCTTGTCCTACGCGGGGATCGAACCCGTGATACGTCGCGCAATTTATATCCGGCTCACTAAAGTTATTATAATTAATTAACAAAATTTTCAGCTTTATGATATACAAGGAACACAAAACCAAATAGAAAACAATCTACAATAAACCATTTCTTAACTTTTTAAACGATACAGTTAATCTGAGCGTTCACTTTGACTGCTCTACCTATCCATTTTCTCACAGAACCGAAGCATGTGTGTGTATTTTTAATGTCATGTATTTTCCAATACAAAAAGTAGACTATCGGAAACGAACAGACTCCGGACGTTGTCTCTCTGCAAAATGGCGTGTGCCTTCACCGTGAACTCTTAAAGTAAGACTAACAGTTGTGAAAGAGAGATGCCGCTATACGCTGTATAGAACTCTCTCGCTCCCACACTTTCCACAGGTTTGATATAAGCATTCTTGGTAGAGACAGGAAGGTTGTGTCCGGTCTTGAGCGTTCTAACCTCTTTTTAGATCTTTTTGTAATTTTCTCGGTAGACTGCACGATTAGGTTTCAAAGAAATGCATGTATATGTATACTGGCCACTTATGTATACCTATAGTGATTTCTTGGTGAATATTTAAAAGTGCTATAAGGATTTTTTGACACGTGGATGACATTAACATTAGGGCGTTAGTGTGTACTTTTGGAACAAGTATTAAATCAACTGTCTGTCAAAGGTGATGGTTTTTTATATATCACATTAGTTCTGATTCGGTCAATTGAAAAAGTACATTATAACACTTTATAGTGGATTTGTAAGTTATATGTACTTTCTTCATTATTCTAAGACACTACTGACAAACGGAAAAGTTCGTGAGAAAATCTGGATTTCAAATATTGGAATCTGAGTCAGTGAGCTAGCGTGGAGATCATTGTTTAAAACTTCATTGTATGGGGAGAGGCCCTTGCCCAGCTGTGGGACGAATAAAGGCTGGTATTCTAAATAGCGTTTTTATACAAAATGCGTTAATAGGTTCTTGTCATATTTTATATACTGCCTCTGTACTGAAAACGTACAAGTTTTTGCGAGAAAAAAGGAGCAATATTCCAAAAAAATAATAGGTTTTCTCTTACTAAATTGTTGAGGTGATCTGAATTCCTATTGGAGCACCAAAATATATTTTCGGTATAGAAAACTGTTTTCTTTGGGACAGTTTATTACCTGTACGGAACTAGTATTTACAATATTACTAGGGTCTATCTAAATTACTTGTATATTCCGAGGCATTTATGTAGGTAATAATATTGTCTTTCCGCAAATGTTGGAATGACTTATTTGTATTCCTATCTGCTACATTGCAGAAAGAACCTCAGAATCTTATTTAGTTTGCTAAATTGTGTGAAACAAGTTATAGACCTAGCCTATACACGTCCCTTGGCTAGGCACAGACCTCTTCCCATATAGGAAAGGTTTGAGCATTGATCACCACGCTAGCTCACTGCGGATTGGCGATATCAGATTCCAATATTTGAAATCCAGGTTTCCTCACGATTTTTTTCTTCACCGTTAGTCAGTGTCTTAGAATAATTAAGAAAATACATTTAACTTTTAAAAAGGTAACCTTGGTTCTTGCTCGCGCTGGGGATCGAACCTACACCTCATGCACACAAGTCCATACATAGAACCGCAAAGCCACAATGACTAGAAATCAATATAAGAAATATTTCTACACAATACTCGTATATATTTATCAGTCCTATACAAATATCCTTTTCATTACATCGTCGTATAATAAAGAGAGAAAATCGTGATACAATATAAGTAGGAAAAATCGATAAAAATAATAAGTCCTCGTGACTAGATTAATTACAAGTTCAGAGTAATCATTATAATACAGTATAATAAAATATACAGTATGAAGTCTTCATATAATTGACGGGCCTGTTGGTCTAGTGGTTAGTGGCTCTGACTGCTATACTGCTCGTGGGTACGATTTCCACCCAGGACAAATGTTTGTGTGATGAGTATGATTATTTGTTTTCTCTCTGGGTGTAATTTTATCTATATTATAATTACGTAAGTATTTTGAAGTATATAAGTACAAGCAAGCTACAGCAACAAGCAAGTACAAGCTCTGCTTAGTTTGAGACTAGATGGCGCTGTGTGAAAGTCGTGGAATATTATACTAAACACAGGCCGGGCGCAACGCTATCGGATCGTGGCATGATACATTCGCGAGCGTGTCGCAGTGTCAAACGGACGGTGTGTTGTTGATGTAATTAAAATGCTCTAGGTGAGCAGCCCTATTGCTGTTACGTACCGCGCGGCTGTAGGCATTTATTTTTTAGAAACTGAGTTAAACTACTGTGTCTATACTGTGGCAATAGCGTTGTGGAGGAAAGATAATGTTTTCTGGAATAAATGCTCTCTGATTTTCGCTTACACTGTGATTTATATAGTAAAGGCCCAGAATCAATGGTTTTTGTGGAATAAGGGAAAATGTGATAGGTATTTGACATTTACGTGATGTGGGACGTAAGTAATATAGTAGGTTGGTTTGAAATATTGAAGATATATTGTAAGAAAAATGATTTGTATGTTGCCTTTAAGATAGGTTACCGAAATCGGTCGGGACACTTTTATATTATAAACAATTAATGACAAACTCTCTTGTCTATATTACACTGCTAGAAAAGAAAAACGATTTATAAAAAAGGCTTCGTGGTAACCGGCTGTCATGCGGAGAAAAGAGAATCACGTGGTAAGGAAGGTGCTGGACATGAATGTGGATGGATATAGGGGAAGAGGACGACCAAAGAAACGATGGATGGATTGTGTGAAAGATGATATGGCTGCAAAGAGTGTGACTTGCGAGATGACGTCAGATAGGAAAGTGTGGATGAAGAAGACATGCTGCGCCGACCCCAAATAATAATAATGGGATAAGGGCAGGGAAATGATGACGATGATGAAATAATGCACAATTTACACTGACGTGCCTTACAAGTGAACGAAAAATAATGAAACAATTGGGTACTTGATCAAAACAATCTAATTAGTCCGTCAGATAGATTTCCAAAAAATATTGGATACGTATTTTTCCTTTATCACGTTAACAAAAAAATAAGGTGATACAATAATTTGAAATCTCGTGTGACATCACATACAAATACACTTTTTACTGGCAAGTGACGTTGGAAGCCCCCACTTCCATACGTTTCACTACCTTCGTTGCGTTTTATTTTTGTATTTTTTATTGATTTAATATTTTTTTGAAATCTCCCTGACGGACTTATTTTTTTGTCAAATAGCCTATTGTAATGCAGCATTCCAAGCGAATGCTTTATGATATCTGGTACAGTCGGGGACAGAATAATTGAGTCACTTTCATTGTAAAGACGTGATTGTGCTCGCTCCACTTTTGAGTGTACCTTCGCCCCACTTTTTAATGTCATCTGTCCTATTTTATGACGTCTTTGAGAATTCTTTTGTCTTCAATATTTTTGGGATTTTCCGTGAGGTTTCTGATTTTTACCGTCGAGTTTTGGGTTTAGAACTGTAATAATATTAGCATTTATTTGACTGGCCTGTTGGTCTAGTGGTTAGTGGCCCTGACTGCTATACCAAAGGTCGTGGGTTCGATCCCCACCCAGGACAAATGTTTGTGTGATGATCACGATCGTTTGTTGGTTTAGTGGTTAGTGGCCCTGACTGCTATACCAGAGGTCGTGGGTTCGATCCCTACCCAGGAAAAATGTTTATGTGATGTGCACGATCATTTGTTCTGTGTCTGGGTGTTATAAATAGTAAGTAAGTATTCAGAAATATATTAGTATGTTTATCAGTTGTCTAGTACTCATAATACAAGCTCTGCTTAGTTTGAGACTAGATGGCGTTGTGTGAAAGTCTCGGACTATTATATTAAATAGTTTGTCTCTACCTTTATTAGCTCATTGTATAGTGTAATACTATATCAATCTTGATTCTTAGTACACTTTAACAGATTGAGTTTCAAGTATGTAAATAGTTTTGGTTACAATCTGTGTTAAACATACAAAAGACAAAAACAAAAGGCGACTTTAAGTCAAGGTGTTAGAGTCCTTTTTTGTAATTCATAGCCTTTACAAATCGTGTTATACATACATAAGATATAGAAAGAAAAAGCGACTCTATGCCGAAATAATAGAGTGCATTTTTGCGGTTCATTGCTACATAAAGCAAATCTATGTTAAGGTTTGATTGTTTAAGAAAAAGAGAGATAGATACATTAACAGTCTCATTTAATATCTTTTTTTTTAACGGCTCTCGCACTACGGAATTTAATTCTAGTATCGGTGTTTCACAGACTTTCAATTCACATGCCTAAAGATACTCAGACTCAGATCAAGCATTTGTGAAACACGCAAAACTTGTTTTACTACACACATCGCGCACAGTGGTAATTGGCGTGTTGACTTATTTCACTCGATTATCCGCGCAGTCAATAAAAAGTGGGTTTTCAAATAAGGCTGTTGAACTAATCTTAAAGACGAAAAATGTTTTGGAAAATCCCGACCTTATTTAGAATGCAGCTTCTGTAGTACATGGAATTTAACTTTTTTGAAAAAAGAGAAGGTTAATTAAAAAAAAATATATATCTTTCCGTACAAATTTCATCAAGTGGGGCCAGTTTTCAGCGTTAAACCATTTTTTTCATCTTATTTTCTTTTCGAAATTGTTGACGCTAAATGCATTTTAGAATATTAGCTAGCTCTAGACTTTCCACGCACTATTTCTTTTCAATAACAATAATAAAATTAATGTGAGTTCAGTAATTTTATCCCACCTTCCAAAATCAATTTATCACAAACTACTCCAAACAAACTAAGAATCAAAAAGGGGTTCAATCAATTTCACTACAGCACTATTTTCTCAAAGACATCACCAAATATAACTTCGTTCTAAATCGCTGTAACTTACTCAAAATGGCTTAAGTTCGGCCGTTCACGAACCCCGATTAGGGGACAAAAGGGGCTCTCAATTTATTATTTCTACTCATACCCTTACTTGGCCCAAAGTGATGGAACCCTTCAAATAATTTAAAAGGGGCTCAGGTAAAATTCGCGGTTTAGTTTTATCCGTTTATCTTTAGAGGTCAGGAGATAATTTATTATTACAATATGAAGGAAGATGGGTGGGTAAAGTATAGTTTAACGAAACAGGGCTTGTAGTAACATTTCTGCAAGCGCTGATCAAATGACACCAGCCAGCTACGCGGGACATATTTTAGTCCACAAGCGTGTGCTAACACAGGTGCAATCTCTGTTCCTTTACTCTCATAGCCCGATGGGACGGTAATCCGACACGACCGGAGAGAGATCAAGCGCAGGACCCACATTTTACGTGCCTTCCAAAACACGGAAACTGTGATAATTATTTCTAAACCACACACAACACTTGAAAAGTCGGTGCGTTCCGTGGGGATCAAACTCGAGATCTTTGACTTGGCAGTCCTACGGTCTTACCACTAGGCTATCACAGCTTCAAATCCTATCACATTATTGCAATTGTGTCGCATGACAGCATACTACACGTCAGCGTCTCTCTTCCACAACTGTATTAATAATACTTTAAAATAGGTAGAAAAGCACCCTTAGGGTCCAGTAATATTTAACGTTGATATTAAAATTAAAATTTCGGCCAACTGTTGAGCAAAGATCCCTAATTGCCTTATGAGGTCCAAAAACGACTCTACAGTCAGAAATTGTATCATTTGTATGTAGAATATAATTATAATTATTATAATTTCGCCTTTGTTAAGTGTTAATGTATGTTAACTAGCTTTTGCTCGCGGCTTTGCCCGTATGTATATCAGTTATACTAGCCTATCTTTTGGTATTTCTATTAGTCGTGGCGTGTAGTTTTATATTGACTGCCTGGTGAATAGTCCTTGGTAAATACCTCGTCACATTTTAGATCAAAGTACTCAACAAGGCGTCTGCATGTTGGACCAGTACCTACATATAAGCCTTTAAAAAATACCAGGTTTCTTCTCTTTAAGTTATCACTGTCACTACATATTATGAAACAAAGTTCTTCATTGTATCTGTTTGTCTGTCTGTTCGCGATAATCTCAAAAACCACTGCACCAATTTTCATGCTGTTTTCACTAATGTATAGAGTGATTCTCGAGGAAGGTTTTAGTATAGGATTTGATAACTTTTTGTATATATTGACTTAAATATAACGATACTTGTTGGAAAGTTATAATTATTGCATTCGATATAGAAGAATTGGGTAATGTCAGAAAAGGTCAGAAGTGGGTAATGTTTTTACGGCTATAACCGACATTCGCGCGGCCGAAGTTGCAGGCAACAGCTAGTCTTGTATGTAAAAAGATATTTGTGTTGATAATGTTACTCTATACTCCAGTCAATGTCAATTGATTTGCAGAAAAAATAATCATTAACGAATGACGTCATTAGTGTCGTGACGTAATGGCTATGTCAAGTGGAAATCCGAGTATTATTTGCAGACGTGATGAATCAATCAAAGCGGGATTGATTCAGTTAAATATACGCTTTTAACCGACTGCGTCAGAAAAAGGGGTGTTTATAGTATTGATAGGATAATACAAATAGGGATGATGACAGGGTTTGAAAATTTAAAATCTGATTATTTCGTCAGATAGATAACTGCTTTATAGTTTTGAAGGGGCTTGTTACGTTGCATTTGCCAAATTTGTAAGAAAAAGTGACGTCACGAGTAAGTATCATTGACTGTACCTTAATAAACTTTTGTTTGCCGGGCAAAAGAAAAAATAGATAACAAATATTTTTCATTAACTACAGGATGGATATTAAAAAAAAGATGTCATTGTCCATATTCAATTAATTTCATAAGCGTGCTAATCAAACTAATATAATAAATGTGTTTTTTTATTGCGCTTTTATGGGTCCGCGAGACGATCAAGTGCGCTTGACAAGTCTACGTGCTTGAAATGAATATTGATCGTTTACAGCGTTTGACTTGACAAGTCCCGTCAAGTATCTACGGGCTGGACCATAATTGTCAAGTTGCGTCAAGTCGCTTGATGCGACTTGACAAGTTTTATTCATTTGCGACCGGAACATCAAAGATGGCGGACGACGGACCGGACCGAGACGTTCTTTTCTCTTTTTCTGTGATAGATACCGCTAGAGTTATAGCAAGGAATGCCTTGTCTGCGTTGGAAACCATTATTAATTTTTGCGACGACCACTTTCCTGAGCACAGGCCGGTGAACGACTGCGGCATGTGGACTTGACGGCACCTTCAAGTCGCGTCAAGTCCCTGGTCAAGTGAAATCGTCGTAGACTTGTCAAGCGCACTTGATCGTCTCGCGGACCCATTATGTGATAATCAATCCGAAAATTCAAAAATCCTTCACAACTTGTTCTACCTAAAATTCCACTGATATCCGAAAAATTTTACATCAGTTTCGGATACGGATATCCGATAGTTTCCGTTTCAGATACGTAGGTTCATGACTATCCCATTCACCAATACTTGAACTCTATCGCGCATGAAACCAAGCTTTCATTTTATTTATTCATCACCGATAAAATCCAATATGCCATTTTCGATCTAAAAAGTTCACACTTTTGAAAGCTTTCGAAATAAAAGACCAATTTGTTGAAAAAAGGTTTAAAATTTAAACTTCAGTGTGAAACGAGTCTGGCTACACTTTGTCTAACTTTGTTCTGAACTCGGTCTAGCCACAAATTGGTTTTCTATTTTCTATTTCAAAATGTAAGGATGAAAATGTAGATAGTAGTTTTTTAAAAGATATTGATTATTTTAAGTCGAATGAAAGTTTTTCATTATTTTTTAACTCATCTTTTGTTAAAAAATAATGAGATACTTTCGAAGAATTGTTAAATTTGGCTTTGAAAATATGTGATGGGTTCTGTCTGTCTTTTTGTTCCCACTAATCACTGAAATGGCGGCAACAGCCTGTTAAATATAAATCGATATTCGTCCATTCAGTAAGGGGCATGCAATGTAACACAATAAACTTTTAGCAAACTGCTGCCTATAGTAAAATAGTAAATGTTAGGTATTTCACTGACTTAATTAGTTAACTTAATTAGTCCGTCAGACAGATTTCTAAAGAATATTTGACACATACTTTTTCTTGCACCTCGTAAACAAAGAATGGATACAATTGTGCTTATCACAAAAACATTTGTCCTAGGTGAGAATCGAACCCACGACTTCTGGTACAGCAGTCAGGGCCACTAACCACTAGACCAACAGGCCTGTTAAATATCCTATTGTTGTCAGAATTAAATTGACGAACTTATATAAAAAAACAACAACATACCTACTTTTTGCAACACTCTATATCTCAGAATGCTTACGAACTGTCCCCTAACTAAAGTAAAAACCCTCTTTTTTTCTGCGTTGGTTTAAATAAATGGATTTTCACAGCCATTAATCCCGGTATGATCAAAATTTATATCTTTAGTTAAAAACAAAAGGCGTTTTCATTCATTTTTATAGCTAAAGTATCGTTAACGTGAATTAACTTTTGGCAGTTTTTTTACAAAGTTTTTTATTTTCTTTCTTTTAAAACTTTATTTATTGTCTGTCTTGCTTTACTTGTGGTAGTCTGAACTGACTTTTTAGGTTTAATAGTCGGTAGTAAAATGGTATGAAAGAATTACTACATATTATAAAACAAAGTCTGTCTGTCTGTCTGTTCGCGTTAAACTCAACAACTACTTCACCAATTTTCGTTACTTTTAATTTTAAAACTAATGTGATAAAATTTTGCTCTTAACCCGAATACTTATACGCGAATATTTACTTCAAAAATCTAATAAATTACTAGTACCAATCATGGATCATCGCTGCGTAGAAAATACCCAGTGTGAATACACCTTTAATTCTCTTAGCAACTCAAGTTAAAATAATTGATAATTTATAACGCAAATCAATCCTTATAATTAATCTTAACCCTGTCACTGCTAGATTATCTATAGCCGCGGAATTTTCTGCGAATACCCGCAAAAAGCTTAGTCATTATCAGGCCCCTTACCACGACACCTCAAGGCAAAACTGTCGTAGTTGTGAAAGCGAGATAGCGCGCTACACGGCGTAGAGCGGCGTCTCTCTTCCACAACGGCGAAAGTTTTCGTTTAAGGTTTCGTGGTACAAGGTTCTGGGTTAAATTGATTTGATTAATGAAACGTATTAATGGACTAGCTTAGGAATGGACGTTTTAGATGAAAAAAGGGTCGTTTGCACCCCCGATTATATTTAATTTTGATAGACGGGTTTTAAGGTTTATTAAAATTGTGGCTACGTGTGGGCTTTGATTAGTGGGTTGGACTGTGGGTTTTAAAAGAATAGTCAGAACAAAGGTTTTTAAATAAAATTAAAGTCACAAGTCTTTTTTTTTAAAGAAAATGTCAAATAACATGTTTAAGGCAATATGTCAAACACGCACTAAAGGAAATCAATTTTCTCTGAATATAAATACTCCTTGTGCAAAAGTGCAATCATTCATCTCGTTTCTTACCAATCTTCAATACAGAATTCAGACGTTGAAACTTACCTGAAAACAAAAAGAAAATAACATTAGCACACATGATGTGTATTATAACAAAATTTTAAACAGCTGATAATTTCATTTTGGTAGCTTGGGTCCAAAAAGTGTTTTTTTTCGTACAATTTTTAATTCAACTGTTTATGCTTACGATAAGACCACTTTTTATAGAAAAGGTACCTACAAAAAAAAAGTTGTTTTAATTAAGCATAAGCCGAATTTTCAAATATTCATTTCTTCTCTATAAGAGAGACCTTTACCTAACAATGGGACATAACCGATCTCTTTACAAAATTTTCAGTATTTTCCCATTTAATACCAAAGAGAGCAAACTCAATTATATTCAGAACTTAAAATTCAGTGAACCTTTTAAAACACATTTTTCATTTAAATCTGAAAATCGTGATTCAGTGGTTACGATAGTGCTTGAATAAGAAAATAAAAAGGAGATTTCAATACGATTGAATAATCGTCGGAAAATGTTTGGAATGGTTATGTAAGCGTATGACATTATTATGTCCATTTATTTTATCTTTTACCGCCGTTGCATAAGTTTGACGTGCCTTTCGCTCTAAGTGGTTGATGGCCCTGATTGCTATACCGTGAGGTCAGTGGGTTTGAACGCATAGTCCCACTGCCTGAGGACAACATCATCATCATCTTCCTGCCCATATCCCATTTTTACTTGATGTCGGCGCAACACGTTTTAAACAGGACAACATTTGTTTTAAATATCCGCTATATCGTTCAATAAACAAAATTTGATATTTTTTTTACACTTTCGCGTATAAATTTTGCGAATGCATGACGTCATAAGCCTCTTTCTAAACTTTAAAACAGCTTATCGTTGTTATTTTGTATTGTTTAGCTAAACGCAAATCGTGTCTAATATTATTAAATTATCTACCTGACGGACTAATTAGATATTTACTTTTTGTATCCTTCGTCATGCTCTATTTCAAATTCAGTTTATGAGGTGAGAGGGTCCGTTTTCCTCTAAATCGTTGCCTTGAAAAGTAGTGCCGCTGCAAACCTATTGATTTCTGGCATACCAAAGCGTTTTCAGTGAATTTTCAGGAAACGAGTTCGATTTTTCTTTTAGTGTTGATAAATGTTTGTATTTCCGAATTTCAATGCAAGGAATGTAAATGGATTTAAGGTAATGTAACCGTGTGCGTTTGAGGTTTAGAAAAATGTGTTTTGTAAAATATTCAAGGTATTGAATTTGGTTAGGAATCTAGGTCTGTTTGAACCCTACTTTATAAGGTATAGATTGTAATATGATGTATTATAATAATATATCTGTATATCAGTACATAGTATAAATCAAAGTCGTATCCCGCTGTCTCTCCGATCCAAACATACATAGGGGTATGCTTAGATCTTTAAAACTACCCCATGAGATTTGATGAGGTTGAAGGATAAAATGTCGATAATTTACAATAGTCTTGTAGCTACCTTGGGCCGTCCATATCTGTTCTTCCATAGAGCAGAGGTGGATGGCCCTTGGTAGATGCCTCCATCACAATTTAGATTAAAGTTCTCAACAATTCCTCTGCATGTTGAACCTGCGTCCCCGTGTAAGCCTTTAAAAAAGGATCGGGTCGTCACTATTGACATTACATTGACCCGATATATAATACGTAAATAATAATAATTCGCCGACTAGTAATAATATCAGACCCATTTTGAAGGACTCCATATCAGTCTTAGTAAAATAATACTTTAAAATCTAGTTGCATTAGTTTTTCAAGATTAAAGCGAACATTACCGATGTACAGCTACAGTGATCTTTGTTTGACTACTATGTCGTGATTCCTAATAACGTACTAAATTATTAGACAAACCTTGTTCAAATCAAAATATATGTGTTCTATTCGCCAAATTGTCGTAAGTACCACAATATAATGTCACCATCTATTCCCTCGTATTCCGAGAGCAGAAACAGCTGTGCTCTACTTGTTAAGAGCCATCTGTTACACGATTTTGTCTTTAAGAAGTGATGTATCAACGTCCCATACATGTAGAAAAGCTAAGCGTTTGAGGATGAGATATACACTAGCTGTTGCTCGCGACTTCGCTCTTCTAGTCGGTTATAGTTGCAGAAACATTACCTTCAAATTCCGGTTCAAAGTAGCCTTTATATTAGCTTGTTATATACCAAATTTCAACAAAATTGATACTGCATGATTAAGCATGAAAGAGTAACAAACATCTATCCATCCATTCTTACAAACTTCCTGGAAATAATATTAGTAGAATAGTATGCGATGAAGCTAGTGGTTTTAACAACGGATTTGCATACACGAGGTTGTAGGTTCGACCTCAAACCAGGCAAGTACCATTGTGACTTATCAAAGTCACAATGGTACTTGCCTGGTAAATGGGTAAACGGCCAGGAAACCTGGATACCAAACATTAGAATCCGCAATCGCCCACAGTGAGCTAGCGTGGTGATCAATGCTTAATCCTTCTCTATATGGAAAGAGGCTTGTGCCCAGCAATGGGACATTTATAGGGTAGTATCTTATCTGTCTAAACATTGTATATTATACACATACAAAGCAATATGTTAAGACAAACCCAGTCATATCTAAAATACAACGACAAATGATAATTTTCTATATTCTTTTTCATTTCATCCACCATTGATTCAAAATCGCCTGATCGTCACAGAGTCTCTTTAGAAAGTGCTAAACTAAGCAATACTAATTCGCTGACAGAACATTCTGTACAAAAAAGGAAATCTACGAAAGTGCTGAGTAAGCGACGTCCTGGGGGTCTACCACGATATCTTTAAAGGTATAACAGTTTACTCACGCGTATGTATCGGGATAGCGGGACTAGTTTCGGACCCAACCGGAGTCCTTAATCATGAGCTGACGCGGATAATTATCCGAATTATAAATGGATGTGTGGAGTGACAAGAATGGATAAAGACGGAATGAGTTTGTAAGAAGAATTTTGTAAGTAGTACCTATTACAGAAAAAATAAAAGGATATCGGCTGGTGTGGGCATGTGATGAGGAGGGATGAGACTCATGTGACTAAAAGAGTGATGAGTATAAAGGTTGATAACTGGAGAGGAAGGGGAAGGCCAAACAAAAGATGGATGGATTGTGTAAGCAACGATAATTATGAATGAAAAAGGAGTAAATAATAGTGTGACGTCTGATAGAGGAAAATGGAAGGAAAAAACGTGTTGCGCCGACACCAAGTAAAATGGGATAAGAGCAGGAAAGTGATGATGATGAAATGCGCGTAAGTAAACCGTTATACCTTTTAAGTATGAATCATCCTCACGAAAGTTATTATAAAAATAAAAATAAACGATATCTTAAAGTAATATTATAACAGTTGTGGAAGAGAGACGCCGCTCTACGCCGTGTAGTAGGCTGTCACGCTTACACAATTACAATTATATTACTTTAAGCGATAGTAGTAGACTTTTTGCGTTAAAGACGTTCTACCTTCAAAGCATTTATTTTTTCGCCTCGAATGACAATCCCTGTCTAACTAGGTTAATTTATCACAGATTTGTAGATTTTTTTATGAAAATAAAAGTAGGAAAATAGGTTGATTAGGACACGAATTGAAAGATAAGAAATCCATTTAAATCGTAAAGTTTGCTAGAGGCATTTGGATGAGGGAAGCGCAATGCAAACGACTGGCCTAATGGTCTAGTGGTTAGTGACTCTGCCTGCTACAATAATATAATACCGGTCGTGGGTTTGATTACCTGCCAGAACAAATGTTTGTGTGATGAGCACGATCATTTTTGTTCTGTGTCTGGGTGTAATTTATCTATAATATGTATGTATTTTGAAGTGTATAAGTATGTTTACCAGTTTTCTAGTACTCATAATACAAGCTTTGCTTAGTTTGAGACTTGGTGACTTGTGTGAAAGTCGTTGGAATCTTAGCAAATAAATTAATCTATTGTATTCTATAATTGACAGTTTCAATTAGTCAAATTAATTTGTCTAATTAAACACATACAACATTACCTATTAAATATTATTAATGTGTGTTAATATACGTATAGTCAGCAACATAAGTGTGTGACTATTCGGTTCACAAAGTGCTAATAAACTTCAGTAATATAGGAATAGGTAAGTTTACAATCCGGTTTCCAAAGTGCTAAAAAAATGTAGTAATTTAGGAATAAGGAAGATGTATATTTTTAGCTTTCGTCATGTAGTTCAATCCTACAAATATTATAAACGCGAAACGTCGTTGTCGTTACACACTTATTGTAAAGTATAAATTGCATTTTTCTGTTCTCAAAAGAATAACTTATGGAGTTTCTCGCCGGTTCTTCTTCATATTAATGACATTTTAGAAACACGCAACTAGAGCTAATGTTTTGAAAGTACCTGAGAAGGCTTATCAAAATAAAAACTTATGATTTGAAAGTATGCATAAAAGGATGGATGGATGTTTATTACTCATTCCCGCTGAAACGGCTGGAGCAATTATTTGGTATGGAATAAGCTGAAACTGTAAATTAACACATTAACCAACTGCTTCAGAAGAAGGTAATATTTTTGCAACTATAACTAGCATTCGCACGGATAAAGTCGTATATTTTGGAAATATGTCTGCGTTAACAAATAAAACTTGTTACCCACTTGTTACTATTTTTTGCGAATATATTCACATTTACTCTACTCTCAGTATAATCTTTATTCTATAAATCTTTGACTATATTGTTTACGCAGTTTGATGATTTGTAACTACGTAATGATTACTAAACTTTTTCTCTGTTATTTTGTGAGGTTTTTATGAGGTTTGTAGTTCTGTTACATTGTAGGACACGCCGCTCTTAAAAAATATTTCTGTAGTGTTAAAAATATGTTCTCATGTAAGTGAATTTATATGGTTCTTAATGAGAATAAAGTTTTCTGAAACCCCAACCCGGTTTCAGAAAACTTTATTCTCATTAAGAACCATATAAATTCACTTACATGAGAACATATTTTTAACCCGCTTCTTTTTGCTCACCGTACATCAATGACGTAACGACATCAGACATTCAATAACACGTTTGTAATTTGCATATTATTATGATATGAGGGAACTTTATAACAATATTATCTTGAAATGTATGCGCTATCATAAGTAGGTCTGTCTGCATCGAAATTAAGTTTTAATGACTTTGTAAAATTATTGTGTGTTTTAAAGAGTAATATATTATGCAATTATAGGTATTGAAACTGTAAAAGTGCCCTTGTGGTTCTATGTATGGATTTCTGTGCGCATGTGTGTGTGGGTAGGTATGGATTGATGTTTTTCAGCTCTTAATTGGCTTAACCAGCTTGGATGAAGTTAGCTGTCAGCCTGGCTAACACATAGGTTACTTTTTATTCAACTACGTAAACAGCCGCGGGCGCGAGAAAACGCTACTATAATAGTAAACCAGCCTATACACGTCCCACTGCTGGGCACAGGCCTCTTCCCATATAGGGAAGGTTTGAGCATGGACCACCACGCTAGCTCACAGTGGATTGGCGATTTTCGGAATTTCCATTTTTGAATTTCTGGTTTCCTATCACCGTTTGTCAATAGTGTCTTAGAATAACTAAAAAAGCACAAATAACTTTGAAAAACTTACATTGGTGCTTGCCTGTGGTGGGAATCGAACTAACACCGCGTGGACACAAATCCATACATAGAATCGCAGGACCACCATAACTACTCCAAAAAAGCTAACACAAAATATTTTTTAAAGCTTATCTGTAGCCAGTTTACCTGAAAATTTTGACCAAAATACCTCAGTTCCATTTATAATTGACTCGTCGTAGACTAAGCACTTGTGAAATATTTACGTAATTCGCCAACAATTTATATGCGGAGAGAGAAATGGACCAACTTATACCGGCTTATGTTATAATCATTGTGTGGTGTACGGGTGAGTAGGATGGGCAATGTTATTTGAGACAGAATAGAAATAATAATAGGTAAGATTGATGAGTACTTAGGTTGTTTTTATTTCGAATTCTTCTTTTAGTATACTGATGTCAGAGTTTAAGCTTCGACGTATCAACACACTTTTGAAAAAAAAAATTGTGACAGTTTACTGACTATTTTTTTTTCTCGAAGTGATAATTACTTCGCAATACGTAATGAAATCGAAAAGTCATATGACGTGCGTGCTGGGATTTGAACACACAATCTTTGACTTGGCAGTCCAAAAGTCATACCAATAGGCTATCACAGGTTTTTGTTTGTTTCAAAGGGAACTTTAGTTACACAAAAGTGTTTTTATTTCTTGCAGCATTTGTACACAACTTAATAATTATTATTGGTGGCTTCGTTCTCTTACCCGAGAATAAATATGGGTGTCAAAATTATTTAGTTGACAGTAAATAATAGAAAAGACATTTAAACCTAAAGAGGGACCTCTGTTTTTAAAATCTTTAAGCCTAAAGTGACTTTCATCTTTTCGGATCTGATGAGTACATTTAAACTGAAAAGACGTTGCATATCTGATTTCTACTACCTACTTTTCGTAAAACAGAATCCAATAGTAAACCTCTGTACCTAATTGACTGTTTATAACTGTTAATAATTAACATGATTATAACAATCGAGACTAATACGTTTATCCATGGAGATATAGAAAATACGACACTACATGTTTTCAAAGAGTCAACTGACGTTCCGAATAAAAAACATAGGCTACTAATTAACGAATTGCAAAAAAGAAGTTTAATGTTTTGCTGCTATCACCGACATATAAGCTTTTTAACCAAAAAAAGCAGTATCTTTTTTTGGTATGACCCGAGTTTTAATATCAAGACCTCAATCTTCATGTAGGCTGCTGAGCAAAAGCCTATCCGAAATCCTTCCACGATTCTCTATCTCACACCGCTTCAAAACAGTTACTATACCAACCACACAACACAAACTTGCAATTCAAATAAAAATACGCAACATATTTATCAACCTCGCCGTCCGTATGTCACAGAGGGTCATTATATGATGTTATTACATACGCCACGAGCCCTAATGTGGCGTTAGATCAATTTTTCAGGAGATTACAACCTCCAAGATAACCTCAAACGTTAGCCTTCTGAAATAATAAATTATACCGTATATTACGTGGGGTAGAGTCAGCCACAAAGTGACACAAATGTGCTTTTTTTAGGATTCCGTACCCAAAAGGTAAAACGGAATCCTATTACTAAGCCTCCGCTGTCTGTACGTCTGTCTGTGTCTGTCTGTCTATCTGTCTGTCTGTTTGTCAGTCTGTCTGTCTGTCTGTTTGTCAGTCTGTCTGTCTGTCTGTCTGTCTATCTGTCTGCCTGTCTGTCTGTCTGTCTCCAGGCTGTATCTCATAAACCGTGATAGCTAGAAAGCTGCAATTTTTACAAATGATGTATTTCCGTTGCCGCCAACAAATAATAAAATTAAAAAAGAAGTATTAAAACCTATAGAAGTATTATACCTAAAAACAATAAAAGTGTTTTTTCGCATTTTTTTGCTCGATAAAACAGGTAACAGGTAGACGTTTCAAATTTTCGCCGTGTAAGTATAGTACTCTTTTTGTCTTAGAGTATTTTTGTCTCTATGGACTGCACGCCATTACTACTAAATATCAAACCTATTATGTTACATAATAGCACAACAGCACAATACAAATTTTTACTTTTGTACATTTATTTTGAAATCTGCCTGCGATTCTGAACTTATGTTGCTAACTGTACAGAGTAATCATATGGGGTGTTTCTTGCGTGGGTTCATAATTATGGTGGGATGTATTTTTATCCGACTGCTACAATAAAGAGGGCAATGTTCTGCACGATTCTACAATCAGTACAATCTCTAGAAATCCAAGATAACTACAGTCAATATTCGAGTAATTTGTTTTTTCCGCCTGCATTAATTTTCAACGTATAAATTATATTTTTAATAAATAATAACTTTATAATAGTGTAGATGCAAACTCTCAAAAACAAAACATAACAAAAAAAACTAACGAAAGCAGCGTTAAAATACATTTAAAGCGAACAATTTCAGAAACAAAACCTTTACGTAATCCACCTTTATCCCTTTACCGTAACGTAAAACTCATTAAAGATTTATCTTAAGTTGCTCAGATAGGATCATACAACATCAGTGCCTGTACTACAATATCATAAAGTAAGACTATTGCAGTTGTGGAAGCGAGACGGAGCGATACACGGTGTATAGCGTTGTCTCTCTCGCACATCGACAATTGTCCTGCTTTGAGATATCATGGTAAGGAGGAGGGGCATAAAATACCCTTTAAATATATCTTCGATTATAGGATCTAAGGGTTGATAATGGTTAACGATTACCGGTTCAATAAAATAAGAATTTTATGTGTCGTGATCGTCCATTATTTTTTTGTGAAAAGAAACAAGTTTTTAACATTAATTTAAGAGAATTATGGTTTATTTTCCATTTTTTTTATCGTCTCCCGCTATAATAAAAATAATCCTTGTGTCGCGAGGGTTTTGCAGACATTTAATTCACATTCACAGATACATCCAGACTCAGAACATTGGACACGCACAGTGGTAATTGGCGTGGTGACCTTCCAACCTATTTTTTATAATAAAAAACTGTATGGACGAGGCTGCATTTGACTTTTTCAAAGCTATTTTTACACGCCTAATTAATTTAAGACACTAACAAATAGTGAAAGAAAACATAAATTATGAGGGGAACAGATTTCTAATATTGAAAGCTGAAGTCGCCCGCAGTGAGCCAGCGTGGTAATCAATGCTTTAACCTTCCTTACTAAAGAGTCCTTTGCCCATTAGAATGGTTTTCCAATTTCTTTTTCTAGCCTATTGTGTCCCACTACTAAGCAAAGACCAAAGGTTTTTCACGTATAACAAGTAAATATATCTGTAGTCTGTCGCCGCAAACCACAATTTTTATCAGTCTACAATTGATCGGGTCGCATGAGTACCCGTTGTACAGATAAAGAGCATCTACGGGCCTGTTGGTCTAGTGGTTAGTGACCCTGACTGCTAAGCCGGAGGTCGTGGGTTCGATTCTCGCCCAGGACAAATGTTTGTGTGATGACCACGATCATTTGTTCTGTGTCTGGGTGTAATTTATCTAAAATATGTATGTATTTAGAAATATATAAGTACGTTTATCAGTTGTCTAGTACTCATAACACAAGTTACTGTCGTATACTTAATTTGAGACTAGATGGCGCTGTGTGAATGTTGAGGAATATTTATTTTATTTATCTCTTACACTCAATTTAACTTCGTAAAATGAATATCGATAACTCTAGAAAATAAACTTAAGTTTTCTCTCATATAAGTACATTATGGAAGCAAAGTTCATTAAAACATTTCTGTACTGATACAGCTGACATTTTCATTTCCTCTTAAGAGCCCATCTTGTGGAGTTTCCTGTTATATGCAATAGAAGTTATGCAACCTGTTTTAAAGAAGTCACAATAATAATAATAAAAGCGGATAGAGTAAGAAACGGGTGTATAAGAGGAAGTTTGAAAGTGGCACCGGTAACAGAAAACCTCCGTGGTAACCGGTTGTCATGGTATGGACATGTCATGCGGAGAGGAGAGAATTACGTGGTAAGGAAGATGCTGGACAAGAATGTGGATGGATATAGGGAAGAGCAGACATAAAAATTCATGGAAAATAATTCATATTCAAATGAATTTTAAACACACAACCCACCTTTTTCCACCCGTGGTCTAATATATTCAGTCACCTTATCTTTATCACAAATCATTCGAGTGAGCACACACAATACATAATTTATGCTTACTTGTCAACTCCATCAGTTTATCGACATCAATTCTCACAGGTCACTGCTTCGATTATCGATAGAATATATTATATTGTGCACACATCACTAGTGATTCGAGGTGAAGGCTTGTCAAAGCCGATTTGAAAGGGAAATAGTGAGGGGGCATAATAATATGTTTATTGTGTTAATGTCATATCGATTTTCAGTTTGTTTAGTGACTACATAATTTATTTAGAATTTGAAAGAGATGACAAATGTTTTACGCATTGTTTTTTAAGTATCATCATTCTCCTGGATTCATTTCTACCCAACTGGTCAGTCGTGGCTCTTGAGAGAGATAAGTGGAAGGAGAGAAGGGAGGCCTTCGCCCAGCAGTGGGACATCTCAGGCTAGTAATAATAATAATCATTCTCCTGTCCTTATCCCAATTATTATTTGAGGTCGGCGCAGCGTGCTCTCTTCTTCCACACGTTCCTATCTGACGTCATCTCGCGAGTCACACTTACCGTTTCTTACTAGGAAGGTGCTGGACATGAATGTGGATGGATATAAGGGAAGAGGACGACCAAAGAAACGATGGATGGATTGTGTGAAAGATGATATGGCTGCAAGATGGCAGAATACATTAGACCATTGAAGAAGGTGGGTTGTGTGTTTAAAATTCATTTGAATATGAATTATCCGTACTCACAAACTTTCGCATTTATAACAATCGTAGGATATACACGCTCTTATGTACTACATGCTGTCTTTCTCATTTGACTAAACAATGACAGAGAAAACTTTACATCATAAAACAGCTTAAGAATAGAATAACCTAGAATATTCTTTACCGTACACCAAATTAAAACATTGAATCTTTAATTATAGTGCAGTGTCTGAATATGAACGTCACTATCTTAAATTCAATTCCCTATCAAAATTAATTCACATACCAAATTGCAAAGCGATTTGCAATGCAATAATTGTAGCTCTACCTAATGGGGTCCCATTAGTATTTAGGGTACTGCATGTGGTCCGTAATTGGTATTTAAGAGGCATATTGAATATGGTTTGTAGAGATAGTTGAGTTGCAGTTTAGTTAGGTATAGACAGGGTAAAGAGTATTGAGTTGATAGTAGAGTAATAATAATAATGTCCGGACCGATTTCGGCCACGGCGGTTAGTGTTTCTATGATACCAGCCAGCTACGCAGGACATATTATTATGAACAAGCATGTGCGCAAACACAGGTGCACTCTCTGACCCTTTACTCTCATAGCCCGATGGGACGGCAAACCGACACGACCGGAGAGATATCAGGCGCAGGACATTATTTATTTCTAAAACGCACACAACATTCGAAAAATCGATGCGCGTGGGGATCGAACTCGAGACCATTAACTTGGCAGTCCTGCGGTCTTCGGTTTAGGCTGTATTAGAGGTTCGAAATGGAAAATTTTGTATTTCCTTATGTCGCAGTCGAGTAAAAAAATACAAACCCTATTTTGTATGCCAATATCTAAACTAGTCGGAGCTAAAACCAGGACCATACATCTCTATAAAACTCTTCTTTAATACTAAAAGGCGAACTTTCGGCTGCAATCAATCAAATAGCTTTAATGTACTTGCACGAGCAAAACAGTTTCCTCTGATAAAAGCTAGCGGTAAAACTTTTACACTGCACTGAATCTAGTTTTAAAGTTAGGAAATAAATAAGGTTTTGCTGAAAATGAAAATTAAGAACTGGTTGTGGAAAGTTAGTGGAAGGCTTAGAGCAATATTGTTGTGTTTGTGGAAAAGAGATGCCGCTCTATGTTGTGTATAGTGCTGTCTTACTTCCACAACTGCAGTAGTCTTTTATGAAATGGCGGTAGGTTCAAAGTATTATTTCTATGAGTACTGTCGCGTGATGGTCTTGCGGTTCCATGTATAGATTTGTATGCACGAGGTACAGGTTCGTTCCCGACCGTAGGCAAATACCAATGTGACTTTTTTAAAGTTATATACCCTTAATTATTCTAAAACACTACTAACAAGTGGTGAAGGAAAACATCGTGAGGAAACCTGTCTTCCGAATATTGGAATCTGAAATCGCCAATTTGATCCGCAGTGAGCTAGCGTGGTGATCAATGCTTAAGCCTTCCCTATGTGATAGGAGGCTTATAATTGTCTGTGGACGTAGGCTGTTTTATTATTATTGTATACCTTTAAAGAAACTCATCTGTCATCTTTGTAATTGTTTTAGATGTGATGTTAATGGCATCATTTTTTTATTTTGATGCGTTCATATTATTATAATAGCAATGCATTTTATAATTTATTTCGTTTGAAGACTTGAAGGTTTTTTAAGCGAAACTTAAGATTGATCGAAGGAACTAAAATAATCGATCATGTGATCAATGTTGAAAATATTTTTTGATTAATATCCAGCGTTTATTTAAAAATACATTTTTTATGACAGTTTTCGTGTGGTGTGCATTTGAAAAAAAAACTATTCTATTCCATCTACCTTTTTTAACATCTATGGAGGAAGTAAGAATATTTTATTTAACGCATAAATATTCTAAAATATGGTCTTGTATACAATGGCGACAGTGATTCAGAATAACTGATTTCCCTAAGGTTTGGCGCGGAAAGGATGACAATTCACAATACAAACTTTGTTTACAAAAGGCACCTTTTAAAGGGGTGAATGGTATGGGGTTTTTCATAAAACTGTATGTGACCATGAAAAGATGTTAATATAAAGTGCGGTAATATTTTAAATACGGCTTAAGTATCTACAGTGGCAAAAAATCGGTGAGGTTTTCCGAGAAAAAAAAATGGTACTCTGATACAATTTGTAAAATAAAATAGGTTAAGGCCAGGAAGAAGATGATGATCAGCCAGGGTCACGCAGAGCATGCGCGAGCAGTCCCGTGGCGCTGGCTTAGAAAGTCGATGGGGCCCGGGATGTTTTTAGTCGGTGGGAGTCCGACATATCCCCACGCCATACCCTCGGCGTAGGTTGATGTCACTAGCTTTTCAACACGGAAAAAAAGGAAAATGATGATGACTCTCATACAATTTGTATGTTGATGATAATTTTGCGAATCGACTGGTTTTACTTTAAGAATTATTTTATTAAAAAAAAAATACGGTACCTACTTTGAAATATGACCAGGTTCAAAAAAGTTTGATACTGGGAATAAAATAGTTCGTTCATATTTTGACTAACCCGTACCGTACATTTCAGTGGAAACATTTTCTCCAAAAAACCAATAATCAATTTTAGAAAATTCTGAATTTCAACACCAACCCTTGTATTTAAATTACTCCTCAGATCTTATAACACTTCAAAAACACTTGGTGAAAACACCATAACTTTAACTCATTCAATTGGAGCACCACTTAAATTATTGCTGACACCGAAAAGGGCATTAATTTTGAGTGCTCTTCAGAGTACTTCAATTTGAGAAGCCTTCTTAGATCTTAGGGAACTCTTATTGAAAGACCGTTGCAGTTTTGAAGCAGAAAACTCGTAATTATAATAATTCGTAATTATGATAACTGGCTGGCTAGACAAGGTAGACCTAGGAAGAGATGGCGAGACGATCTGGAAGCATACCAGCGAGACTGGTGGAATCATTCCAAAGATAGGGAGGTGTGGAAAAGAAATGGGGAGGCCTTTGCCCAGCAGTGGGACAGCATATGCTAATAAAAAAAAAAGCTGGCTCACACAGTTTCGCTCACGTGAAACTTCAGCAATAGCTTACAAGATTTGCACCTTTTACTTTACGTATTAAAAGCAAAAGTCATTTATTCAAATTAGGCTACAATGTAGCACTTTCCGAACGTCAAAATTATAATAGACAGTACCCCATCGTCCACGTGTGGAAGAATAAGACATGCTGCGCCGACCCCATATAATGATAAGGATAAGGGCAGGGGGATGACGATTTATTTAAAAAGTTTTGTACAAACCTAAGTTTTACTCTGGGCGTCCTTTCAATAATAATAATTAACTGCACGGATAGCCAAGTAGTGTAGATCACTACGCTAATTACCACTTTGCGCGGTAGGAATTTGTGCTTTCCACAAATGCTTAAACTAAGTCTGGGTGCCTCTGTGCATGTGAAATAAATGTTTGTGAAACCCCCCGCGACACAAGGATTAAATTCCTTAGTGAGGGAGTCGTTTTATAAAAAAAAATAATTAGTAATTTCCAAAAAAAATGTAAATTAATTGGAAAAATTTTTACCTATAATATTATTATTTAATTATTTACTCATTTTGTTTGGCCTCTGTCACACCGCTAAAGGGTCGTAAGAGATCGCTCTTAGCGATAAGACAGCCCATTGTGGCACCATGTAACTTTTACTTCTGTTAAATCTGTTTTTCATGTGGTGTGCAATAAATAATGTTATATCTATCTATCTATCTCTTTGCACTTTGAATTAAACGATTACTGAAATTAATAGATTACCAAGTCTAGATGTTAACAAATTGCTATGGAATATTTATAGAGAACAAAGGAGTTTGTTGATCTATCTATCTATCTAAAGGGAAGATTTCCTGGCTTATTAGCCTGTAGATTAAAACATTTAAATTGATATTAATTTCAAGTGTAGATACTTGGTCTAATAAAAAAGATTAAAAAAAGTGTAGCTACAATCTAGTATTAAAAACATTATAAAAATCACTTACCTCTGAGCGTAATACTCGAAAAACGCTACTAATATCTCGATGGACCTAGTCATTGCGGCCCACATCTCGTGCGTCTTACATTTTGGGTTCAATACAGATGGTATTCGAGACGGGTCCTCCGACATCTAGTCACTCTTCACATAATACAAGCTTCAATATAAATAAAACCACTTTAGTATAAATTTTAAAGACACTGTCACTTGTTTTATACACTAGATACGGTTTGGGATTTTCTTCCCTTGTTTTTGTATTTTATTTTCTTGATAGCTGTTTGATATTATTTGTTAATTGATTGTCAAATGTTATATTATACTGTGTTTGGTTGTAAGTCATTGCGTCATTCCTCAACATTAAAACAACGCCATCTAGTCTCAAATTAAGTACACGAGAGTGACTTGTGTTATGATTACTAGACAACTGATAAAAATATTTATGTATTTCGATAAATCACACCCAGACATAGATCAAATGATCATCACACAAACATTTGTCCTGGATGAGGAACTTTCCTATAAGTACAATACTTTTACAAAAAATAAAGAACCTTCCCAAAGAAAATGAATATTAAAAAAGTACTTTTTAATCCCATAAATAGTACCCGTAAATAGATAATTGATGTTTTTATTTAATTCCCATAGTAATATTCTTATTAAATTTACTACCTTTAAATCATCACAAATTAAATTACATTTTAAATATGAAAACTAAATTCAAATCTAATTCTCTATGAAATTCAAATCGTTGTCAAATTTAATCATGATTGCTGAGGTAAGGCGTTATACTCGTTAATTTTGACATCGTGACATAATTCTGTGTTAACTAGAAAATGCCTGTGGCTTTGCCTCCCATAAGGGTGATAATACAAGAGCGTTGCGTTAACGTTGCGTTGACTGAGCGGTGACTTTTTATTGATTTACATATCTACGCGGCTACGGTGTCGGTTGGCAACGCACAAGGAAAGAAATCGCATTAAAACCACAAAACTAGAATGCATGAATAGCCTAGTGGTTTAGGTCACCAAGCCAATAACCAAAGTGTGAGACGTGTCACGGGTTCGATCCCCGCGTAGGACAAGTATTTGAGCGATACACAGATGTGAAACCCCCCACGACACAAGGATTAAATTCTTTTTTTTTAAATATTATTAAAATAAACGGCATTTAAGAGCATATTAACTTTGGGTAGTTGCGACGAGGCAACGACGTCGCAACGACGACGCAACGACGACTCGTATGCCGAAGTCTTCATTGTGAAAACGTAATAGGCAGTTAATGCCTATGTGCCAACACCTTTATGTAAATATTTATAATACGCACGAATTCTTAGTAAGGTTTTCACACCCCATATCGATTTTATAACATCAATCTTGTATGTGTAATAACATAACCCAAAAAGGTACTTTCAGGGTCCCTTAAATTATATACTTATAAAATAGTGTCTGTTTTTTATACTAGACTGTGGACAAGTTACATATCTCCTCACGCTAACGCTGACGAATCGCTCCAATGTATTGAACTGACAAGTCACAGTCACGTCACTTGTCGCAAAATAATGTTGCTTTATTATTTTAATACTATTATGATTACAGGTTTACTATTGCAGTATTGTTAGTCGATTTCTTTAAACTCAAAAATAACAAAGACCAAATTTTTTAATGCAAATTAAGAACAATTTATACAGACAAAGCCACAGGCTGAACTAAGTCAGAATATTAACTAATTGTATCGTTTCTAATTTAAATATTCCCCGCATTAATCTTTCAAAAGGTTTTCAATGTATATTTTTTACAAACCCCTGTACTATGAAACCTCAAAACAAGACCTTGAAATTGTGGAACAGAGATGCCGCTCTATCCGCATAGCGCGCTATCTCGCTCGCACTACTGCAATAGTCCTGTTTTGAGGTTTCATGGTAAGGGGAGCTTGTCAATGTCTTTATAATTACAGTGGTCATTTGTCAAGTAGCACGGAAGCAAACAATGTTTTTAATTAATGTTTATGGAACGAATAACATGCTGCGTTTATATATTTATGATGTTCTGTTAGCCGTGTGGTTGTATGGGTGGGGTGCTGGTTCGATACCTGTGCAGGATAATATCAATATGTGTTTTTTAGTAGTATGTACTTTCTTATTTCTAATACATCTGTGGTAAGTAGTTAAGGAAATCACGGTTCTAAATAATTCTATCTGGAATTGTCAGCAGCGACCTAGCGTGGTCACCTATCATAATTTTTTTCTATACTGTGTTTGGACTTTGGATTCGGTCGCAAGATCTGAAGAATGTATATTCCAAACTCAGTTTCTATAGCCAGACTCATCAGGATGCACACTAGGTGGTGGATTTGCCATGGCTGGACATTATCGAAATCGATAAGGTAGACTACGTATATAATAATTATTCTTTTCCATATGAGAAGAGGCTTTTACCCAACAGTGGGCCAGTTACAGGTAGGTATTCTACAATAACTACACGTAATATTTACATTCTTTGCCATATTTTCCAAAAATATGGCAAAAATATATGTATAAATATTTTAGGGATATTCAATATAAATAACCTAGTGATCAATCCAGGGTAATAACTACCTACCAACCAAATTTAACTAAAACTATTCCATCTGTTTAAGAATAAAAAAACACATACACACTTGTACCTTTGAATACTAGTGTGAGCGCAATAAGAGAAATAAAACTAGTATGAAACAAATGTAAGGTTTCAGCACGATTTCAGGCACTGTACAGAAAGTTTCCAATGCGCAAAAGTTTAACAGTTTTCCTCCCGTGCATTTTCCGTGCAGACAATTCTCACATATTGTTGAAAGAACAATTGATTGGAACTTTTAACGTACAATTGCTAGATACTAATTGATAGATTGTT
The DNA here is from genome assembly GCA_941860345.1 of Chrysodeixis includens. Lineage (NCBI taxonomy): Eukaryota > Metazoa > Arthropoda > Insecta > Lepidoptera > Noctuidae > Chrysodeixis > Chrysodeixis includens. Next base: position 38,995 of record CALNXA010000008.1, read on the forward strand.
TTATTCAACTGAAAATTTCAGCAGAATACTTTAAATAGATTTTCAGCTCTTGCTTGAAAATAGATAGAAGGTCTTCAAGGTCTAGACTTTACATTGCGTTAAAATAGAAAAATAATAGAAAACTTCAACTGTATGGGAATGACATTCCTCTTCGACACGTGACGTGATTGTGACTTGTCAGTTCAATACATTGGAGCGATTTGTCAGTGTTAGCGTTAGGAGACATGTGACTTGTCCACAGATCTATCTAAGAACTATGTCATCTTTAAACAAAAAAAAGAGTAAAGTTTTTAAGGTCATAATTTTTAGACGAGATGGCAGATGATATGAGAGAATACATGCTACGCCGAACTCCAAATAATAATTGGGATAAGGGCAGGGGAATGATGATGATAGCAGATAAGGACGCTCTAGTGGTTTAAGCCAGTTAAAATCCGGCCGGTTAAATATCCGCCCCTTTAACCTGGCGAAGGATAGTCCATGAGGAGTTTCACTAGGATACATCATCATCGTCTTCCATTCTCCCCTGTCAGACGTCACAGTATCATTTACTCCTATTTCATTCATATCATACTGGTATACAAAAAAAAGAGTAATAAATAATTACATGTATTGCCTTTGTTTACTCCACCATAACTACTTAAACTGACCACCAGTTCGACTCGCGACCCCGCCGCCGCGTCAGCTCATGATTAAGGACTCCGGTTGGGTCCGAAACTAGTCGGGCTATCCCGATAAATACGCGTGAGTAAACCGTTATAACGTTTAAGTATGAATCATCCTCACGAAAGTTACTATAAAAACCACCATAACTAGTTACTAAACTAACTTCTATAATCTAATTAACATCAGCTAAAATAACAAGAAATTGCACCAAATCTCTATCTAACATCACAGACCAGTCGTGGTTTTACAAACTCAACGAGAAATCCAAATTACCTTTTCCTAAACGAAATACGTGGTCAAATAAACCTTTGTGCAACAAATAGTATTAAATAATGTTGCATTGGAGTAGATAAAGTTAAGGAAACCGCAGCAGTACCTACGGTATGCTTTGTTTGTTCAAAGCTGACTGTTTCTATTGCAACAAAGACTGTTACACAAATATTTACCTAGATGTACCCGCGACTCTGTCTATGTTGAAATTAGTAAAAAAGTTAGTTTATTTTATGTTTTTTTTTTCTAAAATGAAAAGTAACCTATGTCGAAATGGTTTCTTGGTTTTATACACTAATGCAAAACATTTAAATGAAATAGGAGAACTTATATTAATTTTAAGAATTGTACGTAATTAATAAAACAGATAGGTAGTTTATGTTTTTGTTTTTTTTTCTAAAATTAGAGTAGTCTAAGTTACTCCTACAACATCGGCTACCTGCCAATAAGAGTCTCGTCAAAATTGATCCAACCATTTCAGAGATAAGCGGGAACTAACGGAAAGACAGACAAAAACTTCCCTCTATTGGGACCAGAGCTCGTCCCGTATAGAGATGGTTTGAACATTGATCATCACACGTGGTGTCTTAGACTAATTTAGAAAGTACACATACAATATAGCGATTTAAACAATACATTATTTAGCAAAATTACAACATAAACTCCACTCACACGCTAGTTAAACGTTCCCTTAAAATAACATAGGCCTTACAATTATCCCAAAACCTGTCTATTTTGTTCAGTAAGAAAATAATCCTCAAAGGTCCAAATTATCTCGCACAGGCTCATGAAACGTGTTTTCGATACCCATATACGAAAAGGATCGGTATATTGGTCTAGTCAGTTTTTTATCTGTGGTGCTTTGGGCGCATTATGCGATTAAGGAAAACTTTAGGATATATTTAGTGTTTTTTTTGGGGTGGAAATGAATATTGTAGATTATTTAAGTAAGATTTTTTTGTTGTTTTTATCGACCTAAAACATTGATTTATCTGGCACGGTTCCTACCTTACTAGATAATATTATTATAATGTAAAAAAAGACAGCGTGCTGCTGGGGAGTTTGTTGCGCCGTTTTTTTTCCCGTAGCGAAAGCACAGTAGGCGATTTTTTAATTTTGATTTTATATGATAACATAATATTCCATGTTTTATACATTCATACAAGACATTCAGATAAATTTCAGTTTTTTATATTATTTTAAAAATCATACGTGTATGACATAATTTACAAACAAATTTAGATCAAAAAGTGCGAGTTGGACTCGTGCAAGAAGTGTTCCGTACTATCATCTATAATAGAAAATAACGATTGTTGTAGGTATACTAATATTTAGTCTGTTAATCTACCTGTTTATTAAGATCGAGTAAAAGTTTCTTAAAAATTACGTTTGTTGGAGTATTTGTTGTTATAGCGGCAACGAAAATACATCATTTGTGAAAATTTCAGCTTTCTAGCTATAACGCTTTATGAGATACAGCCTGGAGATAGACAGACAGCGGAGTCTTAGTAATAGGTTCTTATTCTTTGGTTACGGAACCCTAAAAAGCAACTTCTTTTTTTACCTTTTACTCATCAGTTATCTCGTCAGTTAAGGTACGTTACAACCTTGCTAGCAGTAACTAATATAAATTACATAAACTTTAACTGTTCATTATATACTTTGTCAGTTTGATTTAAACTTTGTAAAAGTTTTTAAAGTAATTTTAAACTTAAAGAAAATATGAACTTTGTACGATGTGTCGAGAACTTGTTAGTTAGGTAACGATTTTGTGAGTCTTAAAATATATTTTTTGACTTATTTTCCGACGATGCAGATAAAAAATAAATAAAAAATAAAATGTTTTTTATGCAGACGTTGGTCCATACAAATTACATTTTCATAATTGATTTAGTACATTATACTATTTATTAATTTTACAAATCTGAATTCACCAATCCACAGTGGTGATCAATACTGAAACCTTCCTTATATGGGAAGAGGCCTGTGCTCAGCAGAGGGACGAGTATAGGCTGGTTTATAATTTTTTATTAGATTAGGTTACTTGAATTTTAGTTTTATTTTAGTGATTTTCTAATCAACATCAGTATTATTTGCGCAATCATTTATTGTTTAAAAAAAATATCTCCATAGGAATTACATTTTGGAACTGACTCTAGATGCGCCCTAGAGTCAGTAACTTGTCGTTTCACGTCTGGACATAAATTAACGATTTTGAGTAAAGGTCCATTTAATTGTAATGTAAGTAAACTGGTATCTAAGTCAATTAAATTAAGACTCAAGTTTAATTACCATCTATGTAATTATAGAACAACATATTCTGTAGGTTTTGTCTCTATGCGTTTCATAAATGATAAACCTTTAATCGATATTTTACTTAAACTATTGGTGGTCTTCTAAAGACACGTGGAAGATTTCTGGCCTAAAACTCACTCACATATATATTATTTACTACACTAGCTTTTGTCCCGCGACTTCGGACGCGTTAGTAATTTATACTCCCGCGAAAGTTAAAAAAAAAAATCTTGGTAAAAAAAAGATGTTGGCCGATTCTCAGACCTACTCATAAACGCACAATAAAATTTCAAGAGAATCGGTCTATGCCGTTTCGGAGGAGTGCGGGAACGAACATTGTGACTCGAGAATTTTATATGTAAGACGATTTATTTCGTACTATCATAGTAATAATCGATTAAAATGTTAATTAGTTTTTTTCTTATATCAAACGCTTTATACTTTTTGGTATGTTTCTTCTCGTTCTTGTTAATTCGTAATTAATATATTAAGATTACACTTTTCAATCTTTACAGCTCTCTCAGCATTGCACATTGTACGGGCGTCAATTAAAGTTTATTTACGACGTTGCAAAGTATAAGAATGATGCTTATTTTAATATTCCTCTTTATCCAAGGTTCATAATAGATAACGTCATGTTACCAAATATGCTTGTTAGCTTATTTATTCTTTTACTCCACAACCTAAAAACGTGTTACATAAACACTTTAAAATGCTTTCTAGCTGCAGCTTTTTTGCGAAAGAGCAACTGCATAAATTGTATTTTTCTGTTTTCGTCTCATACATGCAAAATAGTAAATTATTTCGTAATTTTGACTAGGCACCAATTTTCTTTGTTACATGTGCATATAACCTAACCTGATAAAGTATTTTTTACTGAGTATTTATTAATAATCATGTAGGTACATTGTGTTCTATAGCCGTAGTTACTTTCATTCGTATCTATTGTATCTGATACACCTAAAATCTTTTTCTTTCAAAGAATATTAAAAGCATATTTAAAAGCTCATAAAAGTATAATAAATAACAAAAAGGCTTTCATTTCCTTCGCTACTATTATCTCACACAAAAACCTTTGATCCGAGCTAAAAGCTACGCAGGTAAATTCTCTTAACCGTAGCGTACTACGCTACGAGGCTACGAGACACCTACGCCGTAGTCAACAGGTGCAATGACCTACTTACACAAATATAACATAACATTTAAACTATAACAATCAATTCAAACTTCATAACAATTAATTTTTCACATAACATACATTTTTACACACGATGTTTTTTTTGTATCTTTTTTTGCTGAACCGGTATAGCGGTGTGCGTTTATTCGAAACGACCGTTCAACACGGACTGAATCTTGGGACCGTAGACTGCGCATGTCATACAGATACTAACCATTTTATAAGACCTCCCTCCCCCCCCTAAACCTGACTAAACTCTATACATTCCGGGGCTTTTGTTTCAGGGACAATAGCTCAACTTACAATGGTATCCCGGCTAGAAATAATAGAAGATCGCACTGGAAATGTAAGTGCGAATCCACAGGTTTATTTTTTTTCTTGGTCATATTTTTGTGAGGTATTTTATTTGTTATGTCATATGAGGTATTTCCGCAATTGTTATGACGATAAGGCCTTTTTCTTTTTTCTTATTGTTTGGAAGATATCTCGGAACAAAAGCTTTTGTGTTAAGTGATTAGGAGGTGGGGTCGTGTGCGTGAGATTAGGGGTTCTAATCCAGTTTTTTGTGGATGTGTTTTTGGACGATTTATGAGTAGGGCTTAAAGATTAAATGGTGTTGAAACTTGACTTTTGTTTTGAAATCGCCGGTAATAAAGCATTTTTTTACCGGACTGTAGAGAATGGTCAGTTGTGAATGTGTTTTGTAAGTCGATATTATGCTTGACGTGTTTAAATATTTAAATTTGACGTGTTTTTATGTGTGTGTGTAGCATCGTAGCTCTCAAACCGCTGAACCGATTATATTTATTTTCTTATTTCTTTTGTAGTTTCCTTTTTAGTATTAGTCTACTAAAATAAATAAATTGGAAGTTAGTCAACGGCTTTTTAATTTAATTTATGCCAGTTATACAATTGCCCAAAAACGAGAGGTATGATTTTTTACTTCATGATCGCATGTATAATAAATTCTTCTTTATGAGCAGTCGTATCCAAAACAAAACTTCTATTAAATCTCACAGATTCTCATAAAACACTATAAAGTAAAGTACCTCGAATCAAAGGGACTTGAGAGGAAAGCCTTGAAACTTCCACACTTCACACGAACACACTTTAACTGCGAATGTTCTGAAAACAATAGTTTCATGATTTCCAAGGTTATGTATACGAATGTCAAATTCAAATAATATTAACGTGTTTTTAAACTTTCGCGATTTGAACACATATTTTAGACGACAAACGGGACTTATTCGCGATATAAACACGTCATCGTCGTCATCAGTCCACCCGTGACCACGGTCGGTGCAACTCGAACGAAACGTCGGGAGAAAAGAAATAACGTTTTATATCGCGAATAAGTCCCGTTTGTCGTCTAATATAAATATTGACGTGAAAATTTGTACTTTTGGATGTGGACTCTTTCACATTCAAACAAGTATGATATGGTTTAGCTGACACTTTCTGATTTATAAAATACACAATAATAGGTTACTTTTAATCCGATGGCAAAAGAGATGGTTAATTTTCTTCTTGCTATAACCAACACCCACGTGGGCAATGTCGCGGGTATCCGCTAGTATATGAGGTAAAATCATTCTTATTACACGATTGTTTCATAAAAGAATGTAATATTTGACGGTTCACGTTTCTAAATGAGGTTTATTTAATCTACTATAGCTACTAAATGTTTTGATTAATTTTGATGTATGGAATAGGACCAATTCTTGAATGAAATAACTGGTTTTTTGAACTGTTAGCTAGAAATCAAATCCCAGGCAGGTGACTTTAAAAACGTTTTTTTTTTGTAAATAGTTACAATGAATTTTAAAATAATAACACATGTAAAATATTGAAATAGACAAAAACATTTATGTCTTTATACCCACATTATCTTAAACTACTTACTAATCAAAAATGTAGGTATCCCAAACTTCGGTTCTTATCACAAATCATCCGCAGTAACATTTTAAACTAACAAAGTGCCTGAAAGTTTAAAAATTTCTAAACTTTTGAGCTAAAATGTTCAGCGTTTAGAGTCAAGAGTGTAACACATGTTGAATACTAATAACTATACGTACGTGTTACGAAAGTCGTCTGAAATGGGCTATCCTTGCCAAGAAAAGTCTTGGCTTGTAAGATTTAGAATAAAAAATATATAAAAGCCATATAAAAGTCGTCTTTTATGTTATACTGTCTTTGACGCTATAAAACTATATGAAGAGACAAATTAAGCCATATGAACAAGGATAACACTAATATTATAAAGGTGAAAGGATGTGAGTCGGTATATTTACCTCTTCACACTTAAAAGCCGAACCAATATTGTCAAAATTTCGTCATGTGTTTTATTGTAATAAGTTTAGTGAGACGGATTCATAATAATAACAATGTGTTGACGGTTAACTCTACGCTTATTTATTGGGTTAACCTTGTTAGACTCGCGACTTCGCCGCGTCTACTCGCGATTAAGGACTATTAATAATTACGTGGGAGTATAGCAAAAGAAAATGTTCAAAGATTATAATAAAATCCCATTCTTTTGTCACTATTAAACAAAAGATATCTCTATTCCACTCTATTGCTGCAGCTGTGTGCCAAAGGATACTTGTTACAATTTACTTGATTTCCGCTATTACGCCAGTCGTAAAGAAGTTTTAACTAAATATTTCAGATACCGTTAACCACAAAATTAATCAAACTATTGTTTTCTGAAAGTATTCGTAGGTCTAACTTATAGAGTTTTTGCCGGTTCTTTTCAATAAGAATGATATTTTGGAACCGCGCAACTAGAGTCAGTAACGTTTTGAAAGTGCCTGAGAGCTCTACTAAAAAAAAACTTTACATTTTGATTTTGATTTCTAGCGTGTAAAACTTTAAATCAGATAATTATAACTGTGAAGAAGACACATTGGTACTTGCCTCCTCTGGAGATCAAACCTGCACCTCGTGCATACAAATGCATATGTTACAGCCAAAGTGATTAATCTAGATATTATGTATACTGTCTAGCTATTATGAATAATGTCTACTCAATTTGGATAAAGTGATAATTCACACAAAATTAATCACATTAACTAGCTATTATACATAATATCTTCAAAGAATTAGATAAAGTGATAAAACAAGTAGATATTCGTTTAAGAATAAATTTGTATTTCAATTTTCCTTAAGCATACATATCAGAAAGATTATTTTAACAATTAAAATAACATAAGATAATATTTTCACCTCAATAAACATAGATTTTAACAAATAAAAAAAAAAAAACCTAACCTCACCTAATTTAGGTTAGGTTAGGTTTTTTTTTTAGGCAGGAGTGTGGATATCAAATGAACATTTATACCTTTTGATCATTAGCGCAAATGTTGATATAGCAAATAAATATTCGACGAACTGAAAATTATGTCAAACGACATTATACAAAGTGATGATTTTCTTTAAGTTGTTCGATTAAGTAATATTATATCAAACGTTGTTCGATCAAACAAGGGTAAACCTAAGATAAAGACCGTATTATTACTTTGGCTAACTTTGACACGATATTATGAATAATAACTAGATAATGTGATTAATTTATTACACTGTCTAGTGAATTTAGCTATTATCCATAATGACTAGTCATTATGTATAATCGCTCATTAATCACTATGACTGTAACACATACATAAAACCGCAAGGCTACCACTCTATGATACATGTAACATACTTTCATTCAAAGTTGGAAAGCCCAGTCTAACGCGGTGGGAAGCCAGATAACATTTTTAATTAAAATGAGATTAAAACTGCTCCGAAATTCTGTAAAAAGGTTCGTTAAAATCTTTTAGAGCATGCATTTTGTTGTAGTACTGCCACTTTTAATATCTATACGTTTCTATTTGGGTAGTACGTAGTACTTTGGATTTATGTGCTTTTAAATGACTAAAAATAGATACTCTACTCTGAAATGTCGCTAAAAAATAAAAAAAAATAGATGAGAAATCGGGAAATATTGGAGTGATTATTACATTTTGAAAGTCGATATTTATGCATACTCTTCTGGTGAAAAGGTGCCAAATGATTTATGAAATCGTAAAATTTTCTTCCAATATAAAGATTTTAAGATTAGTTTACAATATCAGGAATACACCATAACACCTTCAAAAATTTCCTACTGCAACTGTTTGGTCAAAATCAAAATGTTCTCACAACTCTAGTTGTGCGGTTCGAAAAAGACATTCTCAGGTCCTGTATATGTTATGGACCAAGTGATTAATTCGGCAGTATACATAATGCCGGGCACTATTAATAATGCCCAGCATTATCGGGCTAAGTGATTAATTACTATCTTAACTTCATTATTATCATATCGCTCGGTTATTATTATATTGCTAAATGATAGTTGGGCAATTGATACTAATGCTATATTTAAGTTGTATCAAGCGCTAAATAAACCACGGCTGAAATTGGGGACACCGTAAGAGTTCGAGTTCCGATGTTGATTGTGGTCATAATGATGGAAGAAATAAAAAAAAACCTAACCTAACCTAACCTAAATTAGGTGAGGTTAGGTTTTTTATTTTTTATTTGTCAAAATCTATATTTATTGAGGTGAAAACTATCATTTTGCAATATAATAATGACCGAGCGATATGATAATAATGAAGTTAAGATAGTAATTATTCACTTAGCCCGATAATGTTAGGCATTATTCATAATGCCCGCATTAATCACTTGGTCCATAACATATACATGTTTTTGCTCGTGACTCTACATAGGTACTTACTATTGTCCCCTTAACCAAACAGACAGCTATGTTGTTCTACACTATACGTAACACATTTCACCTACGCGTATAAACGGAATGGCCAACCATCCCACCACCTCTAAAAGCAATATTATTGCAATTGTGGAAGCGAGACAGCGCACTACACGGCGTAGAGCGGCGTCTCTCTTCCACAACTGCTATAATATTACTTTAAGGCCGGCCTCATACAGTATGAAATTCAGAATCTGACAGTCGGTTCTTTATTACAAATATCAATAAAGTAAAGCTGTGATAGCTTAGTGGTAAGACCGTAGGACTGTTTAGTCTTGAGAGTCTAAGAGGTCTTGAGTTCGATCCCCACGGCGCGCACCGACTTTTCGAATGTTGTGTGCATGTTTCGGAAGGCACGTAATAATGTGGGTCCTGCTCCTGATCTCTCTTCGGTCGGATTACCGTCCCATCGAGATATGAGAGTAAAAGGAATAGAGAGTGCACTTGTGTTTGCGCACACGCTTGTGCACTATAATATGTCTTGCGTAGCTGACTAGTGTCATAGTAACACTGGCCTCCGTGGCCGAAATCGGTCCGGACGGACTTTACAATTAAGTAGAGTAGTATGACTTACGTGTTACTTAAAAGTAGTTTGCATTGAAATAAAGAACAGACTTTCAGATTCTGAATGTTCTGAGTGTATGCGGCTGGCCTAAGTCTTAGTGGTCGGTCGATCCTCAGACGGTTAGTTTCAAGGTAGTCAGTCGTTTTAATTAAAATAATAGAAAGTTATTTTCGAGGTGTGAGCTTCTATCTATGTATGTATAGTTGATTAATGTAATATCAAGGACGTGAATAAGTTTGTAATTTATTGATTAAAACTTGTCGTGTAGGTTAGAACACGTAGATTGGAAAGTAATAGTAATAATACTAATATTCAGTTCGTTTTCTCCTGATAATGTGACTTATCACACTTCAAACCAGCCTTATTTTATTTGTATTTATATTTATTACTAGCTGTTGCCCGCGACTTCCATACGCATTAGTAATCTACCCGTGATTAATAAGATGTGTTAAGTAATTAAAATCTTTCGGGGATAAATAGATGTTGGCCGATTCTCAGACCTACCCGATATACACGCAAAACTGTCCATAGAAATCGGTCAATCCTTTCGTAGGAGTACGGTTTCGAACATTGTGACTCGCGAATTTTATACATTAGTTTAAAGGTTGCTCATAACAATTCTTGTCGTCGGAAAATCAGTTTTTCTAGTCATTAACATTACTTACCTGTTACACAGCAAAAACCTTAAAACACCACTCTCCTCTTTCCCAGTCGTGTAATAACAGTCGATTTGCTAGAAGAGGCAGTAAAGCCTTAACAACTCACATCCGGTGAGAGTGATGAACAACTATCCGCTGCTCTATAAACTAGGAAACATAGAACAGAATAATAGAAGGAAGTGGCTTTACACTGCCGTAGTATTGAAGTTACTATCGCTAAAATGTGCTGTCTGACTCTCGTCGCTCTATCGCGTCTGTCAAATAAGTAATATCTTACAAACTAGGTTAGCAACTAGCTGACTCGTGGCCACGTTCTTGTGTAGTATATTTTTTGGTCAATGTGTATTCTAAAACATTCACAAATAACGTGTTTTTTACGTCATACGTGGCTTAGCTTTCTATGTAAATATAGTTTTGTTGGATTTTTTATATTTTCAACATGTAACTTGTGCCTTTTTAAATAAATAAACAAATAACTAATAATAGCTTGCAATATCCAGAATATTCCGTAACAGCTACAGAAATTTCGCAAAAGAAATCGACTGCAACTGGTTGGTCGTGTTTTTGCTCGTGACTGTACATCAACCATACGATTAGACAAAAGATCAAGAGATCAAGGTGTATACCAAAAATCAAATCGATCTAACGTCAGGACGAGCCTAAAATTCAAAACTTTATTCGAACAATCAAATAAATATACGGGGCAAGCTAAATTAAACCGTTTATAAAATAGCAAATTTTATCGGTATTTCGTAATAGTAAAACGCTTTTAACCTGAAAGCCTCTTCCTACATTTCTATTTCTGCATGTTAAAGGAAACGGTTGTTTTCTTGGCCATTTATCAAATAAATCAACAAGTGCCATTAACTTGAAATACGAGCTTTACTTGTTGAACGCCAAACAAATATTAGTGTTTTGTAAAAAGCGGTTTTTCACGAGACAAAGATTGAACTATATTTTAATTACAAAAATAATAAATAATAACTCTACGATTTTGACAGAACGCCATCTACTTTCTAACTAAGCAGAGCTTGAATTATGAGTACTAGACAACTGATAAAAATACTTGTATACTTCTTAATACGTACATGTTATAGATAAATTACACCCAGACATGTTATAAATGATCGTGCTCCTCACACAAACATTTGTCCTGGGCGGGTATCGAACCCGAATTTTGTCTGAAGCAACGATTTACAATACTAGGTACTAAAGGAAAAATTGTGGTTGCGGTATTCTTTTAGTTATTATTTACAGATTCAAATTTCTTAATTACTTATTCGTACGCAACCATCAGTATCACGCGTCAGACTCGCCCTTGGCTGGTTTTTTCGTAGGCTAGGAAATATACGACCAGTCGAACACATAATTTCATTACTAACTTACTTTTACACTGGACTGACTATTCCTAACAAAATGTCAGCTATACTTTAAAATGATCTAAATCCCCACCCCTGCCCCCCCCCCCTCCTGCCCCTGTCCCATGGAGTGGAGTTCCAGAAAGTAAAAAGCTAGGAATGGCTTCCATTTGTCATCACAAATTAGTGTCAGTATTTGGGCCCTACCATATCCTCTTAAACTAATATCACTGCAGTTGTGGAAGCGTGACAGCGCTCTATACAGCGTAGAGCGGCATCTCTCTTCCACAACTGTAATAATATTACTTATCAGCGGCCTTAGTTGACCCTTTTTGCTGTCAGAGTCAATATGACGATTTTTAGGGTTCCGTACCTCAAGGGTAAAACAGAACCCTATTACAAAGCCTCCACCGTCTGTCTCCAGGCTGTATCTCATGAACCGTGATAGCTAGAAAACTGAAATTTTCACAAATAATATATTTCCGCTACCGCGGAACAATAAATACTAAAAATAAAATATTAAGGGGTCTAAAATCAATAAACGTGTTTTTTCGTATTTTTGAGCTCAACATTAAAAACGGTAACAGGTAGATGATAGTACGAAACCCTTCGTGCGCGTATTCTACTTGCACTTGGCCGGTTTTTAAATAGGATTTAGAAAGTGCATGTGATGGCCAGTTTTTTGTACAAATAGACCTTGTGAAGATAAATAGGTTTGACAGGAATGTTAGGTATTTTTTGGCACAGTTTGAATCTTTTTTAAATCTAACTGCAAGATCAATAGGTGTATACAAGATGTGTCATACTTAATCACATTAAATTAAATGCGTTAATGTACTGCTTAATATATTATTATGTCGATGAAAACAAAGGAAAATTAAAATACGAAAAAAAAACATTTTTTTTTTTCAAAAAGTATAAAGATTAAAAATGTGTAAACCTGTGTTATAGGAGCGGCAATGTCATCATTGACACTTACGTATTTTTTAATCTCTACTTTACTCAATACATGATGTTCTAAATTATGAAAACGAAAAATAATTCCTGTGGCTAAACCACTGAATGGATCTGGCTATTTTTTTTGGTATTCGTTATAGAATAGTTATAATACCTTAAATTTAATTTCGTTCGTAATACCTTAAAGTATATGTGATAGGATTCAATGAATGACACACCCGATAGAAGTAATTCAAATCAAACTGTAAACCAGTATAAATTGAGCCACACAACCAAATTATAAGTAACTGTCGTGAGCTCCACTCATAATAGTATGTTAACGGTTTACTCACACGTATAAAATTTATCGGGATAGCCCGACTTGTTTCAGACTTAACTGGAGTCCTTAATCATGAGCTGACGCGGCGGGCAAGCGAGTCGAATGAGCTGTCGACAGACAGTTCAACTTTTTATTTCACGTGGCCGAAATCGGAACTAATGCCGTCATAATAATATATGAAAATAGACAAATTTTTGACAGACAGTTGAGTTGGTTCTTGTTGTGAATATGCACACCAATGCCCTCATGTTAATGTCATCCACGTGACAAAAGATTCTTGTAGCTCTATACATATTATGTTGTTTTACGTTGTTCTTGAATAAAACAAAATGTGTCTGTTACAAAATTAAGTTCTTTCACAGTTTCCAAGAAATTAGAATAATACAATCTGATTGTTAATAATGCTTTTTCTTGTTAAAAGTATAACCGAACCAGGATATTATGGTCCAATACTTTCCGTATCGGAAAAATGTCGGAAGGAAAAGTAACAATATTGAAAGGAAAACAGTTTTCCCGCGAAGCATAAATATGGTATATAAAATTAGGTAGAAAGTGTTTTTTTTTATTTAAATCTAACATCTATTTATTTGCATTCTTTACAAATTTTGCCCCATAGTGGGAAATGTATTGGGCTTCTTTTTTCTTTTTGGGCGGTATCATGAATTCCGTCTAAAAAATTGAAAAATAATAATACAGCTAAAAAAAATTAAGTGTGGGAAAGATTGCCGAGCTGTGGGAAAATGTGTGCTTCTTTTTCGTTTTGTTTTGGTAAGCACCAGATTAAATCTGGCTAGCCTACAATTTTGGCGCACCGATTTTCCTTTGATAAGTCGTTTTTCAGTACTTAAGTAAATATGGGCTGAAAGTTTTTTATACCTATCAAATTTTCGTGCCACAATGTTAGTTACCGTACTCCTCCAAAACGGATGGACCGATTCTCTTGAAATTTTGTATAATAATATGCATTCAGTAGGTCTGAAAATCAGCCAAGCTTAATTTTTATGAACGAATTATTATTATTTTTCAGACAAATCTTTGCTTGACTAATGCTTACGAAGTCTTAGGCAACAGCTATGATTTACATAAACTATACACAATTTTCCGTGTTATAATAAGAATGTGAAACAGTTAATCCCGACTGTCATACATTTTTCTTTGACAGTCGCCAAGTCATTACAATTCTGACGCGCGTCTTACTATGGGACACTGTGTTACCCAGTAACATGGGTTGTGGAGGTCAGATAGGCAGTCGCTCTGTGACATACGGTGTTCAGCTGTCGGTGAGACTGGGGGCAACGCCGACATAGCTTGGTAAAAAGATATTATTAACCTACTTGAATTTATTACCCTGCCAATTTCGCCCCTATATTAACTACCACGTACAAATTCCAATTAAAAATCTCATTAACATATCCTACACGAATTTAATTATCCATTTCAATGCGCAAAGCCGTATCGAAAACCTAGTGTTACAAATTAATTGCATCCAACGTACAGTCTCCCAAACTACTTGTAACAAAATATACGCTTACGGGTATTCGCAATGTAAAACTTCGGTGGCATACTGTACGGTTGCCATAGCAACCTGATCGATTGATGATACGACTCTCCCTTTCTCGCTTGCTCTAGTCAAATAGCATATCTTGCTGTCTTTTTCCCTCGGTTATTATTCGAAATTGGTACTTTTAAAGTGGTTTTTTTATTGTTTTTAATACCTGACGCACTTTTGTTATTGAATATGCTTTTTATGGTTTAAGTGATGTCGTTTAGTCGGTTGCTTTTTAACTTCAACGGAAAATGGGGGTGTAATGTTTCAATTACGTAAGTAAGGCAATGATTTTGTCCTACAGTGGTATAAATAGTGGATAGTATTGTATAGTGAAAGTTTATGTGTGAATGTGTAAGAGCATATTATAGTTGCGATGTAAACATTATCATAGATAAGAACTACATATTTTGATCTGGTTTAAAATGAAATAGAACACACAATTTCAAAATCAGTTCATTTGTTTAAGAGTTATAATGACAAGGAAACACACTCCCACAAAGGACATAGCACCCTTATTTACCCAACTGCGGCAAAAGGAGTGTTTGTGTTTCGAGTGTTCTTTGTATGCATTATGTGCCACATCAACCGAATATTTGATAAAACTTAATTCTAATAAAACTGCATAGTACGAATACATACAGTATTTAAAAGAGGATATTATGTATTACTAGTTTTTTTTGGGGCTTTGACCATGACCTTTACGCTGTCGGGTAAAAAGTAACTTATGTGCTCTAGGGTATCGAAATCTTAATAAGTTTATTGTTAACTAATAGTTCAAGAATGGTCTATAAAAAAAAAAAGCACTTTTTTTCAACTAGTTGTTTCGGCTACAGAGAGTGCTTACGTCCTTAACCCTACTAACATTATAATATTACAAACGCGAAAGTTTGTAAGAATGGATGGATGGAGAGATGTTAGTAACTGTTTCACGCTTTAATCGCTAAAATTTCATCTAAATTGGACTAATTTAGATGAAATTTTGCATCGAGTTGTGACACCCTGAAACACATAATTTACTTTTATCCCGACTGCGTAAAATAATGTTAATGTTTTGCATCTATCGCCGTCTTCCACAATTAGTACCTTGTTATAAAACCTATATACTGTACCTATCATGACATATCATAAATAGATAGATTGAATATTCTTTATTGCACACCACATGAGAAACTGATTTGACAAAGTAAAAGTTACATGGTGCCACAATGGGCGGTCTTATCGCTAAGAGTGATCTCTTACAAACAACCTTGGGATGGACTTGGTATTAAGTACTTACATAAAGTACTTAATAAAAAAACCCTATCTCTTTTGACCGTGATTAGTCAACCACATTTTTTGTGTAAGATCCCACGGCTGGACAAAAGCCTCCCACCTTTTTTTAAGCAACCACACACCACATTAAAACCAAAGAAATCAAGGAACAATTACTTATATCCAAGCGTAGATATGTGTCAAATTAGGCAAGTGCAGGCGCCGCCATCTTGCGGAGATTACAATGGTAAGGGACAATGACAAATTGGATGGCACGTGTTCGGGTAAAGCTGTGCTCATACAGTTGCATAATAAATTAATATTCCCCAACATTCACACAACGCCATCTAGTTTCAAGTTAAGCAAACTAAGTAGCTTGTGTTATGAGTACTAGACAACTGATAGACATACTTATATATTTTTAAATACATACATATAGATAAATTATACACAGATACAACAAATGATCGTGCTCATCACACAAACATTTGTCCTGGGTGGGAATCGAACCCACGACCTCAGGTGTAGCAGTCAGGGTCACTAACCAGTAGACCAACAGGCCTGTCAAATACATGCTTCCGCACAAGCAATGGATGTAAAAATTTGAAAGCAAAAGAAGTATTTCTACGTAATGCCGAATTTTTCGAAGGTTAACTTTCTTAATTATTTTAAGACACTACTGACAAACGGTAAAGGAAAACATTGTGAGAAAGCCTAGAATTAGAATATTAGAATCAGAAATCGAAAACTTGCAGTGAGCTACCGTAGTGATCAACGCTCAAACCTTCCCTGTATGGGAAGAGGCCTGGCCGAGCAGTGGGACGTATATAGGCTGGTTTATTATTATTTATTTTGTATGATACTACAAGACACAACTATGAAACTGTAGTGTATATAAACGTACAGCTAAACCTAACTGTAAATGCAATAAGGAGCAGCTATAGTGTAACAATTTTGAAGGTGTTTTGTCTTTGTTTATACAAATACTAAACTACTCACGAACAGTTACACCACAAGACAAGCTTTGTTTAATTATAAACATGAAACATACACGTGGGTTTTGAAGTTTGTTATGCATACAATGCAAGTATGCTTACTTTGACAGATTTATTCAACATTTGTTTTTAAATTCGTAATTTTTTGCGTCACTGAACTCAGTTCTTGTAACGTTTTAAAAGTACCTGATAAAAACCTTTAGATTTTGCTTGTTTTGTTGCTCGCGACTTCACCTATGTGAATATGGACCATAGCTGCAAAAACAGAACTCTCGTCAGACGCTTTCCGTCACAAAGTAGCCTATTGTGTTAAACCATGGTGTAAATTAACTATGCGGTGAAAGCGATAGCGAATCCCGTAACCCTGGCCATAGGCAGATGAGGACGCTCCAGTGGTTTTAGCAGGCAAGAGTCCGACACGCCTTCCCACCGACCCCGCGACAGCAGATAGTCCACGAGGATTTCCACTGGGTTACGAATAAAAAAACAAAAGAAAAGGTGTCATTAACTCCATACCAAATTTAATCAGAATTGGGTACGTGACCAAAAAAAATCGACTTAGTTCGTCAGATAGATATCCAAAAAATACACTGTACACTTTTTACTAGCAAGTGACGTTGGTAGCCCCCACTTCCATACGTTTCACCACCTTTGTTGCGTTTTATCTTTGTATTTATAAATCTACCTGACGGACTAATTAGATTTTTTTAGTCAAATAGCCTGTTACTCGTGAAAGAGTAACAAACATTCATCGATCGCGACACACACAAACTCTCGCGTTTATAATATTAGTAAGGTTTTCCTCCAATGTGAGCAAGCCCTTTGCTATTGCCATCAAGTCAGAAACTTGGTCTGACTGTTAACGGCAGTCTCCACCGTCGGACAAATGATGCTGAATTTAACTGTTTTGAGTAATGCGGGTATTAGTTACGACTGTGGATGTTTAATTATTGTTTTTGAGGTAAATCTGTAGGTGGTTTTAATACGATTACTGAAAACATTATGATAAAGAGGGGTGTGTAAGCTGTAGAACATTCTATTCGTACAATGATAAGAAAAGAAAACAGTAGGAAGGTGTTCTTGTTTTTATAACTAAACTAGCTGGTACCGCGATTTCGTCCGCGAGAAACTTAACAAAAAAAAATATAATTTGTTTTTTTTTTCGAAATAAAAGTAGCCCAATTTACTCCTTATTAGATCCATGATTTCATGGCAGGCAGGTGCCATGAAAGTCTTGTCAAAATCGATTGAGCCATTTCAGATATAAGCGGTAACAAACTGACAAAAAAAAACACAATTTGCGCATGTTATAATTTAATTATAATTCAACTATATTTATTCTCTTTAACGCATCATTCGTAACATAAGGAAAATCAGTTCAATTCCAATTTCAACGAAAATTTTCTCCCGATCGGCTAAGTAAAACATTTACGTTTTATCTTCCTCGAATCTGAATTCAAGGAAAACGAAAAAATATTCTAGATTTTTTCGTTCGGGGAAAGCTAACGACCTATAAATATTTTGGTAGCAGATGCAATTTTAACTTGTCATCCGAATTTGAATTTAGCTTTAAATAAAACGAATATCTATCTAAAAGGGAGATTTTTAAGGCTTTTTGGGGCCTGAAATTTAGCCCGGGACTACTGAGTACGGTCTTAGAATTATTATGAAAACACATATAACTGTGAGAAAGTCACATAGGTGCTTGTCTGCGCTTTTTGTGGGAAATCATTAAATGACCCGGGAGAGAGGGTCAGACTTTTATTGACTAAACCCCACTATGTTCCTACCGAAGATTTTGAAGCTGTGATAGCCTAGTGGTAAGACCGCAGGACTACCAAGTCAAAGGTCTTGAGTTCGTTCCCCACGACGCGCACCGACTTTTCGAATGTTGTGTGCGATTTACAGATAAATATCACAGCTTCCGTGTTTCGAAAGACCCGTAAAAATGTGGGTCCTGCGCTTGATCTCTCTCCGGTCGTGTCGGATTACCGTCCCATCGGGCTATGAGAGTAAAGGAGTAGAGAGTGCACTTGTGTTGTCATGCTTAGCTGGCTGGCGTCATAGTAACACTTGCCGCTGTGGCCGAAATCGGTCCGGACATCATTATGTTCCTCCTGGAGCCCTTTGAATACCAGGGTCGCGATAACTTACGAACATCCCACAGCCCCGGCAGGATAACTAACTTCTACCTGACAAATAAAAACCTATCAACTAACCTATTCTCTCCTTTACCCACATTTTATATCTAGATTTTAGAATCCTTAAAATGGAACCTTCTTTTAGGGCACAATAAAATTCCCATTCCGCCGATCCCCAATGAGTAAAGTCCAAAGTCAGAATAAAGACAAATGAATTCCTAGCCATGAATCATGTTCCCTTGGCTGTACTAAACCAGCTTGGGTACAGGTGAATGTAATTTGACATGAAACACGCTTTCATATAAATAAAAGTCAAGGTTCTCTTGTTTAGGGTGTGGTTTTATTGGAAATGAGCGAGGTAAGTACGAGGTGTAATGTGTTATAAACTGAAACTGACTGATTGTCTGTAAAATCGTGATGTAAATGAAAAAAGATACATCATTATCATATTGGTAGCCTCCTTCTTTTTAAGCAACATCAATTTTTATTGTAGCACTGTGTTAAATCATTTTTTAATCTGTAATTTTTAATTTAATTGGTAAAATTAAATTTAATTTTAAGTTAATTTCAAGTTTTATAATGTCATACTTGTATGTATCGCTATTTTGTTCTTATTTTTACTTTAAGTATATACGCATGCTGTGCTGCCACTCGCATCCAGCTCCTACCAGTCGTCTTACGCAAATCGCACTCCACCGTGCCTGAGGGCGTCCTCATCACATCAATGCCAATCATTTTTTACATTAGATGCACGGTCTACTATTCTCTAATACTGTTCCATAAAAAAAACCTTACTTCTAATCCATTTTTACACAAACAGCACAAACACAGCTAAGTAAACAAATCAGTTATATTGGTTTTTATAAACATACCCCACTATTTAATTCCTCGCTTCGCCATTCTCCTCATCTCTCGTTAAAACACAGCCCTATACAAGGGCTCAGATGTTTTAAATTGCCCTCGAAACATTGTTTTTAAATCTGAATAACATATTGCACGTATTATTGGCACCATTTGGTTCCTATCTCATTTGAATAACATCTCCGTTGAGGATTGAATTGTGATTCTTATTAGAAATGGGTAGATTGGTATACGGTCAAGGGTAATATTTATTTCTATATGATTTGCTTAGAATAAGGCACTGAATTATATTTTTCCTAGCCTATAGAAGATCTCACATGTTGTGCCGACGCCAAATAATAATTGGGATAAGGGCAGGGGAATGATGATGATATAATTGCAATTGAAGTAATAGAAATTACAAAAAAAAAACCTTTTTCTTAATCTCAAATAAAAGAAACCTGAATTACTGCTTATTACATCAGCCTTCTGTCAAAAAAGTCCCTTCAAAATATGTCCAGCCATTTCAGGGATAAGCGCGAACAACAGACAGACAGATAGACAAAAATTGTAAAAACAATATCTGGGTATATGCACGGTATTTATATTCATAATATTATTACGCATGTAGTCAAAATAGGTTATTCCAATATTACAAATTGAACCTTCAATTTACATGTAAAGATGACACAAAACATTACAATACCAACACAACTAGTCATCAATCCCTTGTTGTTTATGCCTAGAGACGGTTCAACATCATCATCTTCCTGCCCTCAACCCATTTTACTTTAGGTCGGCGCAACACGTTTTTTTCTCCACTCTCTCCTACAGAGGAGGAGTCATGAAGTTTCTTGCCGGTTCTTCTCCATAAGAATGACACTTTGGAACCGCGCAACTAGAGTCAGTAACGTTTTGAAAGTGCCTGAGAAGGCCTACTCGATATAAAAACCTTTTGATTTTGATTTTTGACAGACGTCACACTGTCATTTACTCCTTTTTCATTAACATTCATTAATATCATCATCATCATCATCATCATTCCCCTGCCCTTATCCCAATTTTTACTTGGGGTCGGCGCAACACGTCTTTTAGACATGTTGCTTAAAGTCATCCCTTACAAAATCCATCCATTTCTATAGACGGTTATAGCTATATATTTATCACCCGTCGCCACCCGAGCGGTACAGTCAATCATGGCGCGTCACAGACGAGTGAACAAGCTACAGGTCCAATTAACTACCACAGTGTAGACAGATAGACAGTTAGATATCTATAGATATATTATATATGGCATTGTATGGAATAGGAATGATGATGTATGGAAGTCTTTTGTTTGTCAATGTGGTTGAATCAAGTTTTGTATTATAATGTTAGTATTTTTGAACGTTTATACGACGCCATCTAGTGGTAAGTATATAAGAGTAATTTATGTTATGAGTACTAGATAACTGATAAACATACTTATATATTTCTAAATACATGCATATTATAGATATATATATAATAGTGCTCATCACAAAAACATTAGTGATCGTGTTTCTTACACACACATTTGTGCTGAGTGGGAATCGAACCCACGACCTCCGGTTTAGCAGTTAGGGCCAGACCAACATACTAGTCTTAATTGTAAAACCTTAGTTGTTGTTTGACAAATAAATTGGTAAGTTGATAATATTATGTTTTTGGTGTAAATGATTTGAGTAGTTTTACATACGTTTTTTAGGTTTAAATCTAATTGAAGATTTTTGGAAGGAAAATAATTTTAAACTTGTCCAAGATTGATTTTAATGCAATACACTACTCTCCTTTTTGACTGGAAGTTTAACTCTAATCCAATAATTTTCAAACTAAACCCAAATTATTCAAGACCATTTTTTCAGGAAGCAAATTATCACAGACTCAGAATTACGTCATAAATCTGAGGTGAGAATAACAAATTGTTTTACAAGGCCTTTTCAGGACTCACTGAAATTAAATGTGTAAAAATTCAGAAGTAACTTTGAAAATACTGCCTCTCGGCTTTTGGCAATATTGTCCAGAACTACTTTATTACGTAAATGTTATCATGATTAAAATTTATTTAATGTATGTGTATGTCTCCTGACTGATCCCGGCCACGGTGGCTAGTGTTACTATGACAGCTAGCTACGTGGGACATATTATAGTGCACAAGCGTGTGCTAACACAGGTGCACTCTCTGTTCCTTCACTCTCATAGCCCGATGGGACGGCAATCCGACACGATGTAAGAGATCAAGCGCAGGACCGTTATCACGTGATCTTTATTTCTAAACCGCACACAACTTTCAAAAACTTTGACTCAGCAGTTTTTAGGTCTTACTATTAGGCTATCACAGCTTCAGTAAATTTATTTAATAGATTAATTTGATAGTTAAATATTTAGAAACAACTAGTTTTTACCGCGGCTTCGCCCACGTCATAGTCGATTACAGCTGCAAAAACGTTACCCTCCATTTAAACAACCTTAGTTCTAAAGCCGAATTACTAATCGGGGGTGTCAGCTAACTTCTTACCAAATTTCATCAATACATGTCCAATTTGATGGACTAATTAGTTTTTTTATCATACAATATTTCTCTGCGTCTACAAACTTGTTAGCCTACTAACATATCTGCTTACACCAAAACCCGATCGAAACAAATCTTCTAAATAGAAAAAAAACCTCCCATAATCTGGAACAAAGCGAGAAGTTCTCATCCATTATTCCGTCGGGTCGATCGCACGAGCGACCGCACGACACTTAAAACGCCACGCGAAAAGCTACCTTAAGCTGTTGTAATAGAGTCTACGTCAACTAAGTGGGAATTTGGTATACTGTTAGACAAAATTCGACTTAAACAGTTTGTTATAGAGACTAATTTTCTCTGTATATGGTGATGCTTGGGCAAGAATAATGCCAAGCAAAAATCGGCGTTAGTGCGTTGTAATAGAGACTAAGTTGTTGACTAAATGGTGGTTATTTGTAGGTATAAGAAAGTTAATGTGGGAATTGCCTTTCTTTGTAGATAGCAAATAAACAAAAGATCGGACTGTATTTTACAATCATCCCTAAATGGGTACAACATGGTTTTGTATTTATTTTGCAAGACTGTATTTATAGGAGCAATTAACAATACTGGTGATTAAATAATTAAGAAGATAGAAAGAAAGAAAGAAAGAAAGAAAGGAGGGACTTTTGCCCAGCAGTGGGGTAGAACAGGCTAATAAAAAAATACTTCGTTAGAAGTTTTTATAATCGGCTTAGTCTCATCCGATTCAAAATCAAAAACCGTTAATTCTAATTAAGCTACAATGTAGCACTTTTTGAACGTCAAAATGACGATAGACAGCACCCCACCGTCCACCCTTCACGGATTCAGGTGAAAACCGTATTTTATATTGAGTTAAACATAAATAGGTACTGTATATTGTTATTTTTTACTAACTTATATGAGACTGGAATTTCATCCTCACCTTATGGCCTATGCCCAACAGTGGACTGTTGGGCACAGGCCTAATGTTCAAATAAATTGGTCTGGGTATACCAAACTTTAGTCCTTTTCTCAGTTTTTGGGCCATTTTTTTTCAACTAACTTTAAAAAGGAGGAGGTCCTCAATTCATAATTATCTTTTATGTTTTTTTTTGCGTTGCTTTGGAACCGAATTTTCTCTTGGAATATATTTATAATTATTATCAACTAGTTTTCTTAAAGAAAATTAATTAAAATAAATTCCCACAGAGAGAAACAAAACTTTAGTTACAACCAGGATCTGATGAAACCATGGAAACATTTTAGCTCAATCACCCTGTATATTACGGTAGTATAAACTATAGGTATAACTTAGAACACCCTGTACTATAAAGTTAATTTCCCAAAGGACACAACATGTAAAGGTCCGAACTATTAAAATTAATTATAATTTTAAGTCAGGCTATAATAGAACATGACATATAAAAGGGAGTGGTCTAACAAGTGTAATTGGGGCAGAAAGGTTAAGCAACTTTTGTCGCGGTTTGGAAATGGATGGGTGGCAATATTGATTTAGAGGTAGATAGTTCTAAATTTAAAGAATGACTGTAGTAGTTAGGAAATTGGGTTTAGTTTGGGGTTGGGGAGAATTGTAATTTAGTTTTTATGTGGTAGCTTTATATAAAAAATTCCGTTACTTATTGTTATAAGCCTTTCGATACTTTATGCGTTTAGTAATATAAGATTTATGGTCTGTGTGCAATAAAGAACAGAAAAAGTAAAACACACGTAAACGAAGTACTTTAAAAATACAACTTTAACAACTGGAAATACTTTGTTCTGTTTATTTAAACGTGAGTGTTTCTTTAAATAGCCTTATTTAAACCGAGAAAGAAACCTACTAACGTTAGCAGTAAAATTAAGTAAAACTGTTCCACTCTTCTTAGCTATAATGAGAGTAATAAGTGTTTTCTTCCGTTTTTAGGGTTCCGTACTCAAAGGGTAAATCGGAACCTTATTACTAAGCCTCCGTTGTCTGTCTCTAGGCTGTATCTCATAAACCGTGATAGCTAGAAAGCTGAAATTTTCACAAATGATGTATTAACAACAATAAATACTAAAAATAAAAAAAAATATTAAGGGGGGGGTCTAAAAACAATAAACGTGTTTTTTCGTATTTTTTTTCTCTATATTACAAACGGTAACAGGTAGACGTTTCAAATTTTCGCTATATATAAATGATAGTACGGAACCCTTCGTGCGCGAGTTCGACTCGGACATGGCCGGTTTTTAAAATGGCGTCCGGTATCCACCAAGTAAAGTAAGACTTGCAGTTGTGGAAGAGAGACGCCGCTCTACGCCTTGTATAGCGCTGTCTTTCTCCCACAACTGCAATAATTCCACTTTATGAGATCACGGTAAGGGGATATGCTTTTTGAAGATTCCTCCGCATTGTGTTGTTGCTTTGTTGTTACTTACCTAAAACAAAGAGAAAATATTGGTTAGTTAAAAGTTATTACATTAAAAAAAATGTCTCCCATATTCAGGAGTCCTTGTATCGCAGGGGGTTAAATATATGACCAATCTAGACAAGGTTTTTAGATATGAATCAGACGGCAAACTTAAACTTCAAAAACTTTACTGTCCTCAGACTGGTATGTAATAACAAGCCTCTTCTTACATAGAGAAAAATAGAGCATTAATCGCTACGCTAGCTATTATTATTAAAACCCTATATTGTCCCACTGCTGGGCAAAAGCCTCCCTATTATGTCCTTCCATTCCTCTCTGTCAACCACGCTAGCTAACTGCGCGCAATCCTAGCTTCTAATAGTTGTAATCCAGTTTACTCACAATATTTTCCTTCAACATTTGTTACTACAATGAAACAATCTACTTGTACACAAAGCCCTGAAAATTGACTCCCAGGGTCATCAAAAAGGAATCAAACCCAAAACAATTTTATGAAGAGCTGATATTTCACTTTAAGTACCTTAAAACGCCCAAATGTTTTGTTTAAGCTTGTACAGTCAGCAACTAAAGCCAGTTACTGGATCTACAAAGGTTCTTGAGGCCTTACTGCGTCTTAAAGTAATATTCCTCGACTTTCACACAAGGCCATCTAGTGTCAGACTAAGCCGAGCTTGTATTATGAGTACTAGACAATTGATAAACATACTTATACATACTTCTAAATACATACACATTAAAGATAAAATAACACCCAGACACAGAACAAATGATCGTGCTCATCACACAAACATTTATTCTGGTTAGGAACTGAATTTAGTATTGTAGATGTCTTTAAAAAATATTAATTTGTAAACCAACATTTGCTCCAAGAATTTTCTTTCTTACCGTACAGTGTACATTAAACCACACAACTTTCGCACCTCTTTGGTATAGATAGGACTCTAATACAACGGTATAAAGACTATTTTCGCCTGATTTTTGTTATTAAGTGAGAATGTACGAAGCTCCCAAAAATGATACATTTGTATACATTTTTCTCGTCTTAAAGATTGGACGCTGTTTCGTCTCTTGCTTGAACGATCCCTTTTAGATGTTCAAATCTATACTTTTGAGAAGATTTCAAGCGTATGAATGTAAAATACGTAATTTTTGGAGATGAGTTTGGGAGAATTATTGAGAAATGTTTTTTTCTTTATTGGAACAAGCATCATCTGTGTTATGTAATCTGTTCTGTATTCCAATGTTGGGCAAAGATCTCCTCCATTTAGCTCCAGAATGTTCTATAGTACCTAAGCGACTATACTAAGTTGAATTTGATTACATCCTACGAATATTATAAACGCGAAAATTCGTAAGTATGGATGCATGGATGTCTATAATTTTTTCACGCTCAAACGACTGGATCAATTTTAAAAGTTAGAACTAGCTGGTGCTTGCGATTTTGACGCTACAAATGTCAGTTACAGTGGCAAAAAAATATCCAGGGTGTCAAGTAAAGTTATACCCAATTGTATGCAAATTGGTTAAGCCATTTAAGCGTGAAAAAGTATCAAACATCCATCCATACTTACAAACTTTCGCGTTTATAATATTAGTGCCCCGTAATAGGATCTCTATTTCCATTTTTTTGCTTTGAAAGGTGGTACTTTCAATGTGGTCCCATTTTAATTTTGTCCAGATCTGATGATGGGATCCCAGAGAAATCGAGGGAAACCCTCAAATTTTATAGGCTTACTTATTACTACACAGTTGGAGACCACGTTTCAGTACAGGAAGTCATATACACCACTAAATAAAGTTTGAAAATTAATCAATACATAAAATTCGGGCCATGAAAACTTCTTCATTATAGTTTATCCGGATATCTGAAGGCTGTCAATTCCGATCCAAGATGGCTGACAGGCAATTTAGTTCTACACGCTAGATAGAAGAAAGTTCACGGTATTTTTGAAGTTTCAATCTGTTGTATTTAAGTTTACTTGTTGATAATTTAGGTTAAAAGTTGAGTAGTCTTTATATTGAGGTCGAGTGCCTATATATTGGAAGGTTTTTCAGATTTAAGTCGCTGTTTTTGAAATTTGAAATGGCGATAAACATTTATATTATGTACGTTTTAAACTATAAAAATCATCCAGTTTAGTATTTATTTGTTGTGAACCGAGTTCTTTGGAGAAATATTTATTGCTATGCCCAGAATATGTTTGTTGTAATGACCTTATACGCTATAAAATATAGAGAAGAAACTAACATTATTTATAAATATACCCTACAACATATTACTATAGAGAAGAAACAAACATTATTAATGAATTGTCTTATTTTTTTACAATACGGATAGCCGAGTGGTATAGGTCACAACGCCAATTACCACTCTGCGCGACGTGTCGCGGATTCGATCCCCGCGTAGAACAGAAATTTCTGCTATCCAGAAATGCTTTTTTACTATCTGGGTGTCTTTGTGCATGTGGATTAAAATTTCTTACTGCGGGAGTCTTACAATAAAATGAAAAGAAAAAACTCCTTCCTTTTAATTGGTTTAAAAAAGTTTTTAATATTATAATACAGTCAACGAAACTCTACCGTGAAACGCTAAAAATATATTACATCACTTAAATAAAAAGTAATTTTGTTAATTGTTATCGCGAATTACTTTTAACTGGCCATTTCCGTTAGGGCAAATTAACTTGACCGATTAATTAATTAGTTAAATGTGTGTCATTTGCTGTTTGGTTAAAAATGTAGCGTTTTTACATGAAAAACATACTAATAACTCACATATTTATTTGAATTCTTAACTTCTATTATGTAAGGTTTAACCGCGGCAACCCTTGCATGGATGTTGGTTACAGCTGCAAAACATTAACTTTCTCTTTTGCAGTAGGGTAAAAAGTAGCCTAAATGGTCATTCAGGGTGTCAGTTAAATTCGTACCTAATATCATGCAAATTAGTTTGGTCATTTTAGCGTGGATGAGTAACAAACATCGATCCATACTCAGAAACTATCGCATTTATTATAGTGGTAGGAATTCAAGTTTTCCCTTAACGTATATTAGCAAGATTTGAAGCTTATTACCGTAGGACTGCCAAGACAAAGGTCTTGAGGTCGATCTTCACGGCACGCTCCGACTTTTCGAATGTTGCGTGTCATAGCTAGCTAGCATCATAGTAACACTACCCGCCTTGACCGAAATCGGTCTGGACATTATTATACTACCAAGAATTAAAAATAAATTCAATTCATATAATATACCATTTCAATCAATGATATATATGTTATGGACCAAAATGATAAATTGGGCAGTATACATAATGCCCGGGCACTATGAATAATGCCCAGCATTATCGGGCTAAGTGATTAATTACTATCTTAACTTCATTATTATCATATCGCTCGGTCATTATTATATTGCTAAATGATAGTTGGGCAATTTGATACTAAAGCTATATTTAAGTTGTATCAAGCGCTAAATAAACCATGGCTGCAATTGGGGACACCGTAAGAGTTCGAGTTCCGATGTTGATTGCGGTCGTAATGATGGAAGAAATAAAAAAACCTAACCTAACCTAATCTAAATTAGGTGAGGTTAGGTTTTTTTTTTATTTGTCAAAGTCTATATTTATTGAGGTGAAAACTATCATTTAGCAATATAATAATGACCGAGCGATATGATAATAATGAAGTTAAGATAGTAATAATTAATCACTTAGCCCGATAATGCTAGGCATTATTCATAATGCCCGAGCATTATGCATAATGCCCGCATTAATCACTTGGTCCATAACATATACACTAGATATACATACTACATGACAAGAAATCTAAAAGCCATGATTGACTCACGACTGAATACGTCAGTACTGCATTATTCAGGTTCCGATCCCATACCACGACTTTCAAAGTAACATTATTCAAATTGTGGAAGAGAGACGTCGTTCTATGAAATGAAGAACGCTGTCTCTGTTCCACAACTACGATATTATTGTAAGATGTGTCAGCCGTCTGGTAACCTAACCTCGAGGCACATATTCATGAGCTGACTAGTGTTGTGTTATATCATCAAATACGATATCTGTTCCTCCTGTTCCTGTTCCGTAAAAATAACAGTTCATAATATCTGTTATTAAAATGAAATAAAATTGTTTATTCTGCAAATAGGATAAATGTTATCACTTTCACATGTTAGAGTTTAAAAATATAAGCTCGCTGGAATCGACATTTCTTAACTGGCTACCCTGAGAAGAAACGTCGAATAAAATTCAGGGGTCATCGCCTCTTTTAAAATCCAGACAATTAAATAACAGTCAGTTATTTTTCTACGTGCTGTTTGTCAGTATGGGGTAACATGTTATATTAAAGAACGCGTATTGTTTTTTAATACTGAGTAGGAGAGCACTGAGTATTGCTGAGTGATCAATATTTAAAAGAACAGGTATAAGTTACTCGCGAGAACAACTGTTATCTGTTAACTTAGGACTAAAAAGTCAAAGGTCTCGACTTCGATCCCCACGGGGCGCACCAACTTTTCGAAGTATGAGAGCAGTTTGGAAATAAAATGTCACAGCTTCCGTCTTTCAGAAGCCACGTAAAAATGTGGGTCCTGTGCCTGATCTCTCTCCGAATTGCCGTCCCATCGAGCTATGAGAGTAAAGGAACAGAGAGTGCACCTGTGTTAGCACACGCTTGTGCACTATAATATGTCCTGCGTAGCTGGCTGGTGTCATAGTAATGCTAGCCGCCGAAATCGGCCAGGAGACATTATTACTGTTAACTACCTGTTATTCTGCCTGTTATGATAAATACGCCTCAACCCTAGAGCTGACGAGGTGGAAAGGGTCTAGGATCGCCGGGTGATACGCATCCATTCGTAAATAATATGAAGTGATCAGATTCAAAATGCTTTATATTATGTGGTAGGTATGTGGTAGGAAAAATCTGTGAGAAAATACCTATGTAGGAGGATTAGTGGGTTTTGAAAAACTATTTTATGACTTACACTGTAAAATTTAATTAGAAAGGTAGTTTGTAATACAAAATACTTAATACAACATCATATTCACCTAGGTTTAAAAACGCCAGTGGACTTTCTTTAAATATTTGAAAATGTCTAAAAAAATATTTCTTCATTTTCTTACCTGGAATTCAAACATTTTTAAAAATATTTCAGTTATAATGGGAAGGTTAGTTGAGAGAGAAGCAGTGAAAACAAAAACTGTAATCTAATCATTTTTTTTTAATATTCAAGGTTTTTGCGAAAGTTAAGTGAGAGAAAAGCTGTGATAGGCAATAGTAACAATACCAATAGCCGTTGACTATCGTATCTACTTTAAAGAAAGCTACTAAAATATGAAAGAAATCTTTGACCCATTTTTTCTTAAATAACAAATTGTTTTGTTTCTACAGTTACTGTTGTTTTCGTAAACAAGCGGTCGACAATACCGAAGTTTATTATTTATTAAGTGAAGGGAATTAATTGGTTTCCAATTGTGTATCGCGGTTCAAAGTTTCTATACAATAACTTTAGTTAGAGGTCAGTTTGTGAGAATGTTTTGGCGTGTAACGTGTCAAAATATTGATTTTCTTTAGTAAATTTGAGCTTATTCAAGGTTTACAAAACGTTGCCGGGGCTGCGGGATGTTCGTAAGAGTTACCGCGACCTTGGCACCCAAAGGGCTCCAGGAGGAACATAGTGGGTGTTAGTCAGTAACAGTCTGACACTCCCTCCCGCTGCACCCACAGCGGGCGGGGTCATTTGATGAAAAAAAAAAGTTTAGTAAAGGAACTTACATACTCCCAAAAAAAGTTTTAAACATTACCTACACTCTATTTTTGGCAATTTTGACAACTTACTAACGTTCATGCCAATTTTAAAATACAATTTCCCAATACAAAACACTTCACATAATAACATTTATAGCCAACGAAGACAGCAATCGATTTGCAACAACTGGACAACTAATATGAAAAGGATAAATAAATATTAAAAGCAATTTCTCTCTCTTTTCTTTTAAAGTAACACTTTGTAGACAATAAATAAGAAGTGGGCGACGCAGCGTGGAGCCAATTTGTTTCAGTCATGACAAGAAAATTATCTATTTTTCTCTACATAAATACTAGGTGTTGCCCGCGACTTTGTGCGCGTTTGTAATACTCCCGCGAAAGTTGGTAAAAATAAGAATCCTTAAATAAAAAATAAATGTTGTTCGATTCTCAGACATACTCAAAATGCTCACAAAATTTTAAGAGAATCGGTTAAACCGTTTTGGAAGAGTACGGGAACAAACTTCGTGTCACGATAATTTTATTTGGTTTACTGCAATAAGTCTTGTTTGTGGTGAGGTGGATATTTCCAAAATTAATAGTTTTTTAAGACGGTAATATTGAATCAGTAACCTATTTGTAATGTTATGTATAAAACAATTAATTACGTTAGTAACACTGTAAACATGTAGTTTACATTTTTAAATCTTCTTTCTTACTTCTAAAATCACTTTTCAGCAATTAAATTATTGCGTATATCAACTAAATACAGTAAATGCATTGCAACGTTCTTCTAAGTATGTATACCTAAATCAGTCAAATTTCAGTATAGCCAAGTTAAATGAGAACCTTTGGAATAACTAACACACTAAGTTATTAAAACCGTTAACTGTTTTCAACGACTGCATACTAAAAGATATTCTGCTGACCTATTTACAACAGCTGTTACATAATAGCCTCCACAGAAATACGGTAGAACCTATCTCTCTAGTGCTGCCATCTATTTTCACAAAGACACAATCAAAGTCTCCTAACTCCGCCACCTATCGATAAGGAAGAAAATTTCTCTTTAATGCTACCGCCCATGACAACACACCAACACTAAAGGTTGCTTAAAACAGCGCCATCTATCAGCATAAATTGAAAACTCTCGACCTTGCTAATGAAAACAAAATACGTAGTATGGTAGCGACATCTAGCTGTTCTTGCTGGAAATGAGTTTAACATAGCGACATCTATCATGAGATACGTGAGAACTGGAAACAACGCCATCTAGTGTTTGCTCAACAAACTAACACACGTTTTAGTTACACCTTACAACCAACAGATGGCGCTGTATACAACAGTTTCTAATTTTTAATACCAGAGCGAGATTAACAGAACGAATACACCTAAAAACTCGTTTAGGTAACCGTACCAGAGTATTTCGACTTTTCCACTGGCGTTTACAAGGAGGCTTTGACATCGGCTCTCCCGAGGGAAATAGGCTATGAATTCAAACGATCCGGGGACACGGTTATGACAGGGTTTTGTATTTTGAGATAGAATCTTTGTAATGTCGGTATGCGGTTTATAAAAAGAGCTCGGCAGGTATCTGAGTTTTTCTACTTGAGTTTTTATTCTAATTAGGGCGAAATGCTAGAGGAAAAGGAATACTGAGTGTTAAGCTTGGTGGGTTGTTTCAGTTGTTTGCACGGACAGGATTCCAGACTTATAGAGCTTTAATAATTAAGATAGGTAGCTTCCCTAATCTTCATATCTCTTCTTGGTTTATCTATCTACAAGCTTCTGTCGGCGAATTCGTTCGTGAAAAAAAAAATAGGAATGACAAATAGACGTTGGCCGACCTACTGAATGCATTTATAAAATTTCAAGAGAATTGGTCTGATTTTCAGACCCACTGAAGCCGTTTCGGAGGAGTACGGTTACTAACATTGTGACACGGGAATTTTATAAATTTTATGAGATGTTACACAAGCATAATGTATCTAAATACTTACTGCACAATGAGTTCCCTTTCAGAGGCCTGTCGTGAACGTCTTTAGAGACTTTTGTGCTTCTAGAGGAAGTTAGGCTGGCTGAACTAACCGCTCCTGACACCAACACACGTACAATAGGCCACTTGATCTTACATGTGGAAAATGGTAGCTACCACCTAGGTCCTTTCTAGTGCTTCTCGTAGTGTAGTTAGTAAAGGATATCGTCTGTCTTGGTATGGACATGTGATGAGGAGGGATGAGACTTATGTGACTTAAAGAGTGGTGAGTATGAATGTTGATGGATGGAGAGGAAGGGGAAGGTAAAAGAAAAGATGGATGGATTGTATAAGGAACGATATGAATGAAAAAGGAGTAAATGATACTGTGACGTCCGATAGGGGAGAATGAAAGAAAAAAACGTGTTCGCCGACCCCAAGTAAAATTGGATAAGGGCAGTAAGATGATGATGACTCGCAGTGTAGTGCCGTCTTCCTTTCATAAATAAAGTTCCTGCTTTAAAAGTATTATAGTACTCGCACTGCTTGTCAAATGCAATTAGTTGCAAACATTAAATGTTTAAAACTGTATCATGGTTCAACGGATTCAATTTTGATTGAATGGAAATAGCTGTTTCAGTATCGCTTTTATACAAAGTAAATAATTGCGTTACGTAGTTTTCGTTTTAAAATCAGTTTTGATACTAATTCGAGAGATTTTGGATAGGCTTTTATTTGAACACAATATTTTAAAGCTGTATGTTTCTGTTGCACTATCATACGAAATTACGAATACAGCATGACAACATAGTGATTTTTTTTGATAATGTTTAGAATTTTATTACTTCACGGGAAATCAAATAAGCTCGAAATAAAACAATAGAATTGCAATTTAAGGCCTTTGGCTCATCTCGGTCTGAATATTGCCTTGACAATAATCACACGAGCTTAAATGATAGGTTTAGTAATGCTAAATTCATGATCAAATTATGGGCGGTCGTTATCAAAACGTTTAATTAATAGCTTAAAAAGGTTATCCAAAAAAATTATGTAATATACATACATAGAGACTAAAATAAAATCAGGTAAAAATCTCATTCAAAACCCAGGGAAACGACATGAAATCTGTAGATTACGAAATTGCCCAAAATTACGAACAGCCAAAAATTTTGCGACGAAATTTCCTCGTCCAAAAATGCTTGTGCGTTAAACAGAGAATTCTAAAAGTACGAGAAAGCTACCAAAAATATCATCCGGATAATATTTTCGTCCTCATTTATTTTATACCACAAAATATCTAGATTTTCACTACATCTTGGGTCTTCAACGTCTAACAAAACAAAGCTTAAATGGCTCTCTTTACTTGAATAATTCTTAAGATTTTCCAGGAAAAAGCAATTGTCATTTATTCAAAATGTTTTTCAAGAAAATTAGGTCCGAGATTTTTTTTTGTAATACCTACTTCTTAGAGTTCCGTACTTCTAAAGGAAAATAACGAAATATTAAAATAATAATAGCAAAGCCGGCTAGTTAGCGCGTGCCAATTCAATTGCATACTTATGTATTGAAAGGCAGATGGCTTAGTTTTCTATAGTGAAGTATCATTTCTATAATACACAGTAATTTTGAGCTACTTTGGGCCGTCCATGTCTGTTCTTCCATAGAGCAGGAGGGGATGGCTCTTGGTAGATGCCTCATCACGTTTTAGATTAAAGTTCTCAACAAGTCCTCTGCATGTTGGACCTGTGTCCCTGTGTAAACCTTTAAAAAGGACCGGGTTTCTTTCCTTGGAGTTAGCCCGTGAATTAAATGAGGTACAAATAATAACAATGTGAGTAAACATTTGTAGGATCACTTTGTTATCCGTCTGACTATTCGTCTGCTTAAACCCTTTGAATCAGAAATTCGTGATGGAGTCTACGTTACTTCCTGTGAACACAAAATCTTGCAATTCGATACAAAGCAACATCTTATAGCACAGATAAAGTAGAAAATTGCAAATCAGTGAATTTTTAGCTAGATCACATACAAAAAAAATGTACGAAGTCCAGTGTCGCGTCTCAGACTCGCACTTGACAAGTTTTTTTAAGCTTAACGAAGTCGAGTTTTAGAATTTTATTTCAGAAATTCCTTATTAAGGTTTCGTAATTCAAAAGGTAAAATGGAAACCTTATATCATCACTTGGTTGTCGGCAATTTATCTGTCCTCTTTCTTAGGAATGTTAAGGTCATATTAAAATGAGTACTAAATACTTAGATCTATGATGATATATTTTCTACTAAGTCATTAATTACGTTTGGACCAAATATCGGCTACGGCGGTTCATGTTACTATGACACCAGCCAGCTACGCGGGACATATTTTAGAGCACAAGCGTGTGCTAACACAGGTGCACTCTCTGTTCCTTTACTCTCATAGCCCAATGAGAATTTGTGCACATCCACAAATGCTTGTTTTGAGTCTGGATGTGTTTGTGCATGTTCATTGTATTTCTGAAAACCTCCCTGATACATTGATTAAATTCCTTAGTACGGGAGTCATTTTATGTAAAAAAAAGGAAATGTTTTTAGTTCGTAATAGAAGCTTAAACTTAAAGCAATTAAGATTACAGTTTTTATGTTGATTTCCGCTTCCACAACGATAAAAAAGCTTACAATGGTACCTATTTCAAAAATACTTCTAAGAGAAAAACCTGAAATAAACTAGATTCCCGTTAAAAGTGTATCCACTCCTGTCTTTTAGAAACTAAATCACGTAAACAAGGAAAACAGTGTCTATTTCCTAGCTATCAATATTGATTCTACGAGGATCAACTTGCTAAGATCGACAAACGTAGTGCAAATAGAAAAAGTGGTGTTACATTAGAAACATGTTTTATCTAAGGTTTTCCTAATGTTATATTTGGAGTTGATATTCAGTCTCATTGGATATAGATAAATAGCTGAATTTTATGGACCAACTAAAGTATATAATAATATTATCTATTCTAGAGTCGATTTCTTCCAAGAGCTTTGGTGTATTGGTGTCTTGCCCTTTGAGGTGCCCTGTGATGACTATGATAGCCATCTTGCTGAAAAATGTCTTGACTAAAGCTGTCGGAGATATCTACTACTTCTGAATATTTTTGAGATTCAATATTCCTCTTTTCAATCAATGATATTTACGGGAGTTTTAATTTTTATGTTATTTTAACATTTTCGGATAACTTACAAAATAATAGAAGAAACAATATGACACTTGGCCATTTTAAAGTTTTCCCATACAGGTTTTAAATCGTGTTTAAAAAGAAAATGTCGTTTGGTGTCTGGGATAATAGTAATTTAGGTTCTCATGTTCTCACAGAAAAAAAAATACTAACTAACGTATGATCAGCACTGGTATTAAACAAATCGAAGTCAACATTACGCGACAGCTACATAACCAATAGTTGCTTGTAGTATTTTAGAATATATGCTGACTCTACGTTACGGCTCTCCTTTCCGCGACTATATGAGTGTGACATAGATCCGTTGGAAACTCAATTTTCTCTAGAAATTCGCATTTGGGAGTCGACTTAGGTCTTATTGAAGTAGTAGTTTTATTTTTCGTTCCTGTTATAGTATGGATTTATTTTGGTAACAGTACAAATATAAGTATTAGGGTAGAGTACATTTATGTTGATTAAGTGTATATACGATAAATGAAAGAATAGACGTTTTTGAAATCGGTTGAAAACCACCGATTCATCTTGAATTTAATTAGGTATTTTATTATATAGTCCTTAATAAGCATGTCAAAGCTATTTTTGTCTTTGGAATCACTTTTGAACCTTACAACTAGAGTCACAAATATTAACGTGCCAAAAGCTAATAAGGATAAAAAATAAAAGGATTTAGGTCTATAACCGTTTTTATGATGGCATAAGGACTTTCCGATCTAAAAAAATACTGTACATGTAAAGATTTAGGAAGATTGAAAAAAAAAAACTATATTTACCTGATAACCAACATTCATTTCAAATTTCATTTTCCAAACGAAATTTTCTCACTTCCACCTTCCATACCCTTATTCCTAGTTTTATGAACAAGTATTCGACGTGAAAACATTTTCTCGTTCAAACGAAACACAATTTTTGCCATTCAAAGAAATAAAAGACAATTGTAAATGAAAATTACAGGGAGACGAGGAACGTTGCTGTGAACGTCGATTTGTATGCAAGCTATATTATAACGAGTTTCTTTTTATGATGGAGGTGTGTTTAAACAGCACGGTTTTTATGTAAAATGTATAACAGCATTTTCATTTTCATAAATTAACACGGCTGCTGTTTCAATCATCCGTCATAGATGCTAGAGGCCAATGATGATGATGATGATGATAGCAGCATTTTCAGACTATTTTATACTAGGTTTTTCATGAATGTGGCGAGTAAGACGACGACCAAAGAAACGATGGATGGATTGTGTGAAAGATGATATGGGTGCAAAGAGTGTGACTTGCGAGATGAAGTCAGATAGCAACGTGTGGAAGAAGAAGACATGCTGAACCGACCCCAAATAATGATTGGGATAAAGCCAGGGGAATGATGATAATTTAAACTAGGTTTTTTCTGTGGCTTCGTAAGCGTGAAAATCGGTTATTGCTGTAAAATCTACAAAATAATAGTAAATCAAGTATAAACATAATACATCAAAAAACCGGCCAAGTGCGAGTTGGACTCGCGCACGCAGGGTTCCGTACTATCATCTATACACAGTGAAAATTTGAAACGTCTACCTATTACCTTTTTTAATATTAAGCAAAGAAATACGAAAAAACACGTTAATATTACACGTGTATTTGTTTTTATAGCGGCAACGGAAATACATCATTTGTGAAAATTTCAGCTTTCTAGCTTTCTATTATGGTTTACGAGATACAGCCTGGAGACAGACAGATAGACAGACAGACAGATAGACGGACAGACAAACAATGGTGGTTAATAATGTGGTTCCGTTTTATCCTTTGGGTACAGAACCCTAAAAATAAGTCCACAGTATTTTTTGAAGATCCATCTGACAATTTTTTTTATCAATTACTTCAATATTTTTTCAATTGATTTCAAAATTTTTGCTATCTCTACGTTACTGACTGATGTCCTCTTCAAAACATTTCATGAGGCACTGAATCGTTTTATAAACTGTCTCCAACAATATTCCGGGAAATTTTGTTTCGGAAAATATGCGTTTTGTTACAGACCTGCCATTGACAATAGGTATCGTTCGGAAAGTGATTTATTGTGTTTTTTGTCGCTTCACTGGCGTTTATCAGGACTTTGTTTCACTTTTGTATAGCTAGCTTTATGATGGT
Source organism: Chrysodeixis includens (assembly GCA_941860345.1). NCBI lineage: Eukaryota > Metazoa > Arthropoda > Insecta > Lepidoptera > Noctuidae > Chrysodeixis > Chrysodeixis includens. The sequence continues at coordinate 76,836 of CALNXA010000008.1, forward strand.
AAAAAAATGTGTTGTTCGAATATTTTGAGTCTATTTTAAGAGAGTGGAAACGATTGGTTTGGGCTTTGACAAGCCATGGTATACTTTAGGCTCGAAATAAAAATAAAATGTTTTGTTTTTGGGATGAGACTCATATGACTAAGAGAGTGATGCGTATGAATGTTGATGGGTGGAGATGAAGGGGAAGGCTGAAGAAAAGATGAATGGATTGTAAAAGAATTAATGAAAAAGGAGTAAATGATACAGTGACGTCTGATTGGAGAACGTTTGAAAAGAATAGAGTAGTTTTCTTGTCTATTCCCAACTTAGTGTCCTTGAATACAGTCATTGAATTTTTATATTTCGTGGGATTTCATCAAATGACCCCGCCTGCTGTGGGCGCAGCCGGATGGAGTGTCAGACCTTTGCTGACTAAAACCCATTTTGTTCCTCCTGGAGCCCTTTGGGTGCCGGGCGAGCGGTAACTCTCACAAACCCCGCCAATTTGCTAACTTTACTTCGAGGAGTGCGTGAAACAATTCATTGCCTACATTTGACTTCGAGAGAAATCTGCTACCGAAATGAATCAAACCATAGCAAAATATGATTGCATACTTGACATGCATTGCGGAGCGTTCCTGTCAAGTCTATTGTAGTCCCTAAAGGAATTGAATATCCAATCTATTGTTCGTTGATAGTTGAGATTCTATAAAGAAAAATTTTATAGGAAGATGGTTTGTGGATCGATTTTTTTGAGTGGTGATGCAAATTCTTCTGGTTGATGTCTTATTTGCAAAATTCAGGAATAGTTTTTGTAACAAATTTGTTAATTATAATATAATACTAGCTGTTTCCTCGACTTCGTCCGCTGGTATGTAATAAAGAAGCTAATTACCTGATATCTGAATTCTATTTTTGCCTATAATAAAAATGGCCTAGGTTACTCCTTATTACATCAGCTACCTGCCAATAAAAGTCTCTTTAAAATCGTCTAGCCATTTCAGAGATTAGTGGGACTAAAGCTGATATCTACAAAATAATTCTGTCGCGAAATTCAACTCAAAAACCTTCAGCCAACATTCTAGCTAAAAACAAATTTTCTGTTTACCATTTTCTTCTAAAATTCTAAATCCACACACTGCAAGCAAACTTCCATTAGATACAATTTAAAAACGATAAGGGTACGGAAAATCTAGGCATCTAGATCGAAAATCCTAACATTGCCTAATTTTATTTTAAAACATCAGAACAAGACTATCTTAGAAAATCTGCCAGCATCTTTTAAAGGAATACGATTGCAGTTGTTGAAGCGAGATAGCGCAATACACAGCATAGAGCGGCGTCTCTTTTCCACTACTCGAAAATTCTTACTTTGAGAGACAGTAAAAGCCTTTGACCTATATCCAATAGGATGAAACCCAAATAACACCTAATTCTGCCAACATTTGTTAGAAAACCTCAATTTTGGCGGGAAACGAAAATTCCTGATGATTTCGCAGTTTCACGCGGCTTATGTTAGGATTTCAAGGCGGAAAGGGAATCGTATTTCCACAGTATAAAAATATACGGTATGAAGTCTTCGTATAAACGGGCGCAACGCGAGTTATGCCTACGCTATCGGATCGTGGCATGATACAGTCGCGAGCGTGTCGCAGTGACGAACGGACGGTGTGTTGTTGATGTAATTAAAATGCTGTAGGTGGGCAGCCTTATCGCTGTTACGTACCGCGTGGCTGTAGGCATTTGTTTTTAAGAAACGGCTAAGTTAAACCATTGTTTGTATTTATGGAGCTAAATGCGAGTGGCTGAAAACAGATCTCAGTGGCGTGCACTTGGAGAGGCCTATGACCAGCAGTGGACTGTGATAGGCTGATGAAGATGATGATGATGATGTATTTTTACTTTAGTAGTAATACTACAGCATACATACATACACACCCTGAAATACACATGAAAGTAAATACATACATTATATACATGAACCCTGAAAAAATTTCCTTTTTGCAACTGGCAGCTGAAAAAAAATCTTAGAAAAAATAAATTCTCCAGTATTTGTTTTCTTTGAAATTTTTCAGTGTGTTGACAAAGGTTCTCCCTTGAGTTTTAAAGACAAAAAGCCAAGTGTCACAATACCTAAGGTATTTGACTGTTTGACCTTACAAAGAATAACAAGATGATCCTTAAGGGACTAACCTTTGTGAAATACAAGGTTTTTAACCTGACGCTGCTCATGTTTTAAAAATGTATGCCCTATAGAAGCTTTGTAGGACATAAACCATTTTCTTGAAGTACTTTCTAGAAAAAGAAATGTTCGAGCGCCAAACGGCTAAGTCAAAGGTCTTTTTGAATGTTGTGTGTCTTTTAGAAATAAATATTTCGATTCTTTTTTGTTTCGGAAGACACATCAAAATGTGAGTTCCGCGCCTGAACTCTCTCCGGTCGTGTCGGACTGCCGTCCCATCGGGCTATGAGAGCAAAGAAACAGAGAGTGCACCTGTGTTAGCACACGCTTGTGCACTATAATATGTCCCGCGTAGCTGGCTGGTGTCATAGTAACACTAGCCGCCGTGGCCGACATCGGTCCGAAATCATTATAGTTTTGTTTTGTAAGCCAAAGATGAATAACCGTACAAAACATTTGATCTAGTTTAAATTTATATGAAGGACAAATAATATTGTTTTGTTCAACAAGTTTGTCTTTTGTTTATAAAAAAGCTCAGAGAATGACTAAAATTTGTTATTACTGTTGAAAATACGATCATTAATATTAGAGCCTACTAAACTATAAACGTAAAAGTTTGTATGTATGAAAAGATGAAGTTTTGTTACTCTTTTGAGCTCAAACGGATGAATGTATACTGCTGAAATTGCGTATGAAATTAGTTGACACCCTGGATTAATACATAAACTGCTTTTTATCGACTGCCTCAGAGAGAAGTTATGTTTGCAGCTATAACCGACATAAGCTCATATCAAAGTAAAGCAAAGATATCATAGGTATCACATCAATTTTAAATGCAAAACATAAAAAAATGCCATCTAAAAATCCACAAATAAATTTACTTTCTTAAATTTGCGTCGTTTCTGTCACTTGTATTAAAACATTCGAAATACGCTTCATTCTAAATTAATGGATCACGTCTCACCAAGATTGGTTGTCATGACTTGTAAATTAGATTTTCAAACAGGCTTATTTATTTACATGTTTCAAATGTACAAGGCCACATCTTAAAGTAATATTATTGCAGATATTATTATGGAAGCGTCAATGTGCGTACGGCCTAGAGTGCTTCTTTTACATAACTGCAATACTCATCATCATCATTCCCCTGCCCTTATCCCAATTATTATTTGGGATCCGTGCAGCATATCTTCTTCTTCCACACATTCCTATCTGTCACTCTTTGCAGCCATATCATCTTTCACACAATCCATCCATCGTTTCTTTGGTCGTCCTCTTCCCCTATATCCATCCACATTCATGTCCAGCACCTTCCTTACCACGTAACGTAACATTACATAACTGCAATAATATTTACTGCAATTATTAAAATACTAAGACGTGGTGAAAAGGGGTTCAAGGTAACGTAATGCTTGTATTTTTTGACAAATTAAAATTTGGATAAATTAGATTTATAACGACATACATCTTAAAACAAAACAGTGAGATGAATTTGATTTCTTTTGACTGACCTTTTGGTCTAGTGGTTAGTGGCCCTTTCTGCTATATCGGAGGTCGTAGGTTAGATTCCCACCCAGGACAAATGCTTGTGTGATGTGCACGAGCATTTGTTCTGTGTCTGGGTGTAATTTATCTATAATGTGTAGTACGTATTTAGAAATAAAAGTATGTTTATCAGTTGTCTAGTACTCATAACACAAGCTACTTTAGTAAGCTTAATTTGAAACTAGATGGCGTGGTGTGAATGTTGAAGAATATTTATTTATATACTGTTTACCACCTAGTAAACAGTTTTAGAAGACGTTACATTCCGGGGTCACTGCGTCAACAGACTTTACAAACAAAAGTTTAAATTTTGACGCATATTGCGTAACCTGCTTTTAATATTGATACCTGTTTTAATGTTCCGATTTTAACACATTGTGGGCGAGAGTACCTGAGTGTGTGTCGTAAAGTTTCATGTATATTGGTACATTGAATTGAAATATAGAGGGAATTGAATGAATATTGTACTGACCTGTTTAGATATAATAAAGGATTAAGGTTTTGGGTGGATAGCAGTGGAAATGTATTATTAAGCTCCCTTGGTCAGTTTGACAGAATAGATGTCCAAAATTTACTAAATTCTAAAGGCTACTTAAAAGTTTATGAGTGGGTGTTGGTTTGATACATGTTCATGCACCAATTGTTGTATCAATTTTAGTAAAATTTAGGCCTAAGGTAGCTAAAATTTTAGGTTGAAATATGCACTTCTTTATAGAGCGCCATTTGTTGATCAAATCGTCACTTTTAGTAAACTTTCCACATAATTTGATTAAAAAACGAAACTCCTAAATCAATTCCAATCAAATTATTTAGGACCTGTCCTCAAACAACCCTATCCATCATTTTAAAATCGATTCTTAATTAACAAAGATATCAGTTAACAAAATAACACACAAAACCTCTTTTTCAAGTCAATGGAAGCCATCAAAACAAAAAATATCATCAAAACATCCTTTTTTATATACCAAACTTCCCTGTATGAGTAAAATCCGAACAGGCTTCATAAAATAAATATTGAGAGCTTAAAATTCCAATATTTTTCTCCGTTAATCCCCTACTCGGTCAGCGCTTCGTAATTCGAATCGAGTTTCACCGATAATTAAGCATGTAGGTTGGGCGTTCGATAGGTGTATTACGTGACAGCAAGGCGAGAGCGATAATTTTGCGATAGCAATTTTATTAAAAAGAATAACGACTCCCGCACCAAGTAATTTAATCCTTGTGTTGCGGTTTTACATTCTATTCACACACACAAACAGACCCAGAATCAGAACAAGACTTTGTGGACCGCAGAATTTCTCGTCCTACGTGGGGATTGAACCTGCCACACGTCGCGCACAGTGATAATTGGCATGGTGACCTATACTACTCGGCTATCTGTGCAGGCAAAACATAATGTCGCATGCTCCTAATAAGCTGGGCTTAAAGAGTAACCAATGAAGAAGTTTTACGGGGTGTCAAAAAAAATGAGTGAGACCCGAGACCCGTTTGCTGTCTAAAACAGTCGCAGTCAGTCGGAAAACAGGCTTTAACTGCTTAATCAGAAGTAAAATAACTTCAAAGTAATTACAAAATATTACTCTACATAAATCTATTCATATTGCCTCCCAATAAACTAATAACAGCTTTCAACTGCAATACCTAAAGTTCCAAACTGTCTTTTCAAATGCCGAATCCTAAACTATCGGTTTACGAGCTCAAATTGAAGTTACCGCACCGATGCTTCCTTCTACTCAACAACTAACACAAAACCCTTGCTTGTGTGCAAGCGAGAAGGCACTATAATTGCTCTACAATTGCTCTACAATGTAGAGCGTTATCTCGCTCTTTCAACGGAAGGTTGGTTGATGGATTTGAGATTGTGGTAGATGAAGTATTTACTGATCAGATTCTGTACTCCAGATTCCAGTAGGGTATAGGGTATAGATAGCTGTGTTCTAAACTAGGATGGTTTGGGTATTTAGACTAGATTTTGAATAGATGGTTTTGGAAGTCTTAAGGTAATGAATAAATTAGGTGCTGATGCGATTCCGTGGTATTAAGTAGTAGTGTAGTATGTAACTAGTTAAAAGCTTTTTAAAAGTAAGGTATGTTTTACTTTGAATAATGTAGTAAGTTGGTATTTTCCGTTACATATATGATGGAATCTTATGACACCATTGACAATCGGTAAATTTAATAAAAACTTCGTGAGGTAACATGTATTTGTAAATATTGAAATCTACAATCGCCCGCAGTGAGCTAGCGTGGTGATCAATGCTCAATCTTTCTCTATATGGGATGAGGCCTTTACCTGGCAGTGAAATATTGAAATATGAATATAAAAGTTGGTATTATTGGACTGGATGCGGAAGGCCGAGGATCGGCACAAAAAACGCATATTGGAAGAAACCGGTGTCCAGCAGTGATTGCAGTAGCCTTATTGATTAATTGATAACTGAGTTCTAAATTATTGTATTTTTCAACGTAGCTTCTATACATGTTAACTTTACTATAAAATCTCAGTTTCTGTTACGTTACATATTCTCAAGTGTAACATCTAAATAAAAGAATAGACATCAAGTGTCTGAATGTAATAAAACTTTGTGCTATTCGATGTAAATCTAAAGTTTTCGATATTGCATGTCTAAGGCTAGTCTGACTTTGTAACTTGTTTTAAAGATACGGATAAGACGGCAATAACTTTAAAAAAAATGGATTTTCGTTTCTTAAAGGAATACAGAAACCTCGTAACTTTTTTGATCGAATTTGATCCCTACGGCGGACACTGATTTTTTCTCACTAGCTTCCATGTTTTGAGAGTAAAGGAACAGAGTGTACCTGTTTTTCCACACTTGCTTCTGCATTGTAATATGTCCCACGTAGCTAGTTTGTGTCATAGTAGCACTAGCCGCCGTGGCCGTAATCGGTCCGGACATTATTATCTACCTTAAAATACTGTAGTATAAAACTAAATTAATTTATCAAATGCTATTGTGTGAGAGAGATCTTTATATTGTTTACTGCTTCAAAACGATACACAGTTATAAAAATATTATACAAGGTAACTTTACTCCAACTTAAGAATTTCAAAAGAACCACTCTCCATTCCATACTAAACACCCACCGTCCATTTGTATCTAGCAATCGTCTACCAGCATTTGCCAGTAGATGCCAGTGTTTGCCAGTATTTGCCAGTATGCCAGTAACTGGCAACGGAGCCAGAATGCAAATCGCCAGATTGTTTGCAGACTCGAGTTTGTCCAGTGCTGCGTACTGAATGAGCAAGCTACAGTGATACTGTAGCATACTTAGGTTATGTTAGTACACGTAGATACTTTAAGAATTAGTTAGTGTTTTACGTTACTCTCATGAGAATTGTGTAGAAAGGTTTTTTTTTGTGTTTGGTTAATTCGGAAAGTAAATGTGTTGGTTAAAAGCTAGTAAATGTGGATTTGATGTGAAAACTGACTAAGTTTGAGCTTAAAATATTATTATTTTAACCTATTAGTGTCATTACTAACACGACATAAGTATATAATTGCAATGAAAATGCATTTGATATAAAACCGTAGTGTATTAAAAAAAGGCGAATAAGTTATTGCTTCCTTAAGTATTTATTTTGGAGATCCTCTTAAATTTTCTGTTGATAATTAAGCATTTTTTTTATCCCATGTCTTAAATTTACCTTTGGGAAATAGTGTAATGCATCATCTTGTTTTACGATAGTAATAAGAAAAAAATATGCCAACTACTTATTATTAACTTAATTTTTCATTACGCAGCAACCATAACATGTTTCGTAAAACCGAATTTAGCTCAATAAGCTACCGTTGCATTCGCTTCTGGCAGAGCGTAACCTAACTGTACACCAGTATTCGAGCAATCGTTTCCCATTGATAAATTGTTTCCCCGGATTGAATTTCAAACTGTACCCCATTTTAAACATCTACGTGCTTCTTGTTTCCTAATCCAGGGTTTAAAAGATAAGAGAATTCGATTTTAGTTTTAGAAAGAAAAGCAATGAATGGAATGTTCAAATAGATTAGTAGTATTTGTGACTTGGTGTACTTTAAGCAACACGTCTAGAGGACGTGTTGCACCGACCCCAAATAAATAATTGGGATAAGGGCAGGGGTATGATGATGATGAGCTCCGTGTTTCGGAAGGCACGTCACAATGTGGGTCCTGCGCATAATCTCTCTCCGATCGTGTCAGATTGCCGTCCAATAGGGCTATGGGAGTAAAGGACCAGAGAGTGCACCTGTGTTAGCACACGCTTGTGCATTATAATATGCCCTGCGTAGCTGGCTGGTGCCATAGTAACACTAGCCGCCGTGGCCGAAATCGGTTAGGAGACATTATTAGAGGTGGTGATAATCAGTCAGCTCAGAATCTCCATTTTATTTGTCCAATCAAAAATACCTAATATTGTGATAATTATCTAATAGAAGCATGACAGCGCAATATTCAACGTAGAGCGTTGTCTCTCTTTCACAGCTACAATAATTTTACTTTAATAGCGATTTATTAGTCCCTTAACCTCCATTTAATGTTACCCAATTAAAAACTCCCCATTACCAATCTGTTGACAGTCCAAAATCTGGCCCAAAATCTGCTGACGATTTGATGGCCAAATTACAACATTAGTCTTTTAGCACTTTCCAACTCTCCATACTAGGGTTTGGTCAAATAAATCTTGTTTACGTACTCCGAGCAAGTTTATGAGCATCGTAAAGTAAAGACTGGCGTTTTAGAGGCTGTAAAATGGATTCCTAAAGAAATGGTCGGGGCAAGAGATTTTTTGGGCTTTGTTTAAAAGGTTATATGTATTGCTTGTTGAGATGAAATGTCACGGTCGAATCGGTTGAGTTGTTGTTTTTTTTTTAAACGTCAAATTTTCGAAGTGGTTGGTGAACAAAAATTAAATTTTAAGAGGTAGTGTACCCACGTATTGGAAATTTACTATCACCTTAGATGTACGAGTATGTTTAAATTCCGGTAAAATAAGGAAAGGTATTTTGAAAATAGTTGACAGGCCTGTTATGTCTGGCGCTTAGTGGCCCTGACTTGGCCTGATTTGTGGGAGGCTTATGCTCAGCAGTGGCTAGGAAAAAAAATATATTATTGGCAGTAGGTACTAAATAACTTGCCTGAGGTCGGTAAATCAAGAATTACAACGCCAAAAACGCGGATTACGTAGCATGGCGGTTCAAGTTATTCCGTTTGTTACACTACCGGCTCCCATCCCGAGGAATGTCCAAGGAAATTTCCTCACCTCACCAACCAAAAAGCTCCCTTGTAGCTTCTTAATTCTAAAGGAAAATACTCAGTATGTACTAGTTGAATACTTGAAATTTGTGAATTCCGTAATATTTAAACACCCAACAAAATTTCTGAGGGGAAAAATCATTTCATATTTTCTTACAATAAAAATAACAGCATGTTTTGCATAAAGAAGCAATATTTGTATTTTCATAAAGAATAAGTATATCCTGAAGACTTACCATCATCTTTAAAAGTAAGAATATAGCTGTTATTGAAAAGAGACAACGCATTACACTACGTAGAGCGGCGTCTCTCTCTTTCCTTCAATATTTTAGGATACAGTAGTAGGTTTTTCCAAAGGAACACAATAAAACGTTGAACAAAATTCGTTTCTGATAAGTAAATACCGTTAAACAACGATAAAGGGAAAACAGGAAGAAATATCTTTGAAGAAAAATATAAATATTCAAATGAAACGGAATAAAAATGGAACATGTCAATCGGTATCCGTTTGAAGGGAAATGATTTGTATGCTTTTAGGAAAACTGGGATTGATCAAGTTATTTTGAGATTTCTTTTATTTTTGGGGACATTTGAAAAAACAAAAGACTTTTATCATAATCACACTAAGGGTGTTTTCACACAGACTGGATCTTTGATGATTGGAAAACGAGTCGAGTCTGCTACAAATCTAACCTGCTACGAATCTAGCCTGCTATGAAGCTAGTCTGATACGAATCGAGCCAGCTAAAAATCCAGTCTGCTAAGAATGCAGCTTGCTACGAAACTGTGCCTTCTCTGAATCCAGCCTGCTACGCATCTGGACTACTATTACTCGAGCCTACTTCGAACCGAATCTGCTACAAATCCAGCCTGCTTTGAATCTAGCCTGCTATGTAGCAAGTCTGCTACGAATGCCATCTGCTACGAATCTAGCCGGCTATGTATACGGTCTACTACAAATCCAGCCACGTATAAATAAGACATCCTTTAATAAAATCAGTTCATTTGAAACACAGCTGTGGTAACGATACTTAACCCGAACCAAATGTATTGGAAACCGTAATAAACCTAGCTATAACTAAGACCATTTCTGAAACCAATCAATTTTATTTCCACCCATCGACAGTAAAAACAACTCGTAAACTATGTATTTAGTAAGAGTTTACTCTTTCTGTAAGCCTCTTTGTACACGATGCGATAAGTCTCAGAGAACTGACAACTATAGTTGGCGATAGTCTAGAGTACCGCTATGCAAAGGTAAAGAAGTTGGTATCGCACGCGGCGGAAACAGACTTCAGGTGCCGGAGTGTTGCTTCGTGTGTAAAAGGCCTTAATAATGAGAAAAGTCACCTATCGATAGCCACGTAAAAATGTGAGTTCTGCGCCTGATGTCTCACCGGTCGTGACGAATTGCCGTCCCATCGGGCTATGAGAGTGCACCTGTGTTTGCGCTCACGCTTGTGCATTATATTATGTCCTGCGTACCTGGCTGGTGTCATAGTAACACTAGCCGCCGTGGTCGAAATAGTCAGGAGATATTATTATTACGATGTAGTATGTATGTAAGACGTCGCAGCGACGCCACTCCGGCGTCGCACCGTCGCTGATACATATAGTGTGCTTCCACTCTTAAAGTAAGATCGTAATCATTGGTGAAAGAGAGACGCCACTATACGTTTAGCGTTGCCTCACTTCCACATCTACAACAGTCTTACTCAAAGAAGTTTTGGTGAACCCCCTGAAAATTTCTAGACTAAAAGTTTAACTGGAATATCTAGATAGAACTTAGACAAGACGTGTTATTGTTCTTATACTAACTTATTTAGAACGTGCATAAAGTTGTATTGTATTGCGGATGTTCAAATCAAGTTTGTGCTAGTTTCGTTTGAATATGCACGATATGTCTTGTTTATCTTAACTAGTTGAGAGACGCGGTTTTGCCTGTTGTTTGTGTTGATTTTGGTAGTGATTTTGTATACGGTGTTTTAACGAACTTCGTACAAATAGACAAGATAGATAGATTTCATGTTTTCAATACCGTTTTTCTGTATAAAAAAATATAGACAAGCCATAAAAAATGGACGTTCAATATAAATTTTGATCAGCTGATGACCATTGCGCATAGGCACCTCATTTTTTTTTTTAATTTGATTTGTTTTCTATAATGTTCTTTTTTTCATATTTACTCAGAAGCTTTATTTAAATTGTAACTGGAATCTGTTTAAACATAAAATAAGCCTTACTCGATAAAAAGATTATTCCTTAACGCAAAAAGAATTCAGTTAATGATATTAGTACCTACAGATTAAGTCACTTGAAAGAAAACAGACCGAAAATTACCCTTGACCGTCCAATTTACGAACCACTTATTCAAAAAGTTGGATAAATGTTTTGGTACAGTCAACGACATAAGTCATATAAGAAATATCGTGGAAAAGTAATTATCATTGTAAAAATACACTTTACAAAGTTTTGCAAGATACATTGTACACCTTTTAGTAAAAAAAAATAGTATATTTCCATTTATCGAATTAATTAAATAAGATGGGGCTTAAACATAATTTTTTCTGTAATTTTCTTTTGACAGTTTATTCCCTTCCTAACCTATGTTACATACAATCAATGCAGTAGTATCTATCAAATAGGTGCATAGATGCAGGAAGGTAAAATTAAGTTTAATTCTTATATATTAAACTTAGTTTAACCTTCCGGCACCTATGACAGATACTCCATCTAAAGATGTTCTCCTAAAACTTACCCAACTTACAATATTGAGAATATCCCAAAAACAAATTACCAAAAATTTTACAATCGCAAAAAATATTCTTACATTTCTAACCCAAAGACTTCTGCTCGCGACAGTACTATATTAATGACAAAGACCAGACAAGAGTCACGTTTTGAATTAACGTAGTTATCCCTTAAACGGTATGTTTACACTGTCAAAGGAAATTAGGGGAAGCAGAGATGTATATGACATAATCATTTATACAAATTACTTTAAAAATGAGGCCCGTTTAAGAGAACAGCCTAGAAGATGTTACGTCACATTAGTATCACGAATCGAGAACTTAAAGTGTATGGTACATGTGCGATATTGGACGGGCCTGTTGGTCTGGTGGTTAGTGGTCCTGACTGCTATGCCACGGTCGTGAGTTCGAATTCTATCCAGGACAAATTTTTGAGTAATGAGCACGATCAGTTTTTCAAAAGACACCAATTTTCATCTAACATTTCCTTTTCGGGACAACCGTGTTAAAAAAACATATAAGCTAACTATACCATAAAAAACTACCACATATTCAAAGGCAGAATATTTACCGTTCATATTAGAGGTAAGTGTCTGGCTAGTGTGGGTGGCACTAGACACTAAAGTGGCACCCGAACGGTACTTGAGAGTATCGAGTCGAGGCTTAAGGCTTTATAAGGCTTTCATGCTTGTTGTGTTATGGATTGCAATTTTGAGAGGTTTTATATTCTTTTTTTTTTAAGATGCTCTTTGAGATTCTATGAAATATACATAAAAATATAATATATCAGTAATTATGTTACAAAACTACCACAAAATTTTTATTTTTTTGTATATTTAATTCCCTTTATCTTATGCCAATTATTATTTGAGGTCAGTGCAGAATGTCTTCTACTCCACACGTTCCTATCTGATGTCATCTTGCAAATAACACTCTTTGCAGCCATATCATCTTTCACACAATCCATCCATAGTTTCTTTGGTCGTCCTCTTCCCCTATATCCATCCACATTCATGTCCAGCAGCATTTTTGTATACATATTTGAATAAACAAATCTCCAAAACGACTTAGCCGATTTGATTGCGGTTTCAAAAGGTGTATGGTGGAATGCGTTCTGTGACATTTATATCATTATCATCATCATCTTCCTGCCCTTATCCCATATTACATGGGTTCGGCGCAACACGTTTTTTTCTTCCATTCTCCCCTATCAGACGTCACAGTATCATTTAACCCTTTTTCATTCTTATCGTTCCTTATACAATCCATCTACCTTTTTAATAAAAATGGACTTGACCTATGTAAGTAAAATCATTAAAGTTCATTAAAAAAAAAATATATTTGTCTCTACATTCCACTTAAGAATGTAACTTAAGGGAAAAATTGAACTGAGTGACATTTATATATAGAACAGAAATCCTATTTCGATACCTATTCCAATAAATATCTTATTTGTACTAAAAGCTTTTTATTATGTGTATCATCATCTTCCTGCCCTTATCCCATTTTACTTGGGGTCGGCGCAACATGTTTTTTTTATAAACATGTTGCTAATGGATTTGGCTATGGTTTTATAGTCGGCCGCCTGCCTGACACTAACCCTCTTTGGGAATGCGATTGTCGGTGGTTTACCCGCCACCATTCGGGTGACCCAAGGTGTTTGGTACAGTGCACTAGGTCTTAAGGTCCATTAGTCGCCTTTTACGACACCCAGTGGAGGATATGGGGTGGGGCTATTCTTTATATCCGGACACCACACGGATCCGGACACCACACGGATCCTTTTTATTATGTGTATACGATATTCAATAATAGTAATATTATGTAGAATGTTTTTTCTGGTGTGTTCACGTTTTGTAAATGAAGTTAGGGGTACGTTTTCAGTTATTAACATACTAGCTTTTTTCATGGCTTCGCCTGTATGTATGCCAGCGATTGCCGCAAAAGTAGTTAGTGTTACGTGTATGTTGATCTGTAAGGCATAATCTACTCCATATATTTATACTTTTTTTGTAATTGGTCTATTAGTTTGAGCGTGAAGAGGAAACAAACTATCTTCTTTGTAATAGAATGACTAACTGCGCCCCGCGGTGTTACTCTCCACTATAAAGTCATTTTCAGTGTATTTTTTAGCTTATATGCTAATTCAACTTAGACAAGAAGACATGCTGCACCAACCCCAAATAATAATTGGGATAAGAATTTTCATTCATTCCCAAATAATAATTGGGGAATGAATGAAAATTCGTCGTCCTCAATTTTCACTAATAATAATAATGTCTGGACCTATTTCGGCCACGGTGGCTAGTGCTACCATGACACCAGTCAGCTAAGCGGGACTTATTATAGTGCACAAGCGTGTGCTAACACAGGTGCACTCTCTGTTCCTTTTACTCTCGTAACCCGATGGGACGGCAATCCGACACGACAATTTCCACTATAACACAAATGGCATACAAACTCACAACAACTATTGTGTAAGAAAACATTTACAAGCAGAAGAACTTTTTATCTTAGACCTAAGTAAGAAAAACATACAAGCCTACAGTTTGTAAAGTTGAAACTTGGCGCTAGACAAAGTTGTTTTTTTTCTGTATTAGCCATACGGTTTGAACTTGGCAATATTTTAAAGGTTTTTCTTGAAGAGATATTTTAAAATATAGATAAAACTAAGATAATTTATTTTGTACTTTAGCACTTTAACCCTTCATATAAACTTTTATTAAAATATCTTTCACAAAATGTATTCATAATTGTTACTTTGATAGGTGTATTTATCGGAATCGCTTGACTAGTTTTTGACCCAACCACCACTAGGCTATCACAGCTCCAAACCCCTTATAGAAACTAAAGAGATTATACACCCAGGTAATTCCGCTCGCGAAAACTAGTGAAATGATTGAGAAAATTATAGGTTATTGCTAAACTAATAAGTTGACTTTCTAACTCTATCGAAGTTATTAGAACTACTTACTAACTTACTATATGTAAGAGTAAGTTAAGTATATAAGTATGGGAAGGGAAGAAAACTTATTCATTAGTGCTAATATTGTAAGGCTATATTCACACTTAATGTATTGACAGCCGCAACTGCGTTTACGTTGTTTTTGCATATTTATGGTGTGTATAAACTGTATTTTCTGTTTTTAAAAGAGTAACTTATGGAGTTTCTTGCCGGTTCTTCTGAACTGTGCAACTAGAGTCAGTAACGTTTTGAAAGTGCCTGAAAGGGCCTACTCGAAATTAAAACCTTTTAATTTTGATTTTGACCGGTCCCGCGGTTTAATTTGGGTGGAATTTCATAAAATGTTATTTATTTTAAGAAATATAAGTTTTTTTCTACAATAAAAGTAGCCTTAGTTACTCCTTACTACACTATCTGCCAGTAAAAGTATCTCCCGTCAAAATCGGTGCAGCTATTACAGAGAATAGTGTGAACAATTGTTTTGTGTTCATGTGCTCAAAAAATGATTAGGTATTGACACAATAATATTTGTTTATTTATGTTTGTATAAATGTGGGAAACGGAACGTAAGTGTAAGAGTGAGATAGAAGTATGTGTGCGAGTGAGAGAATGATAGTGAAATGTCAAATTCAAGTGACAGATGAAGAGAGAGTGAAAAAAAATGAAAGACGACGAATGCCGGCCGTAAGACGTTTAATTTTAAAAAGACGAAATACAAGTTAATTTGTTTCAAGATGGAAGCTTTTCTTTTCCCTGCCCGAATCCCACATAAATATAAAAAAGACAGGAATGGTATACCTACTGTGCCTTCATGACTTAAAGGGAGAGGCCTTAATCAATATATCATATAATATAGACTAGATGGCGTTGTGTGAATGTCGAGGAATATAGGTTTTTACTCTATAAATATTTTAGTACCTTAGACGATAAAATTCATAATTCAGGCACCAAAAAGTCACACCAAAAACTACTATTTCTCCCTATCAATATACCCATCATAAAATATAGTTTTCGATACATTGTAAGTACCCATAAATATTATCTAAGCAACTGCTATAAAAGTTGTTATCAGTACAATAAAGCGTTGCTATGGCAACCAGAATCTTCACTAAACGAATATTGATAGCCTTAAAAGATTATATCCTTTGCACCTTATCTTTTATAGCACCTTGAAGGTGTAAAAAGGTAAAGATTGAACTTTGAATACTGGCACACAGCCTTAAGTGAGAATGATATGCGAAAATATATCTTAACACGTTGGAATAAGGATCAAATTGGAATGTTGTATGGTTAACTGTATTTTAATATTATTATGTACTGTATTGGTTAAATGGTTTAGGTGTTAACGAATAAGTATGTTTTTAAAGTTTAGAACTACGAAAAATATACGTTTTATATAAGTTTTGGTAAAATACTGAAATGTTGTGTTTTAGGATGTCGCTAAAGTCTAGTGCCACAAGGATCTTGTGCGCATATTGTGGTGTGCATATTCGCTACAAAAAAAAATAATTCAGGTCATAGGCCTCCCGCAAGTTCATAATTCTCCATCAAGCGCTGCTTTGAAATCTTCTGTACATAAGAAAAACATTCACCAACCAAACCAAAACAAAACTATAAACATTTTTATTATAAACAGAAAAAAAAACATAAAAAAATCTCTGTATGTTATTACGTCATATCCCGGCAAACGGATGCGAGGGCCGGACCGGAAGCAAGATGGCGGCTCGAACGACCGACACCGGAAATACGTAACCGAATTATCGGCTAGTCCAAGAACAGGTTTTGTAACGGATCCCGTTTGACGGGAACGAATTAAATTTGTAAAAGGAGGTTATTTTTAGAAGTGTGTTTTGTTTTTCAGTTTATTTTTAGCTTAGAATATCAAGATGTCTTATTTTTGCTGTATATGCTTCTTTTATTATTTTAAGGCATCTCTACTCAACACTGAAGGAAAATATGGTTAGGAAAGCTGGGTTTTAAGCTATTGGTATCTGAAATTACCAATAGTCAACAAATTTAGAAATCAAAGTTTAATGTTTCTGTATTTTTTTTATGCTAGACCTCCACGGATATTTCAAGACCAAGACAAGATAAATCCGTTCACCCGTTCTCGAGTTTTATCGGGACGAACGAACAGCAATTCATTTTTATATAATATGTAGATTTAGCTCAAAGTAACTAACGAAAGCAATATTCCATCGAGATCACATAAAACAGAACCTTTCCATTCATATCCCGATAAAAAACTGACCTCGTAATGGTCAAATTAGTTACAACAAACTTTTGACACAAAACGTTTTGTCCCTTATTACCAAAAAGGTTAAATTCAAACGTTTGCAAACTTCGTGACAAGTTGGATGTCCTAAGAGTGACGTCACACTGGTGACGTCGTTGAGTCGACTAAGCGGTGACGCTTCATCGATCTTCATATAAATCTAAACAATATGTCTCTTGATGAAGCTAAACTGGTATGCCAGGATCGTAGCAAATGGAAAGATGTGATCTCTGCCTACCCCCAAGGGAAAGAGGCGTGACATTTATTGTATGTCTTTTGATACATTTAGTGCTTTTTATAATTACTGAAAATTATAATTTGTCAGAAAAAGGTAGGTTAAGTACGGGTAAAGTAAAGAGGAAAGCAGCTGCGCCGGAACGACTGCACGGCAGCGTAATTATTCATGTCGAACGCGCAAGGTCTTTTGTGGCATTGACTGTATTAAAACCATTTCTTTTAAAACGAAGTCATTAAATAATTAAATCCTTGAGACACGTTGAGTTTTAAAGACATGCAAAAAGTCACCGGAAATCTAAACAAGCATTATATTTTTTTTAACGACTCCCGCACTGGAATTGAATTTAATCTTTGTCCTGCTAGAGGTTCCACAGACAATTTATTCAACATGTTAAAAGTCCAGACCCAGACCAAGCATTAGTAGATCGCATAAATTCATGTCCTATGGGAATCGAATTGCATCACCGTGCAGTCAAAATTATTGAAACGCAACGTCCGTATGACAACACCCTGTGTTAGTACATAGAGTTTTGCATAATTATTCACAGCGTCATACGAGTAATAGTGAAGCTAACTTGTTAACTAGAGATAACTTCAGCTAACTCTGATTTTAGGGTTTAAAATAACATGAAGTTTAGCTGAAAATGTACCAGGTTTTACATTTAAATATGTATGTGTGAACTAAGATTTTGTAGGAACAAAATTTTCAAATTGTATTAATTTTTCTCGTATTTTTAACTAACTTCAAGAACGACGATAGTTTGAATTCGACCGTATCATCATCAGCCTATTATAGTCAAGCTGGACATAGGCCTCTCCAAGTACACGCCACTGAAATCTGTTTTCAGCTACTCGCATCCAGCCATTCGACTGTATTAATCTTTTTTATTTTAATATTCGCCAAAATCTTCGTCGTTTACCGATTTTGATTATGTTTGATTATGTTTCCAAGGCACTCCTAGAATGAAAAAGTCAGGGTCTGATGACGGGGGACCAGAAAAATTGAGGGGAACATCAAAAGTATGTAGGAGCAACTAGTTCGTTTATAAGTTTTTTCATTAAGTATTCTAAAATACTACAAATTAATAAAAGTCTGGAATAGATCTGATGATGTAGCTAAGAGACAGTTGAGGAAACTCTTTAAAGAACAGCAGCTAAGTACTTTGTTAAAAAATTTAATTCTCTTACTTCTAAATAGCTCAACATATTTCTTTGAAATAAAAGCATGATACATTACATAAAATTAACCAGAAAGACCCGCAAATGGCATTAAAAGCTAACGTTACTTACGTAGCTAAAAGCACCCATTCCCAACATAATTGTAATATAATAGGTTACTACTATACCCTACTCTTTCCAACATATTCCTATCTCTATCCCTCTTCTTGAATAGTACATAATAATATGTCTATCTCTTTTCTTCCTCAGGATTTGAAATAAGAAGTTATGTGGTAATCCGTGGTAAATTTTGATTACGCGTCTTTGGGGTATAAGGAAACCTTTCTAGCTCACTATATTTAAGATTTTCAGTCATTTTTACAAGCATTTTTCTTACAAGCTGATGCCCGCGACTTCTCCCGCGATTTCCCGAAAAAAAATAATTATATTAGCTTGATTGATTCTTAGACTTACTGAACATGCATAATATAAAATATTATAAAAACAAAGCCGTTTCGGTTAATTTCGATACATAAGATGTTCGTATTTTAGACAAAAAGATTCTTTCATATTCATAGAGGCTTTGGTTAAATTATTTAACACTAATTAGTACAGGAAATTAGGTGTTTTAACGCTGAATATAGATATCCTTTTCTATCTTAATTTCACGCTAAATACAAAAGTCCTAACTCAGTTATAATCGATTTATTGGACCTCTAGCACTTCGTGGCCTATAAAAAAAATCCACGACTTTCACACAATGTCATCTGGTCTCCAACTAAGCAAAGCTTGCATTATGAGTACTAGACAACTAATAAACATACTTATATACTTCTAAATACATACATGTTATAGATAAATTACATTAAAATACAGAAAAAAATTCATCGTACTCATTTAACAAGCATTTATCGTGGGTGGGCATCGAACCCACAACCTCCGGTATAGCAGTCAGGGCCACTAAACACTAGTCTAACAAGCCAGTCAGTATAGCAATCCTTTTGTATCTTAATTTTACAATAATAATGTCCGGACCGATTCGTGATATAGATATATTATTATTCCGGAACACGGATTGTGTGATAATATATATTTCTAAACCGCACACAGCATTCGCGCCATGTTTTGTGCGTTTAATGAAAAGTAGCGCCGTAGGGATCGAACTCGAGACCTTTGACTTGGCAGTCTACGGTCTTACCACTAGGAACACAGTCACATCACAGTTTCAAACATTCAAAACTACATAAACCACATTTATCGGACCTTTCACACGCACTTCATGACCTATAACTGCCCTAGTGTGTTACAGTTAAAAGGATTTTTCGATAGTTGATAGTAGGTAGGTACTAAAAGTAAGGCCCAAGAGAGGTCATATCACATCCCAATGTCCCAATGATTTATGTTTCTGTAAAAACGTAACGTACAGTAAAATCCTTTTAATGTACTTCCAGTGGTTCTAAACAATGTTACTTGGCATTGAAACGAAAAGATAGAAATGTATTGGAATGACATTCCGTTTCGAGAAATGATTTGACTTTGACTTGTCAGTTCAATAAATTCGCGATTCGTCAGCGTCAGCGTGAGGAGGAATGTAAATTTTGTACAGGATCAGGTCAAAATCTTAATTCTTTTATTCATTAGGATATAAACTTATATGAATACAATTATTAGCAAGGCAGTGCAACGCACCGACCAAACGCAGATGACGTTTCATAGCTGGTTTAGTCAATATGAGTCCAACATTGACCCCGAGATAGGTGTTCAAAAATTCCTTCACCTAGCACCAAAAAGAACCGTATTTAACTCTTTTTTACAACAAATCTGTCATTCCTCCCCCCCCCTCCCCCCGAGGAGATGGGTATTCAAGCATTCCCTCGCCTTACCAAAATGCCTTAAAAAACATTTTTTGAACGTCAAAATGACACCGATCAGTACCCCATTTTTACTATAAAGTTAGTTAACAAAAAACTATAATTGTGAATATAACATCCACAATAAACAGTCTAGCTACTAAGTGAAAAATCGAAGCCGGCATAAAAAATTCTTAGTTGAAAATTAAAAGGGGTAGCGTCTTGCATAATGAGTACACTGGGATGACCTAGTTTCAGTACGACTGTTCCTACGGTCTTGCATAAGACAGCTGAGTTAGCTTTGAAGTTAGTAGGCTGTTATAACTTTATAACGCGTTTTGGTGACGTGCATGTTAATTTATTTTGTTGTTGTTGGGCGTTGGAGATATTGGGAGCAATGATGGTCATTGGTCAATTTTTAAAAGTAAGTAAGAATAGTGATTGTAAATGTTTTTAAACTTTCGCGTCTTGTAGGTACACATATTTTAGACCCGCTTGTTGTCTATAATAGTGATTGTAATTATAAATTTATATGTATAGGGAGATTGTTTAGTAAAGGTTGTTTTTCAATCAATTTTAAATATGTAATTTTTTAGATAAATAAGTTTAGTTAAAATGTAGATATTTCATGTATAGTATTGTTTCTGTTTAATAAAGATTAGAGATTTTTAAGATAATTTATTCTGATCTTTAAGCGACCTAGAATCCATAAGATGATACAAATAAAATGTCGATAACCTTGACAAAAGATGTAAAAAAAGCGCCATCTTTTGCCATTTACCTTTCACTAAAAGTTAGTGAACATTCGATCAACAACAATCACAATTATTATAGTTATAAACATACATAGATAAAGCGTGAAAATATAAAACTTATTCCCATCTCTCCAACATTGTCTCTAAAAAAATAGCTTTACAAAGAACCGATTTATTTCACGAGTCCCTTTATTCATGAACTACTTATTAAAATATAATAAATTATCGAGTTTCTCTTTGAAATATTTCATTAATACTTTATCGGATCCAATTATTACCTAACTTTCTTAGGTTTTTCTTTGGCAAAGAATTTTATTGGAAATTGTTAGGAAAATATTATTTTCCTGGAAGGAAAAATATATTTTGTTGTTTTTATAATATCGAGTCTAATCAATTATTGTCGTAGCCATTTTCAGTGGTAGGTATCTTTCAATATTCGAAGTTATATAATAGCCTGAAGTAAAAGAATGCTGGGACCAGGCCTTTTATCGTACAAAGAAGGATAAAGCATTGATCACCACGTTAGCTAACTGCGCGGCGGGCGATTACAAATTCCAATTCGGATAGAGTAAAAATGTGGGTCCTACGCCTGATCTCTCTCCAGTCATGACGGATTGCCGTCCCATCGGGCTATGAGAGTAAAGGAACAAAGAGTGTACCTGTGTTAGCACACGCTTGTGCACTACAACATGTCCCGCGTAGCTAGCTGATGTCATAGTAACACTAGCCGTTGTGGCCGAAATTGGTCACGGTATATTATTATTTCCTTTTTTTATACCCTATTATATAACCTGGTCAGGATGTATTATTTTTATTTCCTTTTTTAAAATATAACCAAAAATATACATATTATTATTATGGAATCGGACTTGCTATCTCGTGTTTACAAATCTGTTTATATTTAGTTTAATACTTACTACGATATGCAAAAAATGACGATTTATCTTAAAACAATCCTTTATGTATAACTATAAACAATAATAATGTTACGTTTAATCAATATTGCTAAAGTTTAACGTTCAAAAAGTTTTAATATACTATAAATATTAATTGAGTTCGCCCTTTCTTTTCAAATAATTCAATCATAACTTTCCCTTGAAAGTTAATTTGAAATATTACACGATAGAAGAAAGTAATATCAATTATTTTGTTGTTGGCGATACATAAATAACTTCTTTTTCTGGTATCCCAAAGGAATTTCTCATGGACTATATAATAAAGAATAATTATAAATATTTTTCAACATTCACACAACGCCATCTAGTTTCAAGTTAAGCATACTGAGTAGCTTCTGTTATGAGTACTAGACTTTCGATAATCATACTATATATTTCTAAATACATAGATAAATTACACCCAGACACGGAACAAATGATCGTGCTCATCACACAAACATTTGTCCTGGGTGGGAATCGAACCCACGACCTTCGGTTTAACAGTCAGGCCACTAACCACTAGACCCACAGGCGCGTCAGTTAGCCCCCGTTGGGGGTCGACGGAGGGGTGTGCCGGGCTCTTAACTGCTAAAACCTCTGGAGCGTCCTCATCTGCCTATAGCCGGGGGTACGGGGTCCGCTTTCGCATTCCCCTCTAAAATGTAACTGAGCTTGTTGAGTCACTGATGTCTCCTCACGCTAACGCTGAACGCTCCAATGTATTGAACTGACAAGTGTAAGTCACGTCACTTGTCGAAAAGGAATGCCATTCTATATTATAGATGTCGTTCTAAAAAAAAAACAATGGCATTTGTTCTGAATTGAATAGTAAGACTGCTAGTCAGAATTATAATGACTAAACGACTATCAAAGGTCAACGCATAACTAGCGACAGTCAGGGTTAACGGCTTTACGCGCTTTTAGAAGCACGGAGGTGTGACACCGACATACTTCCTGAGTCTGAGCTCTGAGAGTTTCTTGGAAAAGAAATCTAATTGCTATATTTGCCACACCACTTTTTTTTGTAACCCAGTGGATAACGGCGAAGGTAGTGCGACGATCTAGTCAGATTTGCGGAGCGCTCATGGCCAGAAATAGAAAAGGTTAGAAAGGTTTGGAAGAAAATGGGGGAGGCTTCTGCCCAGCAGTGGGGTCTCAAACAGGCTACCTAAAAAAAAACCCAGTGGAAATCCTCATGGACTACCCTCGTCAGGGGGTTGACGAGGGGGTGTGCCGGACTTTTACTGGTTAAAACATTGGACCGTCCTCATCTGCCTATGGCCGGGGGTACGGGGTTCGTTTTCACATTCATTTTCCAATCTTTTTGTGAAACTGAGCTTGTTGATTCACTGATGTCTCCTCACATTAACGGTGATCGAATAGCTTAGAGTATTGAACTGACAAATCTAACGGCACTTGTCGAAAAGGAATGCCATTCCATATTAATGGATGTCGTTCTTAAAAAAAAAAAACAATGGCACTTATACTGACTTAAATAGTAAGACTGCTTGCAAGAATTATAATGACTTAACGACTGTCAAAGGTTAACGTATAACTAACGACAGTCAGGGTTAACGTGCTTTCTGAAGCACGGGAGTGTGACACCGACACACTTCCTGACTTTGAGCTCGAGTCCAGTCATTTGGTAGTTTTACCTGGAAAGTTTTCCGGGAGTTTTGAAAATTGGGTATTTTATAGATTTAAATATGCTCTTTTCGAATTTCAACTTTGCCACCTCGTACCACCGCCGCTCGCGCCGCCATTTTGAAAAAATGGCGCCCAAAAACGGGTTTTTGGGAATATCTCCTTTCTGAGGTATTTTACGAAAAAATATGTTTCTACAAAATTAAACTAGAACAAATTTCCTACACTTTATGTCTTACTCACTTTTTCATAAAATCAATAGTTTTAGACGTACGAGCGCCGCAAAGTATTATTCATTTGCACCACTACGAGTGTTTCGTATATTTTTCTAAACTGTTCTATTACTGCCGCCGGTTTTCAAGAAGCAGGTATCAGGGTACATGTCACCTTTGAATCGGGCCCTTTCTCTCGACTTTGAACGAAACTTCAACGTAAAATTTGTCGGTAAAAGCCATATTAAGAGAAATATTTACTTTAGACTGAATCATCAGTGTACGTTTATTGTCGTACAATGTTGTTTTTGTTCTTAGAGCTATAGCTTCTTATACGGCAAATTGTTTAATTTGTGACAATTCACTTGAAAACCGGCGGCAGTAATAGAAAATTTTAGAAAAATATACGAAAAACACGTGGAGGTGCAAATGAATAAGTAATACTTTGCGGCGCTCGTACATCCAAAACTATTGATTTTATGAAAAAGTGAGTAAGACATAAAGTGTAGGAAATTTGTTCTAGTTTAATTTTGTAGAAACTTTTTTTTTCGTGAAATGCCTCAGAAAGGAGATATTCTCAAAAAACCGTTTTTGGTCGCCATTTTTTCAAAATGGCGGCGCAAGCGGCGGTGGTACGAGGTGGCAAAGTTGAAATTCGAAAAGAGCATATTCAAATCTATAAAATACCCAATTTTCAAAACTCCCGGAAAACTTTCCAAGTAACCCCCTTATTTTCTACCAAATGACTGGACTATTAGAGTTTCTTGAAAATAAATCTAGTAGCTATTTTCGTCACACCAAAGATTCGAATAATGAAGATGAGTATGAGCGTCGAACTACCAAGTTAAAGGTCGTAAGTTTAAATCCCGGTAGGCACCAATATCTTTTCAAATTGGCGTGCGTATTACAAAATAAAAAATATTCCACAACTTTTAAACAACGCTATCTAGTCAAAGTTAGCAGAGCTTAACTTAGCTTAGTTGGTTTCAAGGGTCAGTTTTAACTGTCATGCCAAGTTGTACATCAACCATACTATAAGAAAAACACAAGATCATACATTGCAATTGTATTCACCCCTACTAAACCATCAGGGCAATCAACGTATCATTACCGATGTACTCACAGCAAAATGACCCCTAACACTAAAGTCCTAAGGTCGAATCTCGCTTACTTTCCAATCCTCATTGACTCACCAATATGAACACATATCAGACCACACACAAAATGACCCTTAACTCTAAAGACATACGGTCGATTTTCGCTTCTTTTTTACCTTTATTGATATAGACTGATATGAAACAACTACTTAGCAAGTATTTTTCTCAAGAAAAAGTACATTTACCTGAACGGACTCAGAAAGGCTCTAGGGAAAGAAAATAACAATATTTTCCGACTTTTCTTTTTAACTTTATCAAAGGATTTTGTTTGTTGTATCATGATTTATGAATATTACTTTGCATTGGCACCTGGTTTTACTTAGTTTCTATTATAAACAGCCGTATATGATAAGGGTTGAATTTTCAGTTAGTTTTTTCAGGATAACTAACTTTCACACAATGCCGTCTAGTCTCAAAATTAATTACCTCAAAGCAACTTGAGTTAAAAGTGCTAGAAAACTGATAAACATTCTTATGTACTTCTAAATACATACATACTTTAGGTAAATTACACCCAGACACAGGAAAAATAATGGTGTTCACCACACAAACTTTTGTCATGGGTAGAAATCGAACCCACGACCTCTGGTGTAGCAATCAGGGCCTCTAACCACTAGACCAACAGGTCAGTCAGCTTGTCAGTGAGCTTGTCGCATCGGTATTGCAATGTTCTTAATATCCCTGTTGGCATTTTCCATACAATTGTACTAACGACTCTAGATGCAATCTATCTAGTTCTAGGTACGTTTTAAGTGCAGAACACTAATTAACACTAGTAAAGCTACACAAGGGACTCGTAAAGGAATACTCAGACACGCGGTCGATCTAACGAGGTATGGTTAGTAACACAATTATTTAGAAGACATTTTTTTCTGGGGTGAAACTCTAATGACTTCAACCCACGTCGTGGGCACGGCGTGGGGATATGTCGGACTCACACCGACCAAAAACTCCCGGGGCCCCTTCTATTGCCAAAGCCAGAGTCGCGGGATCGCACGCGCATGCTCGGATAATCAGAAGACCTACCATCGTTTCCTAAATCATTCAAATCATTTTTTTTTTATATTATTGCAGTTGTGCTAGAGAGACACGACTCTATGTTGTGTAGCTCGCTATCGCGGCACAACCAAAATCAAAAGTAATTTATTCGAATTAGGCTACAATGTACCAGTTTTTGAACGTAAAATTGATAATAGACAGCGCCCCATCGCCCACCCTTTACCGCTTCCTGTGCTTTCGCTGCGGGAGAAGAAACGGCGTAACAAACTCCTCAGCAGAACGCTGTCTTTGTTGTATGTTGTTGATTGTCTATTACTCATAAACAACATAATTTAGTACGCTTAATTTGAGACTAGATGGTGTTGTGTGAATTTTTGAGGAATATTTACATTTGAAATTTTCTATTCTAATGTGATACACCTAACATTGTCGATTCTCTAGAAGAAAACTATTTGTCTACAGGCCCTGATTGGGTGTAAATGCTTTTGTTGCTGGCGGTACTTCGAGTAGGTGTTCCATTCAATTTGTACTCAACAAAATGGATGAGAACAACTCGACACAAGTAATTGAATTGTACTATATTTAACTGTAGTTGTAGGTAACACACGCGATTTTACTAGTGTTTTAGCGTTCTAGTAATAGTAATTTAATTTCTTGAAAGTCTGTATTTTGTCCCTAATGCTAGTTTTTTTTCTTTGCAGCTCAGACCAATACTTTCGCCATAAAAATGGTCCTAATTGCGTTGACATGTTGATTTTTTTACGACTATCAAATATTCTTTTATTTGCTATTTATGCTTTTGGTTAATAGTATTTTTTGTCAGTCAAAATTCATCATAATCATCAGTGTTGAATAACCCACAGCTGGGCACAAGCCTTTTGTTAACAATATTTTTTTTACACTTTTTCAACAATATTTGCTGAAAACTAAAGATTGATTAACAATGGTTAGAGATATGGCCTTATATGGCTTTTTAAATCTATTCTATTTTTTGGGATTTCAGTTCGCTATTGCTAATGAGTCCATAGATTTGACCTGAAAACGCACAAAAATTATCATCAAAAAACTTGTAATAAAAACCTCTTTTAAAGACCAGAAAAAGTCCTCATTCCGTATGATCATCTACCTACCATTCAAATCGGTGCGTGAATTACAAAAACATAGTACTTTCAATTAAATAATCTAGAAAATGGAGCTCCAAATCTCTATAAGGGCGCTTGACCCTTCAGACCTTCGGAATTCGAGGGTCCTCAACCTCTACCATGATCTCTTAAAGCAGAACTCTAGCCAGTGTGAAAGAGAGACGCTGCTCTACACCGTATAGCGCGCCGTCTCTTTCCCACAAAAGCAACTGTCTCACTTTAACAGCTTGTGGTAAATGCCAGGTACTTGTGTTAAATGGAAAATGAATTTCTATTTGTGTTGGTGAGTAATACTTCATTGAATTGTGATGGACTGGACAGACGGTTTTAGTACTTATGTTTGGCTGTCCAAAAAATGGACGGTATTTTTCGAGTCGAGATATTATGTGACTAAGGATTTTTAGATTTTACAACTAAGCAATGTACCCTACAGGATCCATACTGTAATTTATTATGTTATATCTTTTAAACATATGGAGTGCAATAAAAGTGTTGAGTATTCAATTTGCCTTATTAGGACTCATTAATATCGTAACCAAGCGATTAATATAAAAAAACCTTACTAGATTTTTCACTTGGCGACGTCTTAGCTGCGTAGCCAAGTAAAAGCGTTGGCTACGAGCTACACGACGGGTCCTACGTATACTGGTGTAACCCGCAAAACACCAAAATACGTTTTTTTTGCACCAATAGCCTTAAAATTACCTTAACTTTATACCCTGAAAAATTTATATTATTTTATTAAGTAATTTCAGAGATACAAACTTGTAAACTAATATAAGTGACATGATTTTCGGCCACACGACCATCTACACTGATGTAAGTCACTTGCACCAGTGTAGGTAGTCGCGTGCGCCACGTGACGTACGTGCAAGTGCCATTTACTCCAGTATGCGCGCTGCGACGGAGTTAGGAGCACGTTAACACTGGTATAACTGCGTTAACTGATAACGTATTCCTTTGTATCAAAACTATTCTGGCCCCTGTTTTTAGAGGTTGTGTTACTTTTTTTTATATATTTAACAAGTTTTGTTTGCTTTGAGTAAGTAGTGGTAAGAAGTCACAACAATTAAGGGCTCACGAGGTCAATTATTAATAAATGTATGCGTTAAAAATTGACAAACAAACTACTAAATTGACAGTGCTAAGATTTCTACAAAAGGGTTTAATTAATGTTAGACTAATGCTAGATACAGATTGTATTGATTGTAGATTTGCTTATCCCGCCTGCATAAATTTTTAACGTATAAATTATATAAGGTAGACGCACGGTGTACTGTATACCTACTCTTCACACTAAATTATAGTTTGTTTTTCCCTTTTTAGTTAGTGGTTGTTTTTTACAGACGGGTTGTTTGTTTTTTTAATTACTATTTTATTTTTTTAATAAATTTTACATTTAAATCAGTAGGTACACAAAGTAGTAGTATACAAAGTCACATGTGACTTTGTTTTATTTTCGTGATATTGTTATCTGACGTAACTTACATTATTTTAATAATAATAGATATCTATAAACTAATAAAATAAATAACGACACTACTTTTAATACATTTTTTTGCAGAAATTAACGTAAGGAGTTACCAAATTTTGCTACCTGGGCACTGACGAGACAATTTTTTTGTTTTTGTACTCAAGTACATAATTTTTAAAGGTGTTAGTATATTCCAGAGGTAAACGATATTCGCAACCCCAGTTTATTTTGGTAAAGTTGTAGTATTGAAAAAACAATTAAGTTCAATCAAAAACTTACGTGTAGTAATACAAAGACATTCAAATAAAACTTATAAAGGACTTAGTGGTCGCCCGCAACTTCGACCGCACGAGTGTCGGTTATAGCTGCAAAAATTGCCCTCCTCTGACGCAGTTGGTTAAAAAGTCTATGTCTTAACCCAGGTTGTCAGCTAACTCCATACGAAATTTCTTCAAAATTGGTTAAGTCGTTTGAGCGTCAAAGAGTAACAAACATCTAATCTATACTTATACAACTTTCGCGTTAACTATATTAACAGGATAATTTCAAATGTATAATATGCATATTTAAACAAGTAAGACGAGAGTAGTAGACGATACACAAATCACCATTTAATACAAGTTGTAAAAATGTAATGAATTTTCCATCATCTGATTTAGACTCTAAGGTCTCATTG
This sequence comes from Chrysodeixis includens, assembly GCA_941860345.1. Lineage (NCBI taxonomy): Eukaryota > Metazoa > Arthropoda > Insecta > Lepidoptera > Noctuidae > Chrysodeixis > Chrysodeixis includens. The sequence continues at coordinate 106,021 of CALNXA010000008.1, forward strand.
CCCTGTTTTGTGTTACTTTTTTATACATTTAACAAGGTATGTACACAACTTTACACTTAATAGAAGCACATAGTTCGAAAAGAGTTGCACAAAGGTAATACTAATTTCTTTAAAACACCTTTTCTGGCGGATCTGCAAAGGGAGAAATAAATTAGAAACGTCAACGTACAAGTAACTGAAAAAAATAGTGGAAATGCTATTTATAAGAAAAATGTCATGAAATTCAAGACAAACTAGTCTTAAAAAAAAAAAAAAAACAGTTAGGTATTATCGTAAGAAAACCTCTTTATAAATCAAACCTTTTTTTTACAAAAAATAAGAAGGTTACATTTTTTTCTTTTGTTATTTTTAAGATGGTAAGGCCAATGATTTTATTTTTCATTATTAAGAATGCTACTATCTAAAATAAAGTGTTATTTTGTATTTTAAATGTTTTTATTTAACTTCTTGCCACACTAATTTAAATATTTACAGTTAATAATAATACAGAAAACTGTTGCAAGTAGCTTTCCAGTACTGAGTAAACTGTTGTAAGTGTAAAAAAGTCGATAAAAGTAGATAAAAGTAGATATTATTTTTTATATTATAACCTCATATTGGTCAATAACATGGAAATACTATGTTTATAGAGTAAAATCCTTCAGATTTCCTTTATTATAAGTGTAAGCAAGTACACTATATACTGGTATAAGTGGCCACTTGTATCAGTTTACAGGTTCTACCGTAGTAAAGAAAACAGGCTACATCAATGCAAGTTAACCTATTTTCCAAAGTATACAAAAAAAATAAAAACCAATAATGCAGTTTTATTTCTTAAATATTAAAATATAACATACTAAAATTTCAAGTGTTTTTATCGATTTACGACAAAGTTACAAGCTTTAGAACCTTTAAACCGCTCTCCTGTAAAGTTGTGTTTTTGCACTTGTACTAGTCTACGTAGGACCCGTCGTACAGCTCTCTACGTGATTTTTGGATATGGAAATGGCTTGGAGACGTCGCCACGCCTTAGCAGTAACGTCGCCAACACATGTAATTTGCACGTCCCTTACTCAGTGGCTAGCCAGCCGTCATTTTGGATGCTGTCTAGAAACATGTTACTTGATATTGTTGTTAAACAACTGACAATCAAAGCTTTCGTTTGTCTGTAGTAGTCAGACTAGCACTGTTAGGAATTTTGCCAACTCTAAATGATTAAAGGATGCTTGAGTACTGAAAATAGCACTATTGACTGTGTGAAAAGTTTACTTCACTTAACCGCTGTCTATCCCCATCGTTGCTTAATTGTGACACTTACCTGAAACAAACAAAAAATACAGTTAGTTAAAGAGTAAAACAAACGGATTTATTACAGCTCTTTTAATAATAATATAATACCTTGAACGCACTACTGGATACTAACTAAAACCAACAGGCCTGTCAAACAGTCAATTAAATGTAATGTTCTTTCTAGATCGTTACTCATAGCTATATTAAAAGCCATATAAACTACTTTACTATACGTTGTATAGTAAACTGATATTGTCTCAATAAATAAAGTTATTGTGGAACTATTCCTCTTACGACCGTCTTTACAATATTACTAAAACTTATCCTACTACTACTTACAAAGGTGAAAGTATGTGTGTGTGTAATTAGTATGTGTTTTTGTTACCTCTTCACGCTCAAATGGCTGGATCGATTTTGGTGAAATTTTGTAAAGGCATTGCTGGCACTTCCGATTAACACATAGGCTACGTTTTACTCCTTTACATAAAAGGAGTAATATGTTTTTGCAACCATAAATAATCCCCACGCGGAGTTAGGTTACGGTGTCAGCTGACACTCTAGATTTACACATACTACTTCTTACCTAACTGTATAAAAGAGGTTATTTTTTTGCAGCTATAACCGACTTCCTCGCAAATGAAGTCCCAGCAAAAAGCTAGTATGTTCAATAAATGTACAACAAAGGTTAATAAACTTTATAGTTTTTGGATCCGAGTGGTCGTAATATAGTATATGGCCGCATATACCCATATAGCTGGTATAATCAGGATTTGTTGCCGGCCAGTACTTTTATATGCATAACATGAAATAGCACTCAAATTGAATTAAATGTTTTTTGTTAGTACTATTTTTGTGTCAAAAATGTTTCAGGTTTTGAAACACCTTTTTTATGAGAAAAATGGTAAAATAACGTTAGACTTAAAAGTGTACTATATGTTGCTCTATCGTCAATTTGAAAATTAAAATAATTGAAAATTAAAATTTAAGGCTTCGCAACTGGAAGAAAGCCTAAATAACGTGACATCGCAATAGAATAGAAAATGAATAGAAAACTTCAAATGGACAGGAATGACATTCCTTTTCGACAAGTGACGTGACTGTGACTTGTCAGTTCAATACCAACATTGGAGCGATTCGTCAGCGTTAGCGTGAGGAGACATGTAACTTCTCTACAGATCGTGGTTGCACAGTTCTCATTCACTATAATAAGGGTGTTACCACACCGATCGAATTTTGATCGTTTAATCAGTATAATAGAAACTATCGATCGACGTTGGATAGTCCATTTCACTATTATTCGACACCGCAGATAGACATTTCAACACGACGATTGGTGTGGTAATATCCGAATTTGAGACCCCCGAGTTTTTTTCGACATTTCTTTTCAGGCTAGTCAGTTAGGAAATGTCGAATCCAGCGAGCTTGACACATGTTTAAGAAATGTAAAAGTGTTATAATTATCCTACTTACAGAATAAATGATTTCAATTTCAAGCCATACGAAAATTCGGACCAAAATTAACTACAGCAGGCTATATGTGTAAGATTATGTTATAGGTACTTGTGGCTGGATACAAGCCACAAAGATTAGCCATTGAACAAGGTTCAACCGCGCTGTTTGCGGTTTGTCCAGGGATGGATGACCATCCATTAATATCTCGTGTCCCTTCACTTTCTGTAAAGAATGTCGAATATAAATGATATAGATTTAATCTTTGATAGTTGTTAGTTTTTAATTATTCTGACTACCGATTTTGATAAGATTTATTGCGTAGCCTAGATCTTAAGTGTCTAGGTTATGCAATTAAGGGTCCAGATAGCCAGAAGTAAAAACAGTATTTTTTTTTAAATATCCGGATCGGCCAAGGCGGCTAGTGTTACTATGACACCAGCCAGCTTCGTGGGACATGTTATAGTGCACAAGCGTGTGCTAACACAGGTGCGGGTGCGGCAATCTGACTCGACCGGAGAAAGAATCCAATCCCTTTACCTAAGTGACATTTCTACAGAAATTACAATTGTATAAAAATGACATTTTGTTTCGATGAAACGTGACAGAACTATCACATTCATACATTTGACGGTTTTCTATTGACGATCGCTTACGATTAAATACATCCCATTTGGCTAAAGAAAGGTTATAAAATCATTGTAACATTATATTCAAAAATTTAAATTCACCACAAAATTCAAAACTCCACAAAAACCGCTTTAATGCGTTCAAAAAAAAAGCGAAAGCCGATTAAAATTACACACAACATTTTTACATCGGAATGGAAAATATGAGTACAAAGCAAGAGTTATCTGAGCCGGAAACAGGAGGGGGGGTGAAGGGGGGGTGTAGGGGGACCCTCCCCCCTTCTCCCCGATTGTTGGGATCCGGTAACAAGCGGCAATTTCCGATTAAGCCGACTTCACGGCACTCTGTAAGCATTTCAGGAATTTTTGCATTTTATTTTTTATGTCGGATTTTGGATGTGATTTTTTGGCAAAAGTACGCGTAGGTTTGTAATAGTGAAAGGTTATTTTTATAGTGGTACTTGCAGTTGTTCGTGATCTTGTACTACTTAGTACTTTCGGGAATAAAAGTTACAAAAGAAAAAAAAAATGATGTTGGTTGATTTTCGGATCAATCCGATATGCACACAAAATTTCATAAAAATCAGTTAAGACCTTTCGAAGGAGTATAGTACCTAATATTGTGACATGTGCATTTTATATATAAGATTAAATATGTAAATCTTGAGGATACGAGTAGTATAATGGTCTTTTAATTATATAGTATTACTAGCTGTCCCCGCGACTTCGTCCGCGTAAACATAAGAGTTTTTTTTTCTAAACAATTTTTTTGTTCTAAAATAAAAATAACCTATGTTACTCCTTATTACATCAGTTGCCAATAAGTCCCTATTACGGATTAGCGAGAACAAACAGACAAACAAAACATGAAAAATAAATATTTCGGTATAAATGTATGTTTTTTATATAGAAAAATAACAAAATCAGTATAAAACCGTGGTATAAAAGTACGTTTGCACAAATCATTTATCCTGCTAAAAATAATACTTAACGAACTTACGAACACATCTTGTTTGGATTAAAAATATAAATACACGAAACTATCGTTTTAATAACTTTATTTGCAACAAAATACCTAGCTAGTAGTCCATAAATTTGCGATAGCATTTGTAGGCGCCGTGGCTTAGTTGGTAAAGCGTCTGTCTAACAAACAGGAGATCGCGAGTTCGATTCTCGCCGGGGCCTCAAACATCCACATAAACATGGCTTTTGTTATTTTTGCATTTCATACATGTTTTTTCATAATTATCTTACTAATTAATTTACAATTTTCCGTCATTAATTGACGGAAAAAGAAGATATAATTTTTTACACTTTGAAAATAGTATATCATGTTATTTTATTACTACACTAGCTGTAAAACAATTGAAAACTATTCCTCATTCTTTTCATGATACTTATGAGATATATTTTGTAGGTAAGTCTGTTAAAGATTATTGTTATTATTGTACTTGCATGTATGTATACTTGCATTACGAATTCGCCGCCGCCACCCCGCCCGCGCTGCCAACCGTCTGAGTGAAACATTTTGCGTTGCTGAGTTTCAATAAAACCGTCCTAACTTCCAAAATATTTGTCCAACTGTAATACTATAAACAACAAATCTATTATTTAAATAATACCAATTCATATTTTAACATTTAATTAGATAAATATTAATAATGAATACGCAAAAAAGCCTCACAAGTAGAAAAGGATTTGAAATTCCTTTTCTTTTACGAAAGATATGGTTATTGTTCGTTAACACTTTGGGTACGGAATCCTAAAAATCTAAAAAAAATGTTTCAAGTCTTTACAATAGTTACATTACAGTACTATAAAAAAATCTGTCCTAAAATCATTTCCCAATCGTACAACCCATACATAAAACTCAATATTAATAGGGAAGCAAAACTTTCAGATACAGAGGTTTTTTCAGTAAATTGCCTTCGTGGTCTGAATTATAATATTGTAGAGGCTCTTTGCTGACGTGGCTTGCCATTTACAGCGTTTTCAGTGGGATGTCGTTTTTTTGGGCGTTTTTTGCCAGGTAGAGCGTTTTTTGGAGTATTTAAGTACTATTTTATTTTTGTAAGTTGATTTGAAGTGGTGATGGATTATTTTGTTTTTTTTTTTTTTTGTAGAAGTCATTTATGATTGGTGAAGTTAAGAGTTTAGTTTTATGAGTAAAGGAGCTCTATAATATAGGTACTAGTATAGACAGTGACTTTGAAAACCAGTTTTAGCTGTAAGAACATAATCCCCCTCCAACGCATTCGGTTAATAAGTAGCTTGTGTCAATATAGTGTAAACCAACTTTAACTCAAACATTAAAATTAAAATCCATCCATTTATGCTTGCAAAGTTTCGCATTTATAAATTAGTAGGATTAGTTAACCCATGACTTTGTTAAATGTTATTAATTAAAATAATATAGTTCTCTATTTGTAAATTTATTTTCAAAATAGGTAAAATATTGCTGAATATAAATATCATTGCATATTTAGCGGATAAACCTAAAAGCGAATGTAAGGGTAACATTTGACACAAAAACTTTTAGTTAAATTATAATGATTATCAATTTTGTCCCCATATCACCCTACGTTGGATATACAATAATAACATGATAATAGGCTTTCTATTTTTTTGCCATTTGCGATAAATAATAAATAGATCTGATATTCTGCGAAAAAAGGTTTTCTTAAACAGAAAATACCGAATTCCACGAAAACTTTAATAAACCAGGAATTCCTTATAAATCGACTAAATAACTCTTATTTACAACAAAAGCACTTTCATTTTTGATACGAACAATTTATAGGAGAATATAATAATGAAACATGACTTCAAAATATCTTCCCTTGTAACTCTACATTCAAAATTGAACTCTATCGCTTATAGAGTAGAGTTCATTTTTGTTTTTCTTTTGCTCTGTAGCTGAGTTCTTTGTAGAGAGTCTAAAAACAGACATTCGTAAGAACAAAGGGTTGTGTTTTTGGCTCTCATGTCTCATGTTTTCTTTTATACATTAGTATGTATTATTTTTCTGTTCCAAGTTTCTTCTTACAGCCGTTAACATAATAGTTCCGCATCATCATTTATTTCAGCGTTGGATAAACTTCTGTTGGTAGAAGAATCTCTTTGATCATTTATTGTCATTTCCTAAAAACTTAACTGATTTCCGGATTTGTTAGACAAGAAAAGAAACAAAACGTTTCCAATACTCTTTGGATATCTATCTTACGGACGAATTAGGTATGTCTATCTTAATACTAGCTGATGTTTGCGACTTTGTATGCGTAATCCTGCAAAAAATGGGGATGAATAATAGATGTTGGCCGATTCACAGATCTACTGGATATGCACGCAAAAAATTGTCCTGGGTGGAAATCGAACCCGCGACCTCTGATTTAGCAGCCAGGGCCACTAATCACTAGACAACAGGCCCGTCGTCCACTGGGTCTCATGATCATAATTATATAATCGTATCCTACTAATATTATAAGTGCAAAGTTTGTAAGTATAAATAGATGTATGTTTCATAACCTGTATTAATACAAGCCTAGTTTTTAGTCAACATTCATGTGAGCAAAACTGAGGGAAAAAGCATGTGTTACGTAGACAGATACATTCGTATTACAATATAGTCTAATCAACGCCTTACCATTGCTTACTTCGCTAAACCATTAATCCCTCAGTCTACGTATTACGCTGGTCGTCAAAGCCACAAGCTATAAATCGCTCTGTTTCAAACTCAAACGGACTGCAACAGTCTAAATGTTACCGATCTAGTACAGAGTAATTATGGATACAGAGGCAGGCTGTGGTTGATGCCCATTTGTGTCTGGAGAGCGCATTAATCTGTGTTGGTAGGTATGTGGGGACAATTTGTAAGCTGTTTTGGTAGTGGAAGACGGAATTTCGTAGTATCTGTGATAGGGATGTATTTGGAAGGCCTATCAAGTAAAATTACTAAATCATCATCTTCCTGCAATTATCCCATTTTACTTGGGGTCGGCGCAACATGTTTTTTTTTCTAAACATGTTGCTAATGGTTTTGGCTATGGTTTTATAGTCGGCCGCCTGTCCGACACTAACCCTCTTTGGGAATGCGATTGTTGGTTGTTTACCCAACACCATTCGGGTGACCCAAGGTGCTTGGTACAGTGCACTGGGTCTTAAGGTCCATTAGTCGCCTTTTACGACACCCAGTGGAGGATATGGGGTGGTGCTATTCTTTATATCCGGACACCACACGGATACTAAACGCAACCGATCTAGTGCAGAGTAATCATGGATACAGAGGCTGGCTGTGGTTGATGCCCATTTGTGTCTGGAGAGCGCATTAATCTGTGTTGGTAGGTATGTGGGGACAATTTGTAAGCTGTTTTGGTAGTGGAAGACGGAATTTCGTAGTATCTGTGATAGGGATGTATTTGGAAGGCCTATCAAGTAAAATTACAAAATATAAAAAAGAACTTTGATATAAGATGGAATGTTGTAGAATCTGAGGTGGGGATTAATAATTTGGAAGGCCTATCAAGTAAAATTACAAAATATAAAAAATAAACTTTGGTACGACGATGACCAATAACTCAGTCGGATTGACGGTTCGCTCGTGGCTAGAAATAGCGAAAGATAGAAAGATTTGGAGGAAAATAGGGAAGGCCTAATGGCCTCCAGTGTGTGATCAACCCAGCAGTGGGATCTCAGATAGGTTACATAAAAAAATAGATGACCGGTCTGTTGGTCTAGTGGTTAGTAGGCCTGATTGCTATACCAGAGGTCGTGGGTTTGATTCCCCAGAACAAAACGTTGTGTGATGAGCAAGATCATTTTGTTGTATGTCTGGGTGTAATTTATCTATAACATATATGTATTTAGACATATATGAGTTCGTTTATCAGTTGACTAGTAATCAGAACACAACAACATTTATCTAAAAGGGATTCTTACACTTTTTGGATATAATATTCTATTCTCAGGTGTTATATAGCATCATCATCATCTTCCTGCCCTTATCTCATTTAACTTGGGGTCGGTGCAACACGTTTTTTTCTTCTATTCTCCCCTATCATTTACTCCTTTTACATTCATATCGTTCCGTATACAAACCATCCACCTTTTCTTCGGCCTTCCCCTTCCTGTCCATCCATCAATGTGTTTACATAGCATTGCATCTACAATACTAGAATCCATACCAGGTATTCAAATAGATGGACATATCTGTCAATATTGCGCTACGTCAGGCCACTGACCGCAAGGTAAGGTGGCATGCTATTGACAATCTACGGAATTACGATTCTCAGAAGAGAACTATAAATAGCATGATCATTTTCCTCAACATTCACAGAACTTTATCTAGTCTCAAATTATATATAAGAGAGTAACTTGTGTAATGAGTACTAGACAACCGATAAACATACTTATATATTTCTAAATACATACGTATTACAGATAAATTATACCCAGACACAGAACAAGTGATTGAGCTCATCACACAAACATTTGCTCTGGGTGGGAATTGAACTCACGACCTACAGTATAGCAGTCAGAGCCACTAACCACTAGACCAACAAGCTTGTAAATTTTTCCGCAGTTTCGTTCTCGCTTTAGGCAAAAAATATTTTCCTTCTGATTTAGCCAAGTATAGCCTATGTGTTAATCCAGAGTATCAGCTTACTCCATATCAAATTTATTCAAGCAGTTGAATCGTAAAAGAACAAATACTTTTTAACTAACTACTTTAGGAGAAGGTGATGTTTTTGCAGCAATAACATAACTACAGAAAAAGCTAGTTAAAACAAAATAGAAAACCAATTTTTGTTATTAAAAATGCAAGATCAATTAACCAACTTCATCTACTCATTAAAATAGAAAACTTCTAGAAAACAATAAAAGCTAAAGAATTAACTCCATTGTCAACTGAACCGGAAATGAGTGTTTACTGGGAGCGCCGCAAGATGGCGCCAGTTCCGGTCCGGTCGTTAAGTTTATTATTCCCAAGGGAGGTAGTTCAAATTAAATGGTTCAGGTATTGTTCAATCTATTTAGTAGTTTTGTTCTTAGTTTATTGATGAATAGCCTTTTCCATTTGCTTTTCAGAAAAGGCTATTCATCAATTCTCAGATCAGATTTATTTTTACACAGAGTCTAGTGGTTTTAAAAACTAATTTTGACTGGTTCGAGGTCGCTCAGGACAGAAAAAAACGTGAAAGGATTTGAGGGAAGCCTTTGTTCAGCTGTGAGACACAATAGGTCAGGAAAAAGAAATATATTGTAGATAAATAGATGGATCATTTCCTTATCCATCTATTGAGCTATTGAAAATGAAATTGAGTTCTTATATCCAATTTAACTCATAAAATCATCATCTGAATTATTGTTTCTAGATCGCAGTGCAATAGATTGTGGAGGAGCTGGACTTTTGCTCAACTATGGGACACCATAGGCGTAATTAATAAAATAGAATGCTTTTGCAGCAAGTAAAATTAAAAAGAAATGCTTTTAAGATACGAGTATATTACTTACTTACTAAGCTTAATTTAATATAACAGGCACTTTATAAAATGTGTCAAAATTACATTTATCATACTAAAACCTACTTAAATTTAACAAACACCTACAAAGTCAATACAAACAAAACTAAAACGGTTCCGGAAATAAATGTTTACCTACCTTCACTAGGGAGGGGACAAACACTCGTTAGTGCTATTATCCCGCATTGTTAGCACTAGTGATGTGCAAGTGCGGATATTGGGCGGATATCGAGGCTAGAATGTAAAGGAAATGTGTGAGCTTGTATCCTTTTGTCGGATATTTGAGTTTTTGATGAGGGATGTTAATTATGTGGTATTTAGTGTAGTAATGAGTTATTGGAGTTTGTGTGATGTATATAATTATAGAGTTAGTGAAAAACATTGGTTTTGTTGAAGTATTCACAAAACTGGGCTATTTTTTTTCTGTACTTTGAGATAACTCAAGTAATATTCTTTTTAAAGAAAAGTATGAAGTCGTTCATATTTGTGTTCTAATAAATATTACAAACAAGTAAAATTTATTATCACAATTAAAATCTGGAATATTATGTTTAACTCACAAAAGTTATTTATACATACGATGAAGAAAAACATACTTTTGACTACAAAATTTACCTAACCAAATACATGTACCCAATTTGACTCGAACTCGGATACCTATATCCGAATAATCAGTCACATCACTACATACCCATCGTTACCTATGTTATGTTTAAAGATATTAACTAAATGTTAATTACAGAGAAAGTTAGTCATTCTTATTGAAATATTGACTAACTTTGTCTTCAAATGCTGTCAAATAAATGTAACTTCGGGTAGTGACTAACTTTGAATGACTACCGGTAGCGTTATTAGGTAACTTACAAGAGCAAAAAGATGATGCGAAAATGTTGCGATATAGCTGTTATTTGCAATTTCGACTTTATGGCAGAGGTTAGAAAATTTGGTCGTCGTAACAGAGATGGCAATTTTTTTGTAGCTGCGTGGCTAACAACCAATAACGTGCAAAAACACGCCAAAAGGGTAGAACGAAAAATTTATCAGATAGATAAATATAAAAAGGGCAGATTTCAATTTTAAGTTCATGTATATTCTTCATAATCTAACGTGTAAAAATAAAGTGAAAAATAAGTGAACGTGGTCACGGACCACGGTCGATGCAACTCGATCGAAACGTCGAGAGAAAAGAAATATTGAATTATATCGCGATTAAGTCCCGTTTGTCGTCTAAAATACAAGTCTACATGTCGCGAAAGTTTAAAATCATTACATTACTCTGACTTTAAGCAAATATCGTGGTATCATCGCTAAATTTTCGCTATCGTATCGCTATTGCTTGTTATGTAATACACTTGCGGGTCGATCAGTAAATATAGATGGTGGGGTCGGATCTTAACTTCCTATGTTGAAAGTACTTCCATTGTGTTGTAGAGGCCTTTGATTTGATTCAAAATTGGTTATTTCGTGATTCCGAGTTTCTGATGACCTATTTTGAATTTTAGACATGATTTAGAAGTTATTTTTTTATATGGGCAATGTAGAAGATGAGTTATTTGTTTTAGAACTGATCGAGAAAATAGTTGGTGTGAATTTCTTATTTTTTAGTTGTGACAACTTTTCGTTGTGTGCTGTAAAGATTTTAGAATTTATTGATGTTTAGTTTTTGAAACTAAAACGTTATTTTTCTGATTTATTTCCCAATGATTTGTCATATTTACTAAAAGATACTTTGTTTGACCGTCGTTTTTTTATTTATAGATTTAAAATATCAAAGGTTTAACAGTAACTAGTCTAGTTCTAGAATTAAGAAACCTCCTCTTATTTAAATAATGTAATAAATCAGTCAAGGCAAAGTAGCTGCATATGGCGCGCTGCAGTGTCGCCAATAAAATTAAATAGCTTTCGAATTAATCTAGAGTTTCCGCTTCAATACTAAAATTTATTTAAATTCTTATGATTTAACAACCGGGTGAATTGAAATGTTGTGTAGATACACAACGTTTTGCCTTCATAATATTAGATAGTGTGATTCTTTTCTATTTCAATATTTAGCTAGACCTCTGCTGACCCCAATTCAGAATCGTGTTATCTCTCCATAAGGCACCAAGGTAACAAATCCACAGCTCCTATAAAAACGTCACTTCCACGATTTGTGTTCCCACAATCCCCATTTTTTGGCGACTGACAAAACAATTCGTTAACAATTTTGTTTAAAAATGTTCTAATAAAGGTAAAAAAAGGATTTTTGTATTTTGTATGGCATGTATGAATGGTAAATGTATTTGTTTTTACCTGACTGCGGTCGGAAAATGGAGGATTGTGTGTTTGACTTGGCTCTGTTTGTTTCAATAATTACTAGCTGTTTAATAATAATAAAAAAAAATCTTATCTAAAGTAAAAGATTTTTCTTGGAAAATAAATTAGCCTAATTTACTCCTCATTACATTAGATAGCTATTAAAAGAAGTCCCGTCAATATGGGTGTCGGTCGGATTGGCGGTAAATGACAGAAAAACAGACAAAAAATAAAACACCGTACCTATATAAATTCATATGCATGCAGTAAAAATGGCTATTTCTATGTTACGAACAGAACCTTTAATTATATTTATATGTATAGATTTAGCACATTCTATTAAACAAGCGCTCCTTTTCTCTCAAATTACATTAGTACAGCTATACTTTTCAATACGAAGTTTAGTAACCAATAAAAACCACCTTAACAACAGTTATTCACACCAGTTACAGCAACAAATCGTGTACCAGAAAACAAACAAACATACAGAGCAAGATATGCAACCAGAAAATGACAGAAATATGATCACTAAATCTTGTGTATGACATTTATAGGCCCGACGAGTCCACCCGGGCACACGGGTAAAGTCAGCTACAGAAACTAGTTTATCTGGTGGTGGATCTGGTAGATCTGGTGTTACAATGGGATAGAACATATTTTTGCGCTATCGCTATCTCTTAGGGTACGTTTAAGGAGCTCGCGATGGAAGACGACGTGACTGCATGGATAGCCGAGTGGTATAGGTCACCACGCCACCAGCACGCGATGTGTCGCGGGCTCGATCCACGCGTAGGACAAGAAGTTCCACAAAGGCTTGTTCTGAGTCTGGGTGCCTTTGTGCATGTGAATTGAATGTTTGTGAAAACCCCCGCGATACAAGGATTAAATTACTGAGTGCGGGAGTCGTTGAAAAAATACATTAAGGGGATACACATGATACATAGATATTAATAAAAGTGATTGGCGTTTCAAATATTGGAATCTGAAATCGCCAATCCACAGTGAGCTAGCGTGGTGATCAATGCTCAAAACCTTCCCAATATAGGAAGAGCCCTGTGCCCAGCAGTGGGACGTATGTGTAGTCAAAACATACTAAACCACAATTTTTACGTACTGTACAATACTAGGACTTTGTAAAACGGATTGTGTTGATCGAATTTTGTTGCTAACTGTACTACCGGGTACATGGATAACCTATCTTTCCTCACACGGATATATTTCATGCTTGTAAATAGGTCAGTCGAAACTAGAGGCTAAAATCAAGTTTATAGTAGTCAGCAACAAAGGTTGAATATTTTAGACACTCCAGGACCTATAATAGCGGTCCGGACCGATTTCGGCCACGGCGGCCAGTGTTACTATGACACCAGCCAGCTACGCGGGACATATTATAGTGCACAAGCGTGTGTGCAAACACAGGTGCACCCTCTTATCGCACTTATCGCACTAATCTTAAACGCACACAACATTCGAAAAGTCGGTGCGCGCCGTGGGGATCGAACTCAAGACCTCTGACTTAGCTGACCTATAGATCAGTAACATTAAAACTTCTCGTAGCGCTAATGCTGAGGAATCGTTTGAATGTATTGAACTGACAAGTCAAAGTCGCGTCAATTATCCATAAGCACGGTGAAAATGTAACTTATCTGTACAGTACTTATTGACCAGAAATATCATTACCCATATCTTATAAATTTTAAGTTTTCTTTTCTCATGGGAAGCACCATTGTCTAGAATTTTCATACAGTTTTATCGAAGGTGTGATAGATATTTGATATACAAGGTGTGCACTAACTTTATTAGAAATAAATATCACAGGTTCCGTGTTTCGGAAGACACGTTAATGTGGGTCCTGCGCTGATCTCTCTCCAGATCATGTCAGATTGCCGTCTCATTGGGCTATGAAAGTGCACCTGTGTTTGCGCACCTTGTGCACGATAATACATATTTATGTCCCGCGTAGCTGGCTGGTGTCATAGTAACACTAGCCACCGTGGCCGAAATCGGTCAGTACAAATTATTTATTTATTTTACAGTTCTGTCGTAAATAGAATACTTTCTAGTTTCTGCCCAATTGCGTTGTATAGAGGAAAATACCTTTTGACCTAAACAATGTACTTACCTATGATTTTGATGAGGGTCACGCTTTGACAGGCGGCTGATGTTTGATCGACGTTTCTGATAGGTGTAGTTTGGAAGGTGTATTTAAAAACTACTAGTGCGTAAGTAAACTATTTTATTAGTTCATGGAATTTACAAAATTTATAACAAACAGGGAGAAGCTGACATCATCATAATCTCTTTGCCTTTATCTCATTTTACTTTGGGTCGGCACAACGCGTTTTTTTTCTTACAGGGAGAAACTAACAAAGTTGTTCCAAAAAAATATTTGCTAATTGTTTTTATTTTACAAAGAATAATTTTCATGGCTTGTGAAGAGGGGAGGCAGATCGGACTTAAAATTTCTACGCTCGTTATTTTTTATTTTTTTCTTGAAAATATGCAGATTTGACTTATCAAGCCACTCATCAATTTTTTGTATATGTCTTCGTATTTTCTTTATAATTATTACCAAGTTAATATTTATATTGTAAAATACTTAATATCTTTGGTGTATATATTGATATACACCAAAGATATTAAGTATTTTATGAACTTTTGACTGTTTCGATAGATCATTGGATCTATCGAAACAGTCAAAAGTTCATATTGTAACCTATATTATAGGGCGCGAGGACTGGTTCGAGGTGGCGCAGAACAGCAAAACGTGAATGGATTTGGAGGAGGCCTTTGTTCAGCAGTGGGACACAAAAGGCTAGAAAAAAATATAAGGTTTAAGTTTTAAAAACAAACAACAGACTATGCACATACATTAAAAAGACATAAATCTTATTATTGTCCCATACATTAAACCAAGTTTACACATAGTCTTACGGTTCTGTCGTAAAACGTGAACTTTAAAATGTTTTATCATATTTTTAATGGTTGAACTATTTTCAGATTTTACAACCATTTTATGAATTTGATTTTAAGACAAATATTTTAAATCATTTTCGTTATCAGATAGTTTCGGTAATATACAACGTTAATAAAAGCGAGAGGCATTAAATGAAACCACATATTCTGTATATCATTATAAGGCTACACAACAAAAATCAAATCATAAAATGTTTCATTTAATGCCTCTCGCTTTTATCAACGTTGTATATTTTATATAAAAAAAGTAAAACCGTTTTCAGAACTCTTGCAACTTTATTTTGAAATCTACCATATGGCCCACTGCTGAGCATAGGTCTACTGCCCAAATAGGGAAGGTTTGAGCATTGATCACTATGCTAGCTCACTGCGGACGATTTCAGATTCTAACAATTGGAGTCCAGGTTTCCACACGATTTTTTCTTTCACCGTTTGTCAAAATTAAGAAGTTGATATTGACATTGATACTTCCGGCGTTGAAATCAAATCGTTATTTTTACTGGTTCAAAATACTATCATGTGTGAATTGCTGTTTCATTTTTTTTCCTAGCCTTTAATATTGCTCTGTTGGCCAAAGGTCTCATCCAAGTCGTTTCACTATTCTTTATCCTTCCACATGCCAATAAAATAAACATGTCGAATAAAACAAACGATATTTTTAAACACTACAAACAGTTACCACACAAAGTCTCCATACATACTTCCCATACAAATATATCGACGTCACTCGCCGCACGATTAATCCGACCGATACGACACGTCCGACCGAATAATTTATTACCGTAGTCACGGAAACATATATCGCAGTTACCGTTCAATAATGGTTTAAAAATATAACTTGTAGCGGTGTAAAATAGTATATTGAAAAATATTTTTGAGTAAAAATGACAGTAAAATATGAAAGTTAAGCTTCGCTTGTTAAGGTTTGGTTCTGGGGTGGTGGCCATTGATAGTTTTGGGTTAATGGACTGTGCTGGTCAATGATTTTTACAAGTGATTGAATTTTTTATTGTTTTACATGCCATAAATAACTGTGCAAATATTATACTGTTTCTGAAAAATATTTTAAAAGAGTGTCTTTGAAAGTACTCTCTTAAGTTTCAGATAATATATCACTATTATATATCATATTTAAGAAACAAGTAACAAAATATGCCGGTAGAATATCTTTTAAATATATTTAAATCGATACGATAGACGTAGTATTTTTTAATACAAGCTAAAAAGTCGTTTTAGCCAAGTGCTTAAAAAAGTTGACAAAAGTTTGTCCTACAGGCGTTAAAAACTTTTACTCTGAAATACAAGACTCAAGTTTTTTCGCACTTATAGGGCTTTATAATTCCTTAAGACAAGTTTTATCTTACCTTTTAAATATATAATATCCTTTCAAACACCAAATACCATTTTTTTCCCTTAAAGTTTTCATTTTACAACTCTTTTATACACCCTTTTCCCAAGCTATGTTGGTGTCGGTTCCCAGTCTCACCGACAGCTGAACACCGTATGTCACAGAGCGACTGTCTATTTGACCTCCACAACCCATGTTACTGGGTAACACAGTGTCCCATAGTAAGACGCGCGTCACAACTGTATTGACTTTAAGACTCGAACTGGTCTCAGAGTTTAAGCAACCCGTAGGCCTCTGACGTGGTTCAACAATCCCTTGAGCAATTCCCAGTTGTACTGTTTTCCTCACGATGTTTTTTTTCACCGTTCTCAGCAAGTTACCACAATCCTTATTCTTAACATTCCCACAACGTCGTCTAGTCTCAAATTAAGTATACTATAGTTGCTTGTGTTATGAGTACTAGACAACTGATAAACATACTTATATACTTCTGAATCATCATCATTGGCATCTATGACAGATGATTGAAATAGCAGCCATGTTAACTTATTTCCTTTTGGCACTTGCGCTGGTGGCTAAATACATACATATTATAGATAAATTACACCCAGACACAGGACAATGATCGTGCTCATCACACAAACATTTGTCCTGGGTGGGAATGTCCACGACCTCCGGTATAGCAGTCAGGGCCACTAACCACTAGACCAACAGGCCCGTCATTTTAGACTTATACCGTGAAGAATACAGGTGAAGAATTCTGTGTGATGTCCGGATATAAAGAATAGCACCACTCCATATCCTCCACTGGGTATCGTAAAAGGCGACTAATGGACCTTAAGACCCAGTGCACTTGTACCAAGCACCTTGGGTCACCCGAATGGTGGCGGGTAAACAACCAACAATCGCATTCCCAAAGAGGGTTAGTGTCAGGCAGGCGGCCGACTATAAAACCATAGCCAAAACTTTAAGCAACATGTCTAGAAGACGTGTTGCGCCGGCCCCAAGTGAAATGGGATAAGGTCAGGAAGATGATGATGATGATGACTGTGAAGAATGCAGGTGAAACCGAGTATCTTATATAGTTAATTACAAAGTTTCCTTGTATGCCTATCTCTAGAGAATAAAGTATAATTGTGTCATACATACAAAATCACAATTTAACTTAACTAGTTTCAAAAGATTAATTATAAAGTTAATTCTTAATTGTAGTTGTGAGTTTACCCTTTAGTAGAGTCAGCTTGTAAGATCATTAAGTTTAGTTAGTATTTAACTATTTAGTTTATAGTACGTGTTAAATGGAGGTTCTATTTTATGTACTACCTCTTATTGTTAACCTACATTCTTGCAAATAAATGAATATTATTATTATGTGAAGAAATGAACAAGTTTCTTCAAAAAAGAACGAGTATATTTGAAAGAAGAAAAAATCTTTAAAGGTGACGGTGAATTGCAAACCTCCTCCTTTTAAGTCGGTTGAAAAAAGGATTTTCTAGTAAAATTGTATTTCAATTGAGTATTCATAATTTTTGGGGATTTCGTTTTTTTTTTTGACATTTATTCAAATCATAGTTACGGTTTATCGGTGAATTTATAACCTCAAAATATAGTTTTATTTAATCGAACTGAAAGCACGAATTTTTTTTATCTATGATTCCAAACTAAAAACGATAACATACATACATACATACATAAACGTCACGCCTCTTTCCCTTGGGGGTAGGCAGAGATCACATCTTTCCATTTGCTACGATCCTGGCATACCACTTTAGCTTCATCCACACTCATCAGTCGCTTCATACACGCCCGTCGGTTTAGGGTACTCCTGACCTGACCCTTTTTTAGGACTTTTCAAAACGATAACAATTTTAATTAATCAACTTTTTTGTTTTACAAGTTCTTTTCAATAAAAAAATCTTCAAGTACTTAACCTTAACTAATCACAAACAAGAACCAACAAAAAAATCCCACGTAGCACGTTACTACGAGTTTTCGTAGCACCGTAGCTCCGTAGCACTTTACTACGCTTCTACGAAAATGGCTTCTAAAAGCGTACAAGTTACGAGGCTGTTTATATTGATTTTGTTTCGGATAACTTCGGATCTGTTCGGCTCCGCTCGTGTTGTGTTAGTCGCGTTCGGGCTGTCGCATTAGATACGGTTTTATTATGTAATTGAGACTGTCTTGTGGAGTGAAATGTTTTATTTTTAGTATAGGTTGTTTGGCCTTTGGGTGAACTAGAATTTTTGTTTTGAGTTAGACATATTTTTATGCATTGTAGATTTATGTGGTTTCTTCTGCGATTGAAATATTTTTTTGTTTTCATAATTTTTTACTTTGGTGTTTATGGCCAAAACAAAGTATTTTATCATCATCACCAGCCCGTTGCAGTCCACTGCTGGACATAGGCCTTTCCCAAGGTAAGCCATAGAGCCCGGTCTGCTGCTTTATGCATAAAGTATTTTTTATAAGTAGTAATATTTATTTTTCCATCCCATTCCATTTATTCATTAGCTTGTTGAAAACTATTTACTATTTCATTTTTTTTTTTTGCAAAGTATACAAAGTATAGAATACTAATTCGTTATATCGGTATTATTAGACAAATTTTGCTATGATCACATAACATCATTAAAGAAATAATTTTGACACATTGTCAGACAAGTTGCTGAACAAAATCAATCAGTTCTTCCGATTTATTCATCTTCAAGTATTACTAACGATTACTGAAGTCATAAACAATAATGCTATCAAATACTCGAACAATAACTCGAGGACAGGAAACCCCCAATGACAGTTACGCCATTTTGTAAATACTGATCTGAATGGTCCCATTGAAGGCTCTTATCTTATGTAGATAAGGCCGGAGAGGTGATTAAATACTTTTTGCTGGTTTCGAGATAAATAAGTGAGGATTTTTCAAGGTAAGATAGTTTTATTTGGGGCAACTAGAGTCAGTAATGTTTTGAAAGTGCCCGAAAAGGCCTACTCGAAATAAAAGCCTTTTGATTTTTATTTAACAGTTCGATCCCTTAGGCAAGTACCAATATGACTTTTCAAAGTTATATGTACTTTTTTAATAGTTCTAAGACACTACTGAGACACGGTAAAAGAAAATATCCCTGAAATCTGGATTCCAAATATTGGAATCTGAAATCATTGTGGTGATCAATGTTCAAACCTTCCCTACATGGGAAGAGGCCTGTACCCAGCGGTAGGACGCTAGAGGCTAGTTTATTTTATTTTTTATTATAAATTAAAAATAAAATGTTCGTGACCCCGTGCTGGCCAAAAGTATTTTGGACATAACGATGAAATTTAAAAAAAATATATAAAACACAGTTACACATCACCGATGTATTTCATAATTCGTTCATTTCGTTCCATTCACTAGTTTAAGAACGAGTGAATGAACGAATAAAGGAATGGTTTTTATTCTTTACAAACTCTTGTAGTTTAGTGCGTCGTTACATTATATTGGTATTTGCTTGTTTTTATATCTTCTTATAAAGAGTGTGTATATTTTTATTATGGTGTTATAGGAAAGTTTATGTAGTTGTTGTTGTTATGGCAAATAGACTTATAATAGTAAGAGTAAATACAAAAGTTTCAAGACAGTTCTGAGGTTTTGAAGCTGCAAATGACATAAATGGATTTCATAATTTGGACCCATTTTAAATATGTGATGTCAAATAAGAAAAACTTAAATAAGTCACAATTTTAGAAGTGTTAGAGGCGATCTATTTTTTTTCGATAATTCAATGAATTTTGCTTTACTTTTCAATGCATTTCAACAATTCAATCAACGTTGGCATAAATGATTAGAAAAAAAAACTGGCTTCTACTGATTAACAAGGTTATTTTTATTAAACAAAAACAGAGTCCTATTTTCATTTATTTTTTACAAAATATAAAGAGAAATTCTCAACATATTTTCAACTATATCACATTGCATACATAGTTTGCTTTGTAACACAATACTGGGCGCACCTTTGAGGAAAAACAGGCAAAGGTGCGGCCTTTGCTACAAATTAGCTTAAAATGTTTATGTAACGTGCTTCGGAAATGCCCAGTCATATTTTCAATACAGTTTCTGTATATACAACGTTCCAAGATAGATAAAGTCTCTTTCTAATAAAAGAAAATTGGTGGTTCATAAAATATCGTTATAAAAAGTAGTGGCCCAAAATAAATTTGATCAGATGAGAAAATTTTGTATGGTTAACCAATTTTTTTTAGTTGACTCGATTCCTTAAATAATTTTTGCTTAAAATATAACGAAATCTGTGGAAATACATTTTAATTACTGGTTGCAAATTTTAATGACAGACATTCACTTCAAATGCACAAATACACCCAGACTCAGAACAAACCTTTGTGGATCGCACAAATACTTGTTCTACGCCGGGATTAAACCCGCAATACGTCGCGCACAGTGATAATTCGCGTCGTAATATATACCACTCAACTATCCGTTCAGGCAGTTGTATGAATAAAGTGTTAACCTATATACAACTTTATCTCTCATAAAATTCACGACTATTATTCTTTACTAAGTTCATTCACCTAAATGAAAAAAGACTAA
Organism: Chrysodeixis includens; assembly: GCA_941860345.1. Taxonomy (NCBI): domain Eukaryota; kingdom Metazoa; phylum Arthropoda; class Insecta; order Lepidoptera; family Noctuidae; genus Chrysodeixis; species Chrysodeixis includens. The sequence goes on from CALNXA010000008.1 coordinate 127,090, forward strand.
AACGTCAAAAAACTAGGTGTATCTAGTTCCAGAAATTTCGTCTCAAACTTTTCCTTTCTGTTCTACCTAAGTACTAGCTTATAATCTAGGTTAGATAGACCGCCTGTTACTTTACCATCATCTTCTGAACTAAGGCTAGTTGTGGAAGAGAGACGCCGCTCTACGCCATATAGAGCACTATCTCGCTTGCACGTCTCAACAGTTGCTTTAAGAGATATAAGGGGATCTAGTGGTCTCAGGCATTGACAAATTGGCTGTCACTATGTCGGTCAGCCTCTTGCCTATTTATTATTCATAAGGAACTGTTACAAGCGATGGGAATACAATAGTTTGAGTGATAATAATTTTAGTAGTGGTTATAGGTTATTGATATAAAAGTATTGGGGAAATACTTTTGGGTTGAGGAAATGATTGAAAAGATACTGTTTTAAAGTTAGTACTTATATTATAGTTTATCTTACGTAAAAGGAGGTCCCTTTTAAGTAAAAGTCATACTTATGCTAGGAGGCCCTGTTCTTTAATAATATTGTTATAATGATAAAACTGGTGCACTAAAATAAAATAAAATAGAAAAACAGAATTTAAGAACTAAATACACAACAGAAGTTTCATTCTAAAAAGTGCATATTTGTGTGCGTGTATGTGTGTGTGTGTGCGTGTGTTGTGTGCGCGTGATTTAACATGTGGGACGGAAACGAGATTGTTATTTTTTTTCAGTGTAAATTGTTACCTATCATGGACTCCGGTCTAAAATAAAATCTATTCTATAGCAAAAGCAGAAAATATATAACATCAAATTAAAGACCTCATTTAAAGTCGGTTAAAAATACACTATTTTTCATTAAAACCACGTGTGAAATACACGTGGTTTTTCTACTAACTTAAACGATTCAAACTTAAAGTGTAAAGTTATGTTAAGTAACACTTTGTAAATCCGACCGCCATTTTATAACTTAGCATGCCAAGTGCAATTTGTAATCCAAACTTCATACATTTTCATTTAAATGTTCGTATAGTTTCTTACATTTACATTTATATTCAAAGGAAAGTTTCGTTGAGGTATTTTTCTTGTTGGTCGATGCGTTGAAATCATATTTTAGTGGTCGAGCGCCTGTAGATTAGTTACATTTCCTCGCGCTAATGCTGAATACATACATATTATAGAAAAATTACACACAGACATAGGAAAAATGGTCGGGCTCATCACACAAACATTTTTCCTGACTGGAAATCGAACCCAAGACCTCCGGTATAAAAGTAAAGGTCACTAACCACTATACCGACAGGCCAATTGATTTAAGAATAATGCGTCAAAAAATGTCCCTGAAATTATCTAATGATTAGAATAATATTTATTTAAAGTATTTCGAGAATACTTAAAAAAAAGCCAGACATTAACTTCACTTTTAGAAACTTTGGAGTCCCATATGTTTTCCTTCCCTCATTTAACTTCCACCCTGTACATTACATACGCCATTGATTTTTACAGTACCTGGAGTCACCTGATCCAATTCCTGCCGGATTTAAGTGGCTGCATTGAGAAGTATCACATACAGTTATTAGAAACTGTGATAGCCAAGTGGTAAGACCGTAGGACTGCCAAGTTAAAGGTCTCAAGATCGACCACCGATTGGCACCGAAGGCAACGATTTTTCGAATGTTGTGTGCGTTTTAGAAATAAATATCACAGCTTCCGTGTTTCGGAAGGCACGTAAAAATGTGGCTCCTACGCCTGATCTCTCTCCGGTCGTGTCGGATAGCCGGGCTATGTGAGTAAAGAAATAAAAATAATAATGTTAGCACACGCTTGTGCACTATAACCGCGTAGCTGGCTGGTGTCATAAGAACACTGGCCGCCGTTACAGTCGTATTGGTCCGGACATTATTGTACTTAATTAAAAATATCCCTTTTGCTGCTAAAGCGCATAAAAAATATCTAAAAAAATGTAAGAAACAAGTTGTTACGAGTAAGTTCTTCATTAAAGCCACTGCATATAATAAATCTTACGTATAATAATTCTATGAAGTGAAATCGTTTTTAATTTCCCAAGTTATGCTATTTTTCCTTGAAAAAATAATTTCCATTTCCATAAACCTACAGAATTGGTATTTAAAACAAAACCCTAACTGTATTTCATCACTTTATACACTTAAACCTTTAATATGGATGACACTTTCCGTATGAATCGAAGTATTTTTCAATACACCCAGCTGTTAGTATTTGTTAGCCAATAGTCGATCGGCATAGGCTATACATTTGAGCAGCACAAACTAGGTCGAACAGGCTTTGTTTTGTCAGCACACACGTATTGTCAGTGTATTTCAAACTAGGTAGACTGAAAACAAAAATATTGAATGTTTTTTAAAAGAGGAAATAAACTTAATTTGAATTGTAGTGTTAGAAAGTATTTTTTTTTTTGGGTTAAATTGAATGATAACACGGAAAAAATACAATTATTTACATGGATTGGTATTTATTTTTCATCTTCATGCATTTTTTTAAATTAAAACTTGATAAAAAAATATGTCCGTTCATTTGAGGTCTTTCTTTGTACAGCTAAGCTGACACATTTTTCAAAAACAACGTCACATAAGAACACTTTTTAAAGCAACTTCAAAGCAATAAAATTCTTGCAATAGTAAAAAATATGTATTTAGAAGTATACTCATAATACAAGCTCTGTTTAGATGGCGTTGTGTGAAGCTCATGAAAAATTTACTTTACTCTTTTCAACTAAAAGCGTAATAAAAAACAATAATTACCGGCTGACAACGAGTCCATTTTTAGACTAACCGCAACGTTTAATTTTTAACTCGAAGTTTAATTTAACAGAGGCTGGGAACTGACCACAACCTCGCAAATAATGTTGTCTGAAATTCCTGCTGAAACGCGTACCGTTAGCAACAAAATAACAATAACAATATGAATAGTAATTAAGGTGTTTCTTATTAAAATAACTGCCCTTATCCCATTTTACTTAGGGTCAGCGCAACACGTTTTTTTCTTCCATTCTGCTCTATCAGACGTCACACTATCATTTACGCCTTTTTCATTCATAATAGTATCACTAGACAATCTGTCAAGTATATACAATCCATAGACAATCCATCCATCTTTTCTTTGGCCTTCCCCTTCCTTTCCATCAACATTCATACTCATCACTCTCTTAATCACATGAGTCTCATCTCTCCTCATCACACGTCTATACTAAGACAGACTATACTAGTCATTTTAAGAACGGGGATAGTGGAAAATGTTTAATGTCCATCATAATATAGTTTAATGAATTATATTGGAAATATTTTTTTTTTGTCCCATAAACACAAATTTATCAAAGTACAGTCAGATTTCGTATTTCAATATTTTGATTCAAGATGTCTTCACGATTTTTTCCTTCACCGTTTGTCAATAGTGTCTTAGAATAATTAAGAACGTATAACTTTGAAAAAGTATCATTGGCACATACATTTAATACGTATCATTAAAAATACTTGTACTATTTAATCCAATTTATTTCACCTATTTTTGCTGCAAACTGTACTACTTACCAACATATTTGTGTTGCGTTGAGTTGTGCTAAAAAGAGATTGTATTTAGCGCAGAATAATCCTTATTTATTTTAGTAAAGTTTTTTTTAACCGGCTCGAATGTCTACATTTTAACTCATTTCGTCTTCTATACACAATTTGATCTTTAAAGAGACATTCAAATCGAATGCCATAAGACCTAAATTAAGAATCTGATAAATAATGTGGTTCTTGGCGTGGGGCCTACACCACTAGTCTACGCAAAACAGAAAATTTCAGACAAAAACTACCAGTCAACCAGCTATGAAAACGTATAATTATGTTTTAGTCATTTTTTTTTACTGCACGGTTAATTGAGTCGAGGTCACCACGCCAATCACCACTATGCGTGATATGTCGTGGGTTCAATCCCCGCGTAGGACAAGACCTTGTGCGACCCACAAATGCTTGTTCTGAGGTCTCTGTGCATGTGCAATGAATTTCTGTAAACCCCCCCAAGAAACAAAGATTAAATCCCTTAGCGAAGGTGTCGTTTAAAAAAAATGTCAAATCGGAAAAAAAATACTTAGGTAGATTTTCTATCGTCAATAGCTCTTAAAATTCAGTATTAAATAGACCCTACGTTTTCCATCAGTATATCTTGCTTAGGTATCTTCCTAAGCTCAAACTTAACATCTGCCCCTAACTTAGAAGTTAGTCTTTAAGTTTTTCTCGCACATACTCGTACCTAGTCAAGTTACCTAACTTTTTCCTTTGTAAACTTCACCGCTGTTCATCCACGGTTAACTTGAACTAAAGGTATACAAGTTAAAGTTATGTTTACTTAACTAACTTGTCTACGGTAAGAAAATTGAAAAAAAGATAAAAATCTAAATTGAAAATGTCTTTGGTAGAGGTATTTGAAAGTTTGTGATGTTAAATTCAGTGGCGTGCATTGAATAGAGATGAAATGACATTGGATGTAACCCTTATAAATCTAGATAACAAATGTTCGTTTTACTTAGTTTTTTTTTAAAGAAGGCTTACAGACTTATTATAGTATGAGTAAAAAGGTAAACTTTACTTTAATGTTCATTCTTTTATTGTTTATTATAAATAAACATAGGAATAAATAGCGGTCCGGACCGATTTCGGCCACGGCGGCCAGTGTTACTATTACCAGCCAGCTACGCAGGACATATTATAGTGCACAAGCGTGTGCGCAAACACAGGTGCACTCTCTATTCCTTTTACTCTCATAGCCCGATGGCACGGTAATCTGACACGACCGGAGAGAGATCAGGCGCAGGTCCCCCATTTTTACGTGCCTTCCGAAACACGGAAGCTGTGACATTTATTTTTTAAACGCACACAACATTCGAAAAGTCGGTGCGCGCCGTGGGGATCGAACTCAAGACCTCTAACTTAGCAGTCCTATGGTCTTGCCACTAAGCTATCACAGCTTCAAACATAGGAATATACATTACAATAAAAATAATCGTCTGGATTTCTTAGGGTGAGTGATATCTTTTCTCTGTAACTGTCTTTTATTTACAGTTCAAGTAAAAAAAAGTCGTTTTTTTAACCAACTTCAAATTCGAGGAATTTTCTCAATTTGACCGTATATATGTCATTTTTTAATAAACATGTTTCACGCTCCACACCCCTTTTTTGCAGCGGAAGGACCGTCTTGGATAGCTTTCTTCCCGATGGAGGAAGTGGGTAGTTCCAGATTCTTACTGAGTTATCCTGAACTATCGTAAAACGTCTCCCGCATTAGGTTAGTGTTAGTTAATCAATTCATGACGCACCAAAAAAGCTTTTACATGTATCAAGATTTTGATTTTTTGATTGATCTTTAAGCAAGTCTTGTCCTAATGAACTACCTCGACAGTTGCTTCTCACACCCTGGGTTTCATGTGAATCACGTAACGAGAGCTACAACGAAATCATAATCAAAAATTAAATTCTGCACTTTTGAACTTCACTGAGAGTTGTCATCAGTCCACCCATGACCGCGGTCATTGGAACCCGACCAAAACGTCAGGATAAAAGAATTATTGAATTACATCGCGAATAAGACCCGTTTGCTGCCTAAAAAATTAAATTTTCCGTCATGCAGAAACCATTTTCACCAGCGACATCGCTTTCCCCATTTCGCAACTTACATAACAGGTTTCCCAGCCCTTCCCTTATATCACAACCCTAGCTTAATCTAAATCGATCCTTAGTTCTAAACAAAGGCCAGTCAATGACATCCCTATTCGAGTCGAACCCAATTAAATCAAGATTACTGTCTACCCATATTATGTTAGAATCGATTATAATTGGGTTATCAACAACTATCCGAATTAGTTATTGATTCCGGGTTAAGTTAATGTCTTTGTAAATGATCGATTTGATATCAACTCCATAAGACAATAATAAATCTAAGATCTTAAATGGACGGGTTGGTCTAGTGGTTAGTGACCCTGATTGCTATACTGGAGGTTGTGGGTTCGATTCCCACCCAGGACAAATGTTTGTGTGATGAGCACGATTGTTTGTTCTGCATCTGGGTGTTATATATCTATGTAAGTATTTAGAAGTGTATAAGGATGTTTATCAGTCGTCAAGTACTCATAATACAAGCTCTGCTTAGTTTGAGACTAGATGGTGTTGTGTGAAAGCCGTGGAATATTTATTTATTTCATTTAAATGCATCTTGATTTGCAATTCAGTGAAAAATATTATTTATTTAAAATAGATTGTATATTTACCTAGCGACCTGCACAAAGTTTGCTTGGGTGAAATACTAATGTATTACATACTCAATTACGTAATAGCCACTTAAATTTGATTGATATTTAAGTATTCGGCTATTAATACCACGTGTTACTATCGCGCCATTAACTTTCTTAAGTTTGAGTTGTATCGCTTTAGTTGACTAGGGCAGAACCTGTATTATTAGTTGTTTAAAGTAAGGCCTTTGCAAGATAGCGTTTACACTGTGTATAACGCTGTCTCGTTTCCACAAGCGCGAAAGTCTTGTTTAGAGATTTCGTAGTAGATGTACGGTTACGGTTGCCTACATTAAATTTCTTTATGATTATTTTTTCATATTAAGCTTAAAAAATAAACCATAGTGTCCTGACCGATTTCGGCCACGGCGGCTAGTGTTACATATATTATTATAGTGCACTAACATAGGTGCACTCTCCATTCCTTTACTCTCATAGCCCGATGGGACTGCAATCCGACACGACCGGGAAACGATCAGGCGCTGGACCTACATTTTTACGGGCCTTTCGAAACACGGAACCTGTGACATTTACTTCTAAAACGCACACAACATTCGAAAAGTCGGTGCGCACCGTGGGTATCGTACTCGAGACCTTTGACTTGGCAGTCCTACGGTCATACCACTAGGCTATAATAGCGTTTGTATATTATAGTACGTTTGACAGGCCTAACTCCAGTAAGGTTAATTCAGTGCAGTGTACCGTCTCGTGACACTGATTTATATGTTGTAACTTAATCCATTCGGCTTACTAGATGACGTTAGAGTAGTATAGTTATAAAAGTTTTGATGGAGAAATAATTTTGTAAAGTTGGTGATGTATGATGATTACATGGCTTGTTTTGGACATAAATATGAAAAAGGTTTTAAAATATGGAAATGTAAAGTTTAGATGTAGTGATAAAGCGTGATTTTTACAATCTTTATTAATTTATACTTAATTGAAGGTACACCAACAGAATACATATATTATAACACATTATACTTACGATAATATGCTTGTTTAAAACAATTTGATCGTCATCTTTATAAAGCTAATAATTTTCAACTGCACGGATAGACGTGTGGTATCGCAGGTTCGATCCCCGTGATAGACAAAAATTTGTGCGAGCAACAAATGATTGCTCTGAGTCTGAGTGTCTCCGTGCATGTGATTTGAAAATCTGTGAAATCCCACACGATACAAGGATAAAATTCCCTAGTGCGGGAGTTTTTTTTTTTTATAAACAATAAAGAAATATCTTCATATTTCTACAAATTCTTCTGCAGTGTGCTCAAAGCAAGCGAAGCCTAACTAACATCCGTATTCCTTCCTCTTTGATACGTAAAGACTCAAGCATTTTCTTTTACAACAAATTCTATTTAAAAACCAACCTTACCATCAAGAAAATAGGACACAAAATTGTCTCTCCAGAAATACCTCACACGATACAAGGAAAATTGAGCTTTACAGCTTTGGGTATAGAGTGTAAATTTGCTTGCCGATGTATTCATACATGTTTTTGTAAATTTTCTCATTATAAATGTAACAGATCTCGTTTTTATAGCCTGTTTTAAGTTAATAAGGATTGGCGTTGAATGTTTTGCAAAATGTGTTTTTTTGTATGTATTTGTATGGTGTATGATCAATACGTATAAATTAGGTGTTTGAGATGTATGTACATGTTTAGCTGTTGTACTAAACCAAATAATAATATATGATTTATAAGACTGCTTTTTTCCAGTAATGTTTAATGGAAGACATACCTTAAGGCCAATAAAACGCTTTAATTATTTCTAAATTTAACTTACATACCTAACTAGGTGATTAAAAGGTTGTCTGGAAGATATCGCTATTAGTGAGTATAAGACCACCATTATATAGCTATTAGCGATTACACCGCCATTGTACTCTTACCGTAAATTATGATAACATTTTCATAGCTGTAACTACGGTGTACAATAAGTAGTATTATATTCTAAACGCACATTTTTTTCAAACGTTACATTATAAGAAAATCATTCAGATTTTTTTTTTAAGCCAACTCTACTCCACTCCATTTCTCCATCTCTTTTGACTCTACATCAGTGTAAACTCTACGTCACAGTACAAGAAACGTCTAAACAAGAACCTCTGTTATTCTAATTAAAATCATGAATCCAATGTTAATTAAAGAACAATAATTAATTATAATTAATTAAGAAATGTGTTGTGGATTTCCAATTTGATTTATATTGTTTTTAAATAGGATACGGGGAATATAAGCTGCCTTATTATAATTTATGAAGACTGGGGACTAGGCTCTGGGTGGGTGTAAACACAATCAAAATGTGTTTCCGGCAAATACCGAGTTGTTATTTGACTTCAAAATATTGATCGTTCATGTAGCTGGCTTAAAAGTTCTTTTTAGGGTTCCGTACCCGAAGCGTAAAACAAAACCCTATTACTCAGCCTCCACTGTCTGTCTGTCTTCAGGCTGTATCTCATAAACCGTAATAGCTAGAAAGCTGAAGATTTCGTATTTCCGTTGCTGCTATAAAAACAAATATATATTTTTTTTAATGTTAAGGGTGGTCCCCATACAATGTGCTTTTTTCGTATTTTTTTCCTCATTATTACGTTAACAGGTAGATGCGTTTTCGATTATACATGATAGTACGGAACCCTTCGTGAGCGAGTCCGACTTGCACTTGGCCGATTTTATTTAAATAACATATCCTTCCCTCACAATTTTATACAAAACAAAGAAAATTTATGGTGATCACCAGATCCTCATAAAGACCTAATTTTTATAAAAGAACTAGATTATTCCCATGCATAGTAATATTAAAATAAAACCAATCTGTAAAACGTTGCACAACTTCATAAACCCAACTGGACTCTATTTTAACACTTTACATAATGCTCCACCCATATTAAGTATCATTCAGATTAAATTTATTGAAACTTTAGCTAAAAGCTTTTGTGTAAGCATCATTAATCTTTTGCCTATCTGACAGTCTGAGAATGGGTTGTACTTAGCCGATAGAGCTTGTATATCTAGCTCTATATAACCTAGCCCTACAATTCTACATATAATAGTATGTATGTATGTAGAGTCGTTGAGAGCTCTACAATAGAGCAGGGGGAAGGGTAAACGTGGAGGTCAAAGAATTGCGTTTTTATTTTAATTTGAATGTGCAAGGAGATTAATTGTAAAATTATTTAGAAAGTTTTGCATCTAATTTTTATATTTTTGTACAGAAATGACGAAATAGAAGCAACAAATAATCAATCTAAGAATAAAACATGGTCAAGAAACCTGAAATACGAATTTGAAAACTCGTAATGATCTTTGCTTGTCCGCATTCCATAGATATGTTATATTTTGCTAAACAGTAGCACGTTTACTTATATCTTAAAATTAAAATTCTCCTAGAAATTAAATTTTAGGTAGGTCAGAAAATCGCCTAAAATCTATTTTTATCCAGGAATTCTTTTGTTTTATAACTTTCGCAGGAGTGTGACTAACGAGTTCAAAGTCACAGGCAATATTTAGTTATTTTGTAATCGTGTCTTGATTAAATAGAAATCCGAGGTCTATTTATTTCTACAAGCCAAATAGATAACCTCCTTTAAGAACGATAGTCAATAATGATTGTAATGACACAGCCTGTTAAAATACTTAAAAAGAGACATTTATAACAAAAGATTCATAGTCATCATTCCTTTTCAGTTTCCTTCCAATACATATCAACGACCCCAAATAATAATTAGAATAAGGGCAGGGGAATGATGACATTTCTACCTTTACATAATACTATCACCAATATATAATATTATCACCAATATCTACACAAGCCACTGTTTGCGTCACTTAAGCAAACAACTACGTGTTGACACACATGTATGTATGTTTGTATGTATGTATGTATGTGCACATCAATCCATACAAACAGTAATTACAGAGGGCTTCGTATCAGCATGTCAGTAATTTGATAGAATGACGTAGTTATCTCAAATATACAGCTTCTTTGGAAAGGCAAGTGGAAAATAACTTTGATTACGTTTATTAGTAATTTTTTTCTTTGTAAACATAATAATTGGATATTTTACTCCTTCTCAAAGTAACTTTTTTTCTATGTATCGTGAGATTTTACAAACTTGACAACCCACAAGAGGTTAACAATATTCTACTTTTAGTTGGAAATCGTTAAAAAAATATCACAAAATAAATTTAGATTTTTTGGAACGTACATTTGTGGAACACGTTATAATTTAACTTGTGGTAAACAGAACAAATGACCATACTCATCACACAAACTTTTGTCCTGGGTGGGGATCAAACCCACGACCTCTGGTATAGCAGTCAGGTTCAACAGGCCCCTCATTTATACTAAACGGCTATCCTTTACACGGGGTTAACATACACATTGTCAATTATAATACAGTCACAAAATTAAAAAACATCACTAAATCATGTCATCAACATTTTCACAACGATTTTCCATGAACAAAAATATACAGTTAACAAGTCTTTAATGTAAATCGAATGTCTTTGCTGGCTGAAATTCAAAAGGTTGTCATTCGGAAAGAAATATGTGCTCTTGAGAGCCATCCAGTTTATTTATGAAATCGAAATTGAATGAAAAATTCACATAGTTTTGCCTTTGGAAGTGGTATTTATTGTTTCAATGTTTTTGTCATCAAAAAGTTAGATAAAGAGTTATATTATTCAGGGTGTCCGAGAAAAGGTGCACAAGATCCCTTCTGTCCAGGGATAGAAGACACTTAGAAATACCCGAATCCATCCATCCATAATCCCCTCCCCGCCATATATGTCCTGCATTTTTTGTTGTTTTTGAGTTAAAAAAAGCTTTTCTTCGGGTACTCAAAATTAGCCTACGTATAAATATGGGGTATCATTTAAAATCATTTAAATTTAATCAATATTGCTCCAATCGTTTGAGTGTAAAAGAGTCACAAACATCCATCTATAGTTACAAACTTTCACGTTTATTTAACAAAGATTAAATGTCATAAAAATAAAACCAAACCACGGAGAAAACGGAACAAATTCTTACTCTAAACGCCGGCAAAATGCTTCAAGTTTCGTTCCTACTACAAAAATATTCTGAATGTTTTGAAAGAAAACTAAAGACAGTTTTGTAAAGCAAAAGTAGGTTTATGTTAACAAGACATTTTGGTGGAGTATCTCGTTAAAAGCAGTTCAAAAGGTGGTTTGTAAAATGGGTTAAATTTGGTTAACTATGTCATACTCTTTGGTATGCCTAAGAACATATAATTATGATCGTTAGTGCAAGTAAAATAAGCTCTGTTTGCAGTAGTTTGCATGTGTTCCCGTGGCCCCCGACAATAGGGAACGGAGAAGCACTCCGGTGGTTTTAGCCGGTAAGAGTCCGGCACACCCCATCGCCTTCCCCAGGGCGTTGGAAGTCCATGAGGGTTTCCACTGGGTAACAAAAAAAGGCTAAAGTGAACTCTATATAAACAAGAATTAAATGCAAAATTGTTTAATTCACCGAAACATATTCACATCTTATTCGTACATTGTACATTTGGACACTATTACAGTCCAACCAAACACTAAAACGGAACCTAATCTCACCTAACATTGTATTTAATTAAGTAAACCGTTTGAAATTACTGCGACAGCGCGGTTAAGCCAGGTGGTAACCACGTACTCTGAAAATTAGACAATTGCTGTAGTGGAAGTGAAACGCTGCTCTACGCCGAGCTACGCCAAGCTACGACAAGCTACGCTACTCTACGTTAGCCTACGACATCCTACGGCAGCTTACGTTGACCTACGCTTGACGCCAAGTAACGCTGCTCTACATTGACCTATACCTTTCTAAGTCAAGCAACGCTACTCTATAATATAATACCAACATACACCGATCTAAGTTGATATACGATAAGCAACGGTGCTCCATATAATACAAACTTACACCGCTTAACGCAGACCTACACAGATTGACTCCAAGCAACGCTGCACTACATCGACCTATGCCTTTTTACGCCAACTTACGCTGATTGACGCTAAACAACGCTGCTCTATAATATAATACCAACCTATACCGATATACCTCAGCTGCTCTACGCTGAGCAACGTTGCTCTATATTATTATAATACAAACTTACACTGTTTAACGCAAACCTACACATATTGACTTCCAACCTACGCTGCTCTTCGCCGACCAACGCTGATCTATGCCAAGCAACGATGTTCTTCATCAACCTCTGCTGATCTAAACTGATTTACGGCGAGCTATGCTGCTTTACGCTAGCGTACGACGTCCTACGACAACCTACACTGCTCTATGCTAACCAACGCAGACTTATTGTTCTTATTTATTTATCACCAAAACCAATACAGGCTAATAGTGTTAACCAAATCGCTTGCATTTTGACACTACACTATATATTTTTTTTATTTACGCAGGACTAAGACGGTCTACGCTGACCTACGCTAATCTACGCCGAGCGACTACGACCTGCTCTACGGCGAGCTACGGCCGCCTACGCCGACCTACGCCGTGTATTGCCGTCTAGCTTCCACAACTGCAATAGTCCTACTTTAAGAGGTGGTCACAGGTGGTATACGGTTATAAATAACAGTTAAGCCGTTACTAACTTGGGTTCAGGTTTAAACGATTTGAAAATGGGTTAACAAATGAGTTGGATTTGGGTGTATTATTGTAATAGGTATGCTGTTTTATATAAAGCAATCGGATAGCTTTGTGCAAAATATTTTAATCGTTTTTGTTAAAACCTACTTAGGTTATTAATGTGATAAATGTCTTGTGACGTCCAAACTCGGTGCAACTAAATAGTACAAGAGTCGGTTATACTGCAAAGTGTAGTTTTATTGTCATATTTATGTGTTAAACATATATTTTTAAAGCCTAGGTATATATCTTTTTATGAGAGCCAAGCTAGCTCTTAAACAAGATATATAAAAATCTATACAGTTGATTTGATAAAGTTAACATACAAAGAGACTAAAACCCATTCTCATAAACATAAGATGAGAATAAGAATAAGAGTCATTATTGGCAGAGATACGGTATTACAGGTGTTTTGGTGGTTGTTTGGTACGGTATGCAAATTTTGAGAAGACCCTGGTACAAACATTAACATAGCATAAATAAGTATGTATTAAACCTCAATTTTTCCTTTTTTCCTCCTTCCATCAATACCCTTTTTTATTATTAATATTCCATTAAATAAATTTATGCCCACTTCGAAACCCTATGTTTAAATCATCTAAAGACACTAATTGCTGCGTTAATTGATTCAGGGCAGCAAATTAGACGCTGTCAGTAACAGGACTGACCTCAAGTAAGATGTATTGGTTCATGGCTATGTTATGGTGTTATATCTATATGACATTCTAAGTGGTTTTGCTTGAGACGTCGGTTTTCATAGCAAAGATTAAAACTATGACAATTTTGAAACGAAAAAGAATCATGAGAGACGCAGGCCAGAGTCACGCAGAGCATTTGCGAGCGTTACTATTGACTCTAACTTAGATAGTAGAAAGTATTCTAGGACACTTAAGAATGGTGAAGGAAAACATCGTGGGGAAACATGAATACCAAAAATTGGAATCTGAAATCACCAATCCGCAGTGAACTAGCGTGGTGATCAATGCTCAAACCTTCCCTGTGTCGGAAGAGACCTATGCTTAGCAGTAGGACGTATACTAGCTGTATACGTCCCACTTATATTTTTTTTTTTATAAAATAGAATTTGAATTATTTCAAAAAACCAGCACCAAAAGTGAATAAATGTTACATTCTTTTTATAGAACGAAAAAAAGGGGATGTTACATGTTTGACTTCTATGTGTCTCTTGGGCACCATAGTTTTCAAATTGGATTTCCGATTTCGATTGAAATGATATTTATGCTTTCGAATTGACTTTTTTAATATTGCATGTTGTTTCTTCCGAGTAATTGTATACAAACCCAACCAGCTGTATAAAGATTTTACTAACGGTTATTAAAGAAGCATTTATTTTCGTCATGATTCGTTGTATGAGTAGCAGGATACAAAATATGATTTTAATGCAATTATTTTTAATGAAAACTGATAAAACCTAAAACCATAGAATTCAGCTTGTTAAGAAAACGTATTTACTGAATATCGTCTCACTAAATATTAAAATCCCTGCATTCACCTCTACCAAATCCATTTGCATGATTACAAGTAATATTTTGACTTGCGTAACTCATTTACCATATTGTAAACAAAAGCTCTAAGCACACAATAACATAATTAATGAACACATGAGATTTAGACAACACACCCCGTACCAAGTTATCAAGTAATATTACAGCATTTGTGAAAGCGAGATAGCACTCTACACGGCATAGAGCGGCGTCTCTCTTCCACAACTGCAACAGTCTTTTGTTTCAGAGACATTAGTGAATGTGTTATGTAATTTTGAAAGGCTTTTGTTGTCGAAATAATGTTAATATGGTAGGAATATTCAATAGCAATCTATATTATTAGTAAGTACCTACTTGTACTAGAAATATATTCAGTCCATCAAATGGTTAGTTAATCAAACTATTTTACTCAAACATGTAGGTTTGATTTGACTGGCCTGCCTAGTGGTTAATGGCCTTGACTGCTATACCAGAGGTCGTGGGCTCGAGTCCTGCCTAGAACACAAATTTTAATGTTTGTGTGATGTGCACAATCATATTTTGTTCTGAGTTTGCGTGTATTTTTTTTGTAGAATGTATTTATTTAGAAATCTATAAGTATGTTTATCAGTTGGCCAGTCGAACTGACTATAGTCATGAACGTATGTACATATAATAATATATTCCAAATAGTTCGTAGGTACATCATTCGATTTGACCCGACATACCGAAATCGTTTTAGCATAAAAAATATCTCGTGAAATTTCCCTCTGCGTGCGAATGTAATTTGGCAGTGGTATTAAGTAACTAGCAAAAGCAAAACGAGAGCAAAATGTGTTATTATTGCTTTAAAGTTATAATTTTAACGATTTCAAATTTGTAACTTTCGTAAATTGCAGGTTTCTAACACGATTTGCACAAAACTATTGCTGTTTTCAGAATTAGTTCCTGCATAATATTCATTTGTAAACCAAAGCGATAACAAAGTAAGCACATTGTTATTGCTTAAACTATTATAAAAAGTTAATCACAAATATTGCTACCATTACTATTATTCTGATTCGCATATCCCAAAACATAAAAAAAAAAAAACAAATTATCAACAGCAATGATTGCACAATTTTCGCTATCAATCACTCTCCTTTGCAAGAGCTCTACACGTAATACCACTTCCAGAGTATTTTCGCATTACGTTGGAATAAGAATTTAATTTCAGTCGCAGTAGAGTGACAATGATTTATTACTATTCGGGATTCATATAATAACGTGAGGTATCTTCAAATCTGAAGGAAACCACTAACACTCAAAGTAATATTATAGCAATTGTGGAAGAGAGACGCCGTTCTACATTAATAGGTCGGGGAAAAAGTCTTTTCGCATGCTAGTGTGTATGAACTTGTAATAAAATCTTTCTCTCTCTAATAAAATTAGAATTTGGAATTATGTTCTTTAAAATTTTAACTTTCAATTATACCAAAACCAGCCAGATACAAACACTATAGCCAAAAAGACTACGTTATATAGAGCGCTGTCACGCTTCCACAAATAATATTACTTTAAGACTTAGGATTTGTAAGACGTCTTCGCAATGAGAGAATATGAGTTTTAGTTTCATGTAAGTAATTACTTGGAATCTTTCATAAGCTTAGTTAGTTATGAAAGACTTTATTATACGAGCATTAATGTGTCCAGACCGATTTCGGCCACAACGGCTAGTGTTACTATGACACCAGCCAGCTACGCGGGACATATTATAGTGCACAAGCGTGTGCTAACATAGACACTCTCTGTTTCTTTAATCTCATAGCCCGATGGGATGGTAATCTGACACGACCGCAAAGAGATCAGGGACAGGACAAACATTATTACATGCCCTCTGAAACACAGAAACTGTGATACTTATTGCCAAAACTGGGTTTCGAACTCGAGACCGTGAATTTGGCATTTTAGACCACTAGGCTATCGTCTGAGTTTATTATATTAAATGAAAAACGACTAGGCCTCCAGGGATCCGTGGTTTTACCCGATTAATTCCTTCTCATTTAGTTTTTGGGACAAACCAAAGGCTTGTTTTATGTGTAATGATATTAATGAAATTATTTTTACTACGTGCTTGTGATACAAAGATAAATGAAGGACAAATTGTACAAAATTGAAACATTAAATAAGTAAATATTCCGTAAGATCCAGACATTGTTTCTTCATACGAAATAAACTTAATTAAATACCAGACCAAATCGAATAAGAAACTAACTGAATTAGTTCTTCAAATAAGACCTTTGCCTGTACTATACATTGTCAATACAAGACTGTTACCACTATTAAAGTGAGAAAGCACTACAGGCGTAGAGCGAGATGCCGCTCTACGCCGAGAGCGGCATCTCGCTCTACACCTACAACAGTTAAGGACTTATAGTAAGAACGCTGTTATTAGATTTCATTACTATTATTGCATTAGATAAAGTAAATATCTTAGATTTAGGTCTTGACTCGAAATAATACAGCTCCACCTAAGGCCTGTTATACTCGAAGTAACGCAAGTTTGCTGCGAGGTTTGCATAAGAGTTACCGCGACCCTGGCACTATGACTGCACAGATAGATGAGTGGTATAGGTCACCACGCCAATTACCACTGTACGCGACGTGTCGCGGGTTCGATCCCCGCGTAGGACAAGAATTTGTGCGATTCACAAAGGCTTGTTCTGAGTCTGGTCCCCGCGATACAAGGATTACATTTCTGAGTGAGGAAGTCGTTTAAAAAAGGGCTCCAGGAGGGAAACAGTGGGTTTTAGTCTGTAAAAGTCTGACACTCTCGCTGCACCCACAGCAGGCGGGGTCATTTGATGACTTCCCACGAAAAAAACATAATTCTCAGCTATCCTCTGCGTGTAGTGTGAGCGCAACTCCCGCCACACGCACTCATAGAGGTTCGTATCGCACGCGCAGGAGACTACAGCTAGAGGGGAAGGAGGCTTGTCTTACCTCGTGTATAAAGGTCCTAAAAGATTAATTGCGTTAGACTTCGTCACGTATGTTGTATCATATAATATGTCTGACACATGGTGTATATTATTATTTTTTGGTAATATGAAAACATTGCGTAATATATTTTTGTGCCTTAGTATAAGTCTGTATGTACAGAATTAATATACACGCCTAGGTTTTAGTTATTAAGTCTTTATATTTTAAAAAAAGAGTGGCTATGATAAACAGATAGATAGATATGGTGACGGATAGATAAAGATATTGTTTATTTGTATTAACATGAGTAAGAACACATAAAAAAAAGATTTTACATGCAGTGGTGTTAGGTATCGTATATGAACTACATGTTATGCCGTCTTGGCGTACAAATATTTAAAATTATATGTAATTAAGGTAGTAAGTAACAATATAAAAATAGTAAACCTAAATGAGCAAAACAGAGGGAAGACAAAATACACAACAGTTCTTCGCCTTCTAAGGCAGTACAAACACAGAAACAAAATTACGTAAATAGTTTAGAATTAAATATCTAAATCATTCAAAAAATCTTCTACATTATAATAACATTTCAAATGTAACATACGTTTGAGTTTAGTTTTAAATAAATTTAAGTTCAATTCTTGTATAGCTTTAGGTATTTTGTTATAAATTTTAGGACCCAAACATAATATGCTTCTGTGCAACAACGTAGTTCTAGACGGATGAATGCAAATGTTATTTTTACGTCGATTTCTGACATGATATTCAGACAAGCGTGGAAACAAATGTAAATTGTTTCTAACAAACAATGCTACTTCAAGAATGTATAAAGAAGGAAGTGTTAAAATTTTGTGTTCACTAAATAATGGCTTACAGCTGTCCATACTTTTTATTCCGAACATAGCCCTAATGCAACGTTTTTGTTGCTTGAAGACTATATCTTTATGAGTAGAATTTCCCCAAAAAATTATCCCATACCTAAGTACCGACTCGACAAGACCGTAATATGCAGTGAGTAAAGTTTCTTTATTCACTGTGGGCGCCAGTTTGTAAAGGGCATATGCTGATTTACTAACTTTTTTACTTAGTACATCAATATGGTTTTATGGATAGATATGGTTGTATGGATAGATAGATAGACAAACATATTATATCTATCGTCGAAGTTTCATGGGTTCCTTTTTTGGCTGTTCGACTCCAGAACTCTTATAATTTTTGAAAAGGTTTTCTTTTTTCAGCCTTTAGCTGGTTTAAACTACATTTACGGGCCGAGACCAAGTAAATATTTATAAGCCTATATTGTCCCACTGTTGTGCGAAGACCGGAATCCTATCCTTCCATTTCTCCCTGTCAAGTACAAAATTAAATGTAGTTCATTTCTTTATATGATTATCAAGGTCAACATGCCATCACAAAACTCTTATAAAAATTAAAATATTATTAGCATAAAATGTCCTGCTACTGGGGCTTTCAAAACTTCTATTTGCCTTTCAGTGACCAAAAAATAAAAAAGGGTGTTTTAAAGAAACCACTAAAATTATCCTCAAAGGAAAATAAGGTCTCATCATTCACATATTTAAAGAGAGCATTTTACAATAAACTACAGCAAAACACGATTTTCTACTTAACCCAATAAAATAATATATTATTTATTTATAAAAGAAAGTATCTTTAACCCACGAAGACGCCTACGCGAATTTTAGGAATAGTTGTAAAATCATTAAACAATTTTGACGCAGTCGGTTAAAGATTGAAGAAGAAGAAGAAGCCTCCTTGTCGGAACCAGTGCGGTACTGCGTTGGAGGGACTCAACGCAACGCTGCGTCCAGCTGTACCGACAACGCTGCTGTACGTGTCCAGGCTGCATCACACCACGAAGGTTGAGGAGCTCGTGGAATACGTGCGCGTGAAGACCAACTGGACTTTGAGGGTCGAGCTGTTGGAGCCGCGGTACAAAACGAACTTCAAGTCGTTCGTGGTGCGCGTTCCGACACATCATCTTGAGAAGTTCCTCAAAGAAGAGTTTTGGCCGAAAGGTGTTATGTACCGGCGGTTTCGGGGCCAGCTACGTGACACCAGTCAGCGAAACACGACGCCGACACTTCGTGTAAATTAATTAGGTTTAGATAATTATGTTATATATATTTATAGTATTTTTAAGAATCTTGTAATATGGTATTGTATATATTTATATGGGCCTTGATGCCTGAAATAAATGGATAAATAAAAAATAAAAAAATAAAAAAAGTAGCACATGTGTTAATTCGGGGTGCCAGACAACTCAATACCAAATTTCATTAAAATTGATCGGATCATTTGAGAGTTAAAAAGTAATAAACATCCCTCCGTCCATCCATCCTTCCATCTTTTCATCCACAGATATGGCTATTAACTATAAGACCGCCATAATTGTACCCTTACTGTATATAATTTACAACAACAACAATAAAGAGTATTCTATCCATCCACCATCCATCCATCCATTCCTTACTTTTCTTTACAAATATTTAACGTTTATAATACAAGTAGGATTCATTTAAAAGCAAACCATGGTCACAGCAACTGCAGCATTTAAAATGTACCTCGAATTTTAAAAAGTACGTTAAAAAGAGCTCAAGTTTGAACAGGCGTTTTTGTAGTATTTTAAATTTGTACCAATCTACCGTGGAGAGCGTTTTCAATACATTTACATATTTATTAAGACTTGACATTGGTTTGAATAAGTTTCTAAAGTTATTGGCTGATCTTTAAGGTTCTATATCGTGATAGAAACAAACGAAATCCGTATAGGAACGCTTTGTCGTCCGTTCGTCTCTCTGTCTGTCTGTTTGCCTGTCTGTGTGTCTGTCTGTTTTTTGAGTAAAATGATCTTGACTTATAAATTTACTCAGAAAGGTGGTCTTAGCAAGCTGGAATTTATACCAAATACTCTGTTCTAGTGTCTTGTCTGTATAGTTATGTAAAAATATAACTTTTAAGCCAATCAACAGATAGAGCCATTTATGCTGCAAATTTCAAATAGACAGTAGCTCTACTTACAAAAATAACCACCTGAATCTTTTAAGTCTGGAAACCTTAACATAGAGGAAAAAACTAAGCACAGAAGAACAATTGTTTCCAATCGCCAACACTTAACCTAAAAATTAAAACTGACGCCTAAAATTAACATTTAAAATCCAAGTCAAATATTTCAAGTCAAGACTTATTCATACTCAAAATAACGCTGAATAAATTCATTCACTCAAAGATTTTAAATGTAATTAGGGAAACAGAGTGTTCAAAACCTACCATCAAAATTATTATCTCAAAGTAAAACGCCTGCTATTGTGAAAGAGAGATAGCGCTATGTGAATGTAGAGTCGTGTCTTTCTTCCTCAACTACAAGTCATACTTTAAGATATTTTAGACAACAAATGGGACTTTTTTGTGATATAATTCGATATTTCTTTTCTCCCGACGTTTCGGTCGAGTTGCACCGACCGTGGCCACGGGTGGACTGATGACAGCTAGTGGCGTCTCCGTGAAGTGCAGGGTTTCGTAACAACCAAGTAAAGGTATTACTTGGTTGTCACAATTTTCCCAACTTTTTTAGATCTTACTGTCATCTGCCCTACACACTACACTGACAACATCTATTTGCCGGCTTTGAGTATCTTCTTCACCACATTGACATTTGTCGTCTAAAATATGTGTACAAGTCGCGAAAGTTTAAAAACATTCACTTGAAGATATCGTGGTAGGGGGGCAGTCCGTTTTACACCAAGGCCACTCCTTAGTTACAAATAATAAAAATGTAATTAAGAGCTAACGCAATTAGTAGAAATATTTTGAGAATTTGCCCCATTCGTATTTAGTTTGATTTTAATTGGGGTTTTGCTGCCATTTGAATCTAAAATGGGAAATAAGGGTGTTTTGTATTAAAACTGTATTTCGCTTTGAATGGAATTGAAGTTATTTTAATAGTAGCTAGAAAGTTTTTGTAGTTGATTTACGAACCGGTTTATAAACAGTGAGGGTATTTATTTAGACCTTATTTATTAATTAAAAACATAAAATTATTATTGTACTCAAAATATGTTACCGGCTTTAAAATTTAGTATTTCTTTTTTAGATTCGGTGTGTCTCTCTTGCCATCATTATCAGATTTGAAGGTAGAATGGTTCTTATTAAAGGCAAATGCTTCACTTAATGTAAATAATAATAAATTTGCCAAAATTTGAAGAAATCCCTGTATTTCGCCTAGTTTTTATCAACAGATCCCATTTTAGTGACTAGAGACAAGTATCATTTAGGAAGTATAAACCTTTCTTATAAAATGATAATATTTCAAGTCGATTGGCAAGTGACAAAGTTATGCGCGAAAAAAACATAAAAATATACAAACATCCAAATTGAGAACCTACTCCTTTTATATTTAGAAGTCGCTTAAAAATCGTCAAACTGTTAAATAGTTTTTGGCAAAATTTGTTAAAAATGTACTAAATATTACGTTCTTCATAAACAAGTGAAATTGTGGGTAAAACCACAGTATATTAATAAATGCGGTATGAAGTCTTTATATAAACGGGCGCAACGCAAATTATACCTATGCTATCGGATCGTGGCATAATACAGTCGCGAGAGTGTCGCAGTGACGAACGGACGGTGCGTTGTTGATGTAATTAATCCTAAATCCTATCGCTTTTACGTACCGCGCGGTTGTAGGCATTGATTTCTTAGAAACCGCCGAATTAAACTACCCACTTTATTCATACTGTGGTAAAACCACAACTAGATATAATAATGTATATTCCGATACTAAATAATTATTATACAGTTATGGTTTAGTTAATCCAAATCTCTCGGATGTTGAGTAAACCACAGTTAAACCATGAAGCAATTATAACATTTGGTTACTGATTGGAATATATTATAATATTTACATAATCCTAAGTAATATTAGTAACACAATTGAGAATCTTTGTG
The DNA here is from genome assembly GCA_941860345.1 of Chrysodeixis includens. Lineage (NCBI taxonomy): Eukaryota > Metazoa > Arthropoda > Insecta > Lepidoptera > Noctuidae > Chrysodeixis > Chrysodeixis includens. The sequence goes on from CALNXA010000008.1 coordinate 149,440, forward strand.
AGATTTTCACAGCAAAATTTTAAATCGATTTAGCAAATTATTTCAAATCGGTTTAGTATTTTGCTAAATCGACCCGAGAGAAAATCTAACTAGTTCGTCAGATAAATAATAAATATATAACACACGTATTATTGAGTGTATCTGAATAATAACTAACCGTAAACATAAAAAAGGCCGTATATAAAATGTTTTTCTTAGTTTAATATTTACCTTACAGTCAACAAGCTGTTAGATATTGTTACACTTACCTGAAACAAAAAAAAAACAACAAATTAATATCACGTTCACGTTCAGTTATAAAAATCTTCAAACATTTTAAAAATAAATTAATTACACCCACACACATCTGTAAAACGTAAGTCTGTAATTATGTAAGTACTAACGATGTTTGTAGGAGCAATGGAAATTAAACCTTAATACCTAAATAATAAGACTCAAATTAAAGAGGTTTTCACAGAAAGTCAAAACATTGCTGAAATTATACGGAAAAACCACCCTTTCGACCATTAGGGTTAGTTTTTCACCCTTATTTTAGTCTAGTACCTCTTCACGCCTTTTACCAAGAGTAAACATTACTATTTCTGTCACCGCACTTAAGGCGAGATCCAAACGTTCTACCGCCTCTTTTTTTACGTGGGAAGTCATCAAATGACTCCGCCCGCTGTGGGTGCAGTGGAAGGGAGTGTCAGACTGTTACTGACTAACACCCACTATGTTCCTCCTGGAGCCCTTTGGGTGCCGGGCGAGCGGTAACGCTCACGAACATCCCGCAGCACTCTGCTCTGCCACACAGCTCTGACCCTTTTCTACCACTTCTTAAAGTAAAATTATTGCAGTTGTGGAAGAGAGGCCGCTCTACGCCAAGTAGCGCGCTATCTTGCTTCCTCAGCTGGAATATTGTTACTTAAAGGCCTATGCCTATGAGCCGGTAGGCTAGCTGGTCTCTCGTATACATATACATTGTTAACAATGCTAAAGTTACTTTTAAAAAATCTATAAGTTCGTAAATATTTTTGTTTGCTTGTTAGTAAAATGTTTGGAACAAATTAGCGTCTTTTAAATTCCAGCGTGAATAGTAAGTGTCCCACGGTAAGTCTTACGGTTTCTAAAACGTTATATTAGCACTTGCACTAGTAACACCTTCAGCAGTTAGGGGTCATAGAAATGTATGCTTCAAGAATCGATCTCGCATAATGTTAAAAAAACACTTGGCTATTTCTGCACTTGTACTTAATACCTTCATTTTAAAAGAGGTTTTGTTTTCTTAATCTATTAATCGGATAAAAATCCGATTTAATAGTATAAAAATATCATTAATTCAGTTTAAATGCCTAATTTTATCACGTTAAAATTAAACATTACCTTACAATACGTGAAAACAATATTCATTCACAAATCCACATCTGTTGGCATTTCCAGTCAGTAATTTATTCCTCTGTTTAATAAAGAACGGAGGCCAAGTAGGGTTCTTAAGGAAAAACGCAAAATTGCAAACAGTAAGGAAATGAAAAGGAAAATGGACGAAAAATTGAATAGGACGAAAAGAAATTCGGTTTATAAGTGGACATAAAAAAAGGTTTTTTAACTAATGCCCATGGTATGGGCAGAAAGTATTACTTTTGGAGTTCCGTTCTTTAAAAACGGAACCCCCTATAGGACTACATAGGTTACACAGGCCTGTAGGCTATATAAGTTTGACTGGCCTGTTGATCTAGTGGTTAGTGGCCCTGACTGCTATCCCAGGGGTCGTTGGTTCGATCCCCACCCAGGACAAATGTTTATGTGATGAGCACGATCATTTGTTCTGTGTCTGGGTGTAATTTATCTATAGTATGTATGTATTAAGAATTAAATAAGTATGTTTATCGGTTGTCTAGTTCTCATTTATTACATACAAGCTCTGCTTTACAAGCTACTTTGTAAGCTTAACTTGAGACTAGATGGCGTTGTGTTTATGTTGAAATTAACTCAACGCCATCAGGCATCGTTAAAAACAAAACCTACAGGCTTTGTCTTATAGCACAAAAAAAGAAAAAATTGTGAGAGCCTACTAACTTAGTAAAAGAATGTATGCAGGTTTTTTCTTTAGTTCATTCCAACGGAACTCTCAGTATCTCGACTTAAAATCACACTTGACCGGATTCTTTTACATGTGTAATGAAAAACCCTTTGGATACACGTCACCAAAATCGATGGGATGGAGTAATTTATGTTACACCCACTTCTTTGAGTGCTTAAAGAATGAAAATGAGAGTAGAAAAAACCTGTTACATTTGGATTTTCTTTTTGAGAATTTATGCGAGGTTTTGACAATGTTGACCATGTATGTTTTGAGGATCGTAGCAAATGGAAAGATGTGATCTCTGCCTACCCCCAAGGGAAAGAGGCGTGACGTTTATGTATGTTTGATAATGTTCTTAAAATAAAATGTGACTCAGTAGGTAAAGGGTAATCGAATATACAGTTGTCTTGTACTCACAACACAAGTTCTAGCATACTTAATTTAAGACCAGATGGCGTTGTGTAGTTGTTGTCACATTAATTTGTGATACTAATCGTCGGGAAATATGTGGGCTATCTCTTTAAAAAGGAAGCTACAAAGTTGCGAATATTATATCTTAAACAAGAAGCCATCAAAATATGAAATAATTACTCAAGCATCTATGTTCAAGCAAGTTAAGGTTTACAGCTAGTAATGTGCCGGATTGCTAAAAGGGTATATCCGCGGATACTTATCCGAATACAGATATTTGGTGTCGAAATCCGCAAATACAAATCTTTATTACCTTATTCAATCGATGTCGGTACGACACATCTTATAACTATACGACGTTGACGACTGATGATGTTGTTTATCAACGTAAATATACCAAGTATTCAATAAAGACCAAGTATTTGATTTTATGAAAACTCATTTGTAAATGGAATTTAAGAGTTTCTTCATTCTACGTTATTACCCATGTATAGCATTTACCTATACATTTAAATTGAAAATTAATAAGATAAAAGGTCAATTTCTCGCCCACCTCGTCAGCTCATCATAACTCCGGTTGGGTCCGAAACTAGTCAGGCTATCCCGATACATACGTGAGAGTAAACCGTTAACATGCAATTATGAATCCATCTTACAAAAAATATTTTAACAAAAAGTAACGAATATAGATTTTTCCTCTACTATGAATATCCGCGGATATAAATGCGGATACGGATATCAAGCACATCCTTATTCACAACAAACGTTTACTTAAGATTCTGGTATGATCAAGATTAAGTAATGCTTAAGCATAGATTAGTCGGCTTACGTTTTAAGTAACGTTTTACTTAAGAGTGCTTGAGTAAATTAATTTATTTACTTCAAGTTATTAAGTTTGTGTTCTAATAGTTTTAATTTGAGTAAGTAGTTGTTTTTTATTATGTTTGAGTAAGAAATTAAGGTGGCTTTAATACTTACAATTAATAAAAGTTATTTTATGTGTAAGAGTCAACGAAACATATTTTTTTATATGTGTATAATTATTACGTATGCAAAATAACACCCTTGATAATATATTTTTCTAGTTGGAAAACGTACTCAAAATATATGATCAAAATCCATTGCGTAGTTTTTAATACCTAAGCATACATAGAGACAGACAGACAAACAACGAGAACCGACTTTGTCTTACACTATATTACGACGTTTGAGCATACAAAATGTTTTTTTTTTACAAGAACGATATTACGCTACCTGTGTAATGTCATGATATGTTTGAAGTATACAAAATAGATTTTTCTTTACAAGAGTGATTATCATCTCTTCTAATAACCCTCCTTCTGGCGCAATCGGGTAAAAAAGTATCAGATTTACCCAATATTTAAATCATTAACCATAATAACAACCGATAAAGAAGCTACAGATTACCGCCAAAACTTCAACAATAAATTTCGCACCTTTTTATATCAAAAGATGAGAGATAAATCCGCCGAAATGTTTCGTTTAAGGGTGAACACACACAGTAAACGTAGAATAAACGCAAGTAATGCGACGTCGTTGCGTAGTCGTAGCCATCTTTAAGTAAGTTTAGTTTTTTAGAAATTTGATTGCTATTTAATAGTGTGTGGTCACTTCGTCGTTTTAATATAGCTCTATTTCTTCTGCGTTTCGTTGCCGTCCGTCATTTTAACACATTGTGGCAAGTCCTTCAGATTTAAACAACAATGATAGGCCAGTTGCTGCCACTGCTAAGTCAAATATCGTAGGTTCAAATTTAGCCATGAACCAGGTCATATGATTATTACAAAGAAGTTATCACTTGCTAAAACGGTGAAGGAAATATCAAGTGGAAACCGTTACCAGTATTTTTTAAAAGGTGCCTTAGTCACGTCAGAGGCCTAAGCAAGGCTTAAACTTGGACACCAGGTGCTACATCAACCATACGAAAATAATACGTAGAACGACGAAGCGTCACCAAGCATTACTTGCGAGATGACGTCAGATAGGAACGTGTGGAAGAAGAAGACATGCGGCGCCAACCCCAAATAGTAATTATGAACGACGAAACCTCACCGTTGAGTCGTCGCAACGACAACACAACGACGGTGAAGAGTCCCTCTTAATCTTGCAAATTCGAGGTCAGTTTCCCACAAAAAGGTTTCGGTTTTCCAGTACGAAGGTCAAAGGGATTTGCAAGGATCTTGAATGATATATTATTGCTTAACTTTGCGAGTATTTTTTGAATATCATTGTGGTTTATTTCTTGAATGGGTATTGTTGCGCTGTGATATTATTATGTCAATATGAGTAAGTTGTGTAGTTTTGTGTGAGACGTATTTTGTAGTGGTATTTTTAGTGTGAGTAGTGTGATTGATGTAAAGAATATACTGGCAATATTTATTTTGTTCGTAAAAAAAAAACATGTATGTCTATCTGTCTGCCTGTTTGTGTCATATTTGACTATTGAATAAAGGCATTTCTACGTTCCCTTTAATTAGAAAGTGAAAGTGAAGTATTTCTTTTTCACAAGTGAATACTCGTATTTAAAACTACAATCCTTTTTACAGTTCATGTATTTAATAACTGCCCTGCCACTATTTGATAGTTGCCCCTATTTCAGATTCGTAAATAGATACATCAATGCATTTTTACGTAAATTCATAATTGTTTCTTTCAATACGAGCAGAATTTTGAAATCTAGTAAGCGTATTTTGGATTAACTTTTTAGTAAGTGGTTTTTCAGATGATTTTTCGAATAATAATCGCGGGTCTGCTAAATTATAAACGAAAAATAAATAAATAACTTTAGTCTAGTTATATAAAAATGAACAACATATTCCCAGTTTTTAATCCCAAACACACTTTTAATTACAAAACATATTCCAACAGCAAAAGCTCTACATTATTAAAACAAAACTCAACGAACAAACTAACTGCGAAAAAAACATCTAAAAATATCCACAGAAAGTTGCTTCGTATAAAATTCGTGACAAACAGACAACTGTATTGACACAAGCAAACTGTGCTTGTTAGCGGCACTACGACTGTGGCCCTGTACCACGATAACTCAAACCAAAACTGTTGTTAACGTGAAAGAGAGATGACGCTCTACATTTTTGTAGCGTCGTCTCTCTTTTACGACAGTAAGAGTTTTGCTTTGAGATATCGTGGTACACGGTCTGTTTAACGGTAAACTTTCCCTTGTCACCACAAAGGGTCGAACAAATAGACAAACACGGGAATACATGTTAGTAGATAAATAAAATAGGGAGTCCTTTTTTTGGCTAACACAAAAGGTTGAATTTGAGTGTGTATTTTTGCAGGTTGTATTAGAAAAAGAGGTATTTATTAAAGACGATTACATTACATTAACAATGTTTTATTTAGGTAATTTCAATTATTGCAGAAACTCTATGTTTTCAGCCTATGAATGTCCCATTGCTGAGCAAAATACCTCTGCCCGTAATGGGAAGGATTGGGCATTGATACAACGCATTTTTTAGTTTTGCAAAAAGCTTGAATATTTAATTTATCTGATTTATTACAGAACTTCTATATTATTAGCCCATAAATGTACCTCAGCTGGGCAAAAGCATCTGCACATAAAAATAAGAATTGGTCATTGACACCACGTCTTCTTTTCGTTTTGCAAAAAAAAAACAAAAAAATAAACAAAATAAGAGTTTATAAAAAAAAAGTATTATTAAACAAACTTTGAACGACCGACATTAAATAGCTATGCAAATTTCAACAAAATTTTTAATCATAGCTAACATCTGAAAACTAAACCAAACTTTAAGGAATATGCTAAAACCTATCTCAAATCAAAATCTTTGTCATTCCACATCAGAGGATCTCAATTTCCGTGATTACTTTCACGGTCAAGTCACAGGGATGTCGTAAATCCCAAAAATCCGATGTCAACTCTGAAACTATGTTATATAAAAAAAGTCTGGCTAGTTAGTTTAGTTGTACTATTTATGGTGGAAAAACGTATAAACTTTTTTATGAGACTTAATCTGTTGGGTTTGTTTTTGTTTTGAGTAGGATAGTTATAAAAACGCTAAAAATGTAAGAAAATAAAATTAAGACTAGAGCAGTTTATTAGTCATCTCACTGAAAAAAACGATATTTTTTTTGTCAAAAACGTAATACGGTTTTAACAATGCTAAAAATGTAACTAGATTTTATCGATATGGACAATCAAAAGTTAGGATGGAATATCAAAAATCAGAGACAAACACACATAAACTTCGAAAGCATTGGTTTTTAACTGGGTTTAATCAAAGATAGATATTACGTTTTCTTGAATAAAATTATTTTTTAAATATTTAGAGACAAAAAGCTACACTTTACATACAGCTACACCATAGAAATATAAAGGCAAGTAAAACCGCGAGCCTAAGCTAGTAACGCATAATATTCTAAAAGGTTCTCTGTTAGAGGCACAATCTTTACGCACGCTTGCTCTATGACGGATGGAAGCGAAAGGCTCTGTATTATTTTTGACCTTTAGTTTAGTAAGTGTACTGTAAAAATATTAATTGTCAAAATTTTTGGACTCTTGGTAGAGACTTTTGAAATTCGGATAGGATTTTTGGGATTTTTGTCTACAAATAAAAGACTGTTACTCTAATTTTAAATTGTATTATTATATAATTTAATTTTGGGTAACATTTTAGGTAAATAAGTATTCCTCAACATTCACACAACGCCATCTAATCTCAAGTTAAGTATACTGAGCAACTTCTGTTATGAGTACTAGAAAACTGACAAACATACAAAATAAGTTTCCATATATTTTCTATCAAATAGAGTATGCATTTATCAAACCAAGCTTTATGCGTTCCAAAGCTCAAATATACCGTACTATACTCAAACTAGGGCCATAAACTATCGAATACTATATTCAAACTAGACCTTGACAACTCAAACTATCCTAGACTCTATAAATTATTAGGTCATCAAATACCAAACCTTCAAATGGCCCAAAAATCAAAGATAGATCCGAACAATTTCCATTTACTTAAAGGAAATATATTCATGAATATTCCTTAAAAGCATCCCTTGATTTTCTTCTACCAAATACTTTGACGGATTTCGGCTTTATTTGCAAATGGAATAGTTTCCTTAAACTGACTAAGTCGACGTTTATTTTGAAGGTAGAGTCAGATTCGTACGCAACGTATGCAAAACCTTAATTATCTGCTATCTGGTAGACTGCTACTACTTAAAAGCAAGACTGTTTCTTCTCCGAAGCTGTGTTAGCGTAGCGGTAAGACCGTAGCACTGCCAAGCCAAAGTCTCAAGTTTGATCCCCACGGCACGCACCGACTTCGAATGTTGTGAGGACTTTAAAAATAAATATCACAGCTGTCGTGTTTCGGAAGGTACGTAAGAATGTCGGTCCAGCGCCTGATCTTTCTCCGGTCGTGTCTGATTGCCGTCCCATCGGGCTATGAGAGTAAAGAAACAGAGAGTGCACCTGTGTTAGCACACGTTTGTGCGCTATAATTTGTCCCACTTAGCTGACTGGTGTCATACTAACATTGATACTACTGAACTATTCACTTAAAACAATATTAGATTCAACACCAAACAAACCCTACTAGTACTTTTTACATGCCCAGCCTGTAAAAGCACTTATAGAAACCAAATGTTATCAATTCGACGATAGAGCAGCGATAAAATATCAATTTCATACAATTTATAGCTTGTACGAGACGAAGTGGGATCACAGACGAATGTAATAAAATCGTAGAACATACTATAATAAAAATCTTGTGCTTTATGCCTTTTACATTTATACTAGGTCTAGCCCGTGACTTCGTACGCATTAGTAATACACCGGCAAGAAAACAAAAATAGTCTAAAGTAAAAAAAATCGGGGATAAAAGGTGATGTTCTTTGATTCACAGACTCGATATGGTCAAGTCGTTTCGAAGGAGTATGGTAGCAAACACTGTGACACGAGTTTTACATATGAGATACAATCTAGTTCTGTTAAAAGTTATTTAAGACTAATTCCTTGATAAATTATTTTGCAATAATATCACACTTATGAATAACGCGAAGATTCATAAATATGGATGGATTTATTAACCACTAGACCACAGGTCGTGAGTGCGATTCCCACCCAGGACAAATTAATGTTTGTGTGATGAGCACGATCATTATTTTGATCTGTGTCAGGGTGTAATTTATCTATACTATGATGTATTTAGAAATATATAAGAATGTTTATCACTCATCTCATACTCATAACACAAATTACTCTCGTATACTTAATTTGAGACCAGATGGCGTTGTATGTTGAGGAAAATTTATACCCGCTCCAAGACCCACCTTTTTAATATCCCCTAACATTTTAACGTTTTTCCGTGCTCACGGTATCTAGACATAATTAATTAAAAACGTTTTGTTGTTTTCTTGTTAACTTGTCTTTCAATTACGTATTTGTAAATAAACTTCCGAGATTACTTCGGTAAGTGGCTGGAATTTTGTTTATTACTTGCTTTTTCTTGGTAGCTAATTAAATTTATGTTTGAGCTATGGTGGAGTTGTGATGTGAATGGATTTTTGTGCAGGGGGTTACAGGTTTGAGGCCAATGTAGGTAAGTATTAAGATGATATATTCAATGTTGAAATCATTGTATAAGTGCTCACACACAAAAATTTGTCCTGAATGGTAATCGAACCCGTTTAGTAGTACCGGTACCTCCGGTATAGCGAGGCCTAAGCCTCTAGAGCAACAGTCCGGAACGATATACATTTTTTCACAATTGGCTAAGGCTTATCGAAGATTTTTTTGTTGTCATGCCTAAAGTAGGCTTTTATAATATCCGTCGTCTCTACAAAAGCAACCTTGTGGCAATGCCAAGGACAAACTGCCAAACAATTGTTTTCTTCAACTTTTGGGGTTCCGTACCTAAAAGGTAAACTGAGAGCCTATTTCGTAGGTTTCACTGTCTGTCTTTTTGTCTATCACCAGGCTGTATCTTATGAACTATGAAAACTTTACAGATCTATGACGTAGAAAGCAGCACACCGTTTGTTTTTTTTTTTTGTATCCCAGTGGAAATCCTCATGGACTGTCCTAGCCAGCATACCTGAATTTTATAAGTGTGCCTTGAAAAATTCTCAGGTGTGCTGGCTTCCTCACGAAACAACAGTTAGTATCGCAAAAAGCAAAAACTTCGTTAGAAACCAATTTTTGTTGCAAATTGGATTTTTTTTAACGTGCATACAGAACCTATTGGTGGGCCTACAATTGCCGCTTTGTTATATTATAACCTTTGCACATTGTAGAGCGAAATAAAGTATTGAGTATTGAACCCTTGCTGTGACAAGTTCGACACGCACTTGACCGGTTTTCTTTTCACAGCTACTGAGTAACACTAGTAAAACTCCATAAAACTCCATAAAACTAGTTTTACAAGTTCAACTTGGTCGTTAAGTCTAGACAGTTGTAATAACGACATCCTAAGAATCTCTGGCATTCCGCCAATCAGAGTGGAGACAAAATAATGGATATGTGTTATTAGGTATTAAGAGTCTAGAGTTACCGCGGCCCTGGCACCCAAAGGGCTCCAGGAGGAACATAGTGGGTTTTAGTCAGTAAAAGTCTGACACTCCCTCCCGCTGCACCCACAGCGGGCGGGGGCATTTGAGGATTTCCCACGAAAAAAAGGTATTAAGAATCTAAGTAATATTGTACGAGTTCGTAGTCCACTATAAAAAATGGTTTTTATTTCGAGTAGGCCTTCTCAGGCACTTTCAAAACGTTACTGACTCTAGTTGCGCGGTCCCAAAATTGACATAATTTTGAAACATCTTGTATAAAGCAGAGGTTTAGAAATAAAAGTGTCAATATTGACATTGCCGCTCCTACAACACAGGTCAGTGACTTATTAAAATACTTCGACTTGCTCGCCCGCCGCGCCGCCGCGTCAGCTCATGATTAAGGACTTCGGTTGGGTCCGAAACTAGTCCCGCTATCCCGATAAATACGCGTGAGTAAACCTTTATAAAGTTTAAGTATATTAAAATGGTGTTCTGATTCTCGCACATTTTTATTCTATTTTCTTAGTTCTGAAAAAAATATTTTTAGTGCGTATTTTTTGTGTTAATCGTCATTTTTTAACCAGCATATTAACGTACATAATTTAATGTGATTAGGTAGGACACACTTTGTACATATGTATTATAATTATCCACTGCCTTAATACAGTGTCCGTTAAGTCTACTAAAAGCGGAATAACAAAAGAACAGTCTTTATTACCAGTTTCCCAATAAAACGCCTTCCAAAGCTAATAAAGGAATATTAATTTCGCAAAAAGCGCCCTCGGTCATATTTCAAATGAATTTACCGACTAATGAAAATTCGCTCGCTAAAATAATTAATTTTACAGTCACCTTTTAATGCAGTTGATAAAATTGATGTATGGATGTGGTGAAAGTCAGTGAACGCGCATAGTGTTACGTTGTACTCCGCGTCAGGAAAATTAATACTATCCAGATCGATTTTGGACATACCAGCTAGTTTAGCATGACATCAGCCAGCTACACGAGACATATTATAGTGCACAAGCGTGTGCTAACACAGGTGCACTCTCTGTTCATTTTCTGGCCCAATGGGACTATAATCCGAGACGACCAGAGAGAGTTCAGGCGTATGACCCACATTTTTATCCTTCCGAAACACGGAAGCTGTGATATTCATGTCTAAACCGCATACAACATTTGAAAAGTTGGTGCACCTCGTGGGGATTGAACTCGAGACCTTTGACTTAACAGTCTTGTGGTCTTACCACTCGGCTAGGTTCGCTTCAAATATTCGCGGTGTACGACGTGACGCTGTATCCCACCGGCGTCTGTACGAAACTCCGTGTTTCGGAAGACACGTGAAAATGTGAGCTCTGCATCTAATCTCTCTCTGGTTGTGCCAGATTGTCGTCCCATCGGGCTATGAGAGTAAAGGAACAGAGAGTGCACCTGTGTTAGCACACGCTTGCGCACTATAATATGTCCAGCGTAGTTGGCTGGTGTTATAGTAACACTAGCCGCTGTTCCGGACATTATTAATTATTTACTACACGAAACTTCACAATATGCATTTAATCCAGTATTTCGTCGCATAATTTTTAATTTGTTGAGTGTTGATGTACAGATAGCTACGAAAGTCGATAGATATTTACAAATTGTTTTAAATGTTCAGTAATCTCTATTACATTGGTTTTCAGTAAGATTTTATTTTATGCCTGGTATTATTTTTTTTTGTTTCCAAATCAAAAGTCTAACTTAGAACATTTTGTAGTGTTAATGACACTGATCATATTTCAACGATTATAAGGCGATATTCGTTAGTAAGTTTGTTGTAACTTTGCGCTCGAACAGCTAAACCAATTTTGATGATATAATATGTAGCATGAAATTAGTTGAAACTTTGGAATAATACATGGGCAACTCTTTCCGCGACTGCGTACGAAAGAGAGTCATGTATCAGCTAAAACATTTACTCTCATAAGTCATGAAAAAAGGTAGAATTTTTTATCCGACTACATAAAAAAGAGGGTCATGCATCAGTTAGAACCAACATTTACTTTCTAAAATCGTGAAAAATTATAGAATTTCTTGTAAATCGGACAGTGTTGATAGACTTGTTTTGCTGACTGTACTATAAATCATTTTAATGGTTCGTTGGAGTGAAGTGTATTGTCAGTTTTATTATTATTTTATCGTTAACCCATATCGGGCAACGTATTGCTTGGTTGATAGCCTATTTTGTACATCATAATAAATGTTAAAGTGAAAATTGATTTCCTATCCGTTGGCAAAAATGAAAATAGAGAATATTTTGATAAATATTTTTATTCCTTCATTAATTGTATAATTTTACGAGTTTCGCACAACGCCATCTAGTCTCAAACTAAGCAGAGCTTATATTATGAGTACTAGACAACTGATAAATGGCATAATATAACTATGTACTATAGATAAATTATATCCAGACACTGAACAATTGATTGTACTTATTACACAAATGTTAACTATAAAATGTACTAGAAGTATAATATAAGTATATATTTATCAGTTGTCTAGTACTCATAATGCGTTTGTTCGATTCGACGACTTCCGGTATAGCCGTCATGGCCCCTAAAAGTCTAAGAATAATAATTAAAAAGTACAAACATTGGTGATGGATAATTTCGCTAAGATATTTCTAGTTTTTTTTTTATTCTTCAAATAAGGGTTCATTTTTTCGAAACGTGTAACAAAACAGACATATTTAAACGCGTAAAAGGTAAATGACCGTGTTGAGTCCAATAACACACATTTGTTTTTCTTCACATCTTATTTTATTTGTTTTTTACTACTTTATCTACCTAGTTGCTGACGTGAAACTAGCTGAACGTTTCTTTTTTAAGTCTAGGTAGATAGCTTAAAGTCTAACCTTAATTTGATGACATTGGAGCTAGATCTAATCACATTTTTCTAATTGGATTTTGAGATTAAAGAATTCGGTTTTAGGTAGAACAAATTTAAAAGATAATTACATAAATTTATAGATTTTCATGAAATTTTAATTAGTTTTTTAGTTTTTACATCTAGACAGTTGCTTATACCCATTTAGTGAAGAAACAATAACAATATTACGAACTTATAAATTAGTATATAATTATTTATTAGTCAGCAAGCAATTGGTAATAGCCAGCCAACAATTAGCAAGTTTCAAACCAACTGCAAACAATTATTCATTATTTAGCGATCTAACAAAACTACATAGCAAAAAAACATTTATTCGATATCCGAATATTTCTAAAATATCCGAAAAAAAATAAAATTCGATTAGCTCCTAGATTAGTCTGATTTTGAGATTCGTTTATATCCGAGGTCCATTTTACTTAAAACAATACTTTATTACATTTAACTCAGAAATTTGCGACATCACAACTCTATAAACATTATACGCCATTTTAAATTCTGTAACTGAAACATTTCTCGTAAAACTTTACAGTTTCAGCGACTGTAACTAACTGCTGGAGTCAGTTGCTTGTAAACGATGTAAAACGTATTTGTAGTTAAATAATATGTCGTTAAATGTACTGCAGGGGAAGGTTTATTTATTTAGTCTGTTCAAAAATGGTATTTATGAACGTACGTTTGTATTACGACTCTTCTTCTTTTTTGAGTATATCTTTATCATGTTTTGGTAGCCCCACGTTCATACCACTGGCCTGTTATTGCTAGTATATCTAACTAAAGAGATTTAAACTTTATATCTTTATCCAAAAATGATGGATGGATTGTTTGAAAGCTGATATGGCTGCAAAGAGTGTCACTTGCGAGATGACGTCAGATAGGAACGTATGGAAGAAGAACACATGCTGTGCCGACCCCAAATAATAATTGGTATAAGGGCAGGGGAATGATATTGATGATCTTTACCGTTTTCAACTACAAGCCATAGAACACACACACACACACACACACGCACACAACTAATAATATTTAATTGCCAATATCATATTACTAGGAAACACAATATCACAATATCCCGTAGTAAGGATTGACCGTCGAATAAGCAAAACAAAACATGCCAAAAAAAAATTCAGCGTAGCCGGCCATTTTGTTATATAATACTGAAGCTGTAAAACAGAAGGCTGTTAATGAAACATATCAGTACCATTTCAGGAGGTCGTTTTAACTTTTTCATACACGTTTCGAAGTGTTTCTTTTATGTCGTTTTTAGATCGTGTGAATGATCATTTTTGATTATTTAGTTAAGGAAATTTGATGAGTTGATTGATGTTAAATAGATATTCATCGGATTTGGAGTATTTAAATCATATTATTATAATTTTATTTATTTAGTGTATAATCTTTAAACCTCAACTCTTTTAATTTTATTTTTTTGATATTTATTAAAACTGCTACGCTCTGTCCTAGCCTATAAATTGAACAATTTGAAGTTATTTTTAAGCCTACTGTCATTTTACGCAAAAAAATACTACAACTGCTTTCTAAAACTATTTATTTCTGGCACGACATTCGTATTTGTCATTTTTCTACTACCTATATACGTCCTTTCCTATTATAATATTCGTCGTCATTTGTCTACTATCTTTTTACTTCCTTTCCTATTGTAAGCCGTTGTATATACATGTATACTTAGGTACATAAATATAATTGATCTTTAAGTTCCCCTCAAGAATCTCAAAGCACATTTCTTAAACAATTGAGTATAACTTGTTGACGTGTTGGAGTTCTGCCAGCTATAAGCGTTAGGACGTTGATAGCTGAAGATTGAAGCTTTAAGCTGGTATTATAGTTGAAATGTTGAAGTAATCGGTTTGTCTGTCGAGAAAGATTTTGAGCCTGGGTGTACATTTTTGGTAATACACTTAAGGAGATAATTAAAAAGTAATAGGCGTAGTGGTTACTTGACTGCATCTGAAGGTCTGCCGCGACGTCTTAAAGTTGACTGTACGGGATAGCCGAATTGTATAGGTTACTACGACAATTACCACTGTGCGCTTGTCTGAGATCCCATTGCTGGGCAAAGGCCTTCCCCATTTTCTTACAAAACTTTCTATCTTAACTATTTCTGGCCACGAACGTCGCACCACCTTTGCCGCGGACAACATCGACGACGAAGTGATGTCTTCCTACTTACAAGAACATAAATACGACGAAACTAAACAATTTGAAATGAAACAGAAGTAGGTACGATTTAACAATTAATTCAAAGCAATGCTATGCTGTGTCTGGCGAGCTGCCAGTTCCAAACTTTTTGGTTGTACACCATGAAACTACATGTTGTGAAAATAATTCGTGGCTCTTGAGAGAGACAAGTGGAAGAAGAGAAAGTAGGCCTTCGCCCAGCAATGGGACTATTCAGGCTAATAATAAACTGACTGGCCTGTTGGTCTAGTGGTTAGTGGCCCTGACTACTATACCTGAGGTCGTGTGTTCGATTAATACCCAGGACAAATGTTTGTGGGATGAGCACGATCACTTGTGCTGTGTCTGGGTGTTAACTATCTATAGTATGTATGTATTTAGGAGTGTATAAGTATATTTATTAGTTGTCTAGCAATTATAATACAAGCTCTGCTCAGCTTAAGACTAGATGGCTTTGTGTGACAGTCGCGGATAATTAATAATTCATTTATAAAATTTCATGCATATTTGGACATTAACGAGTACCCAAAACCAAGAACAAAAATCTGTAAATAAGTGTTTGGACTAACAAAAGGTCAACCTTTGACCACACCCTTTACAAGTCGACTCGATCAAGAAAATGCACACCTTTACATAACTACTCAATTAAGTCTCGCTATCTTAAGTAAGATAAATTTCCCATCAAGTGTAGTCTTGTCTATTTTAAATAGTTAATTAACTAGAACAAAGTCTGTAACACCATCTAACATATTCATTCCCAAACGGTAATAGGATGGCAGTTAGCCAAGACATCAACAAGTTACCAGGTGGTGCCAAGGTTTAAAATGTTAAGTGACAATTTATTGAAGAAAATAAATGAAAATAAGAAGTGAAAAAATTCTGATATATTTTGTATTCATTTCATGAAAATGTCCAGACCGATTTCGGCCACGGCGGCTAGTGTTACTATGACACCAGCCAGCTACGCGAGACATATTATAGTGCACAAGCGTGAGCTAACACAGGTGCACTCTCTGTTCCTTTACACTCATAGTCCGATGGGACGACAATCCGATAAGACTGGAGGGAGATCAAGTGCAAGACCATTTATGCTGACCAAGCTGTGATGTTTATTTCTAAAACGCATACAACATTAAAAAAGTCGGTGCGGCCAGGGGGTTCGAACACGAGACCATTGACTTGGTAGTCCTACGGTCTTACCACCAGGCTATCACAGCTTCAATTCATCAACATACATTTGTAGGATGTCCTAAACTAAATATTGCCCAAAAAAACTGCCTTCCACGTAGCCTAAATCCATAAAATCCTATATTCACAATAATACACGCAATCACATTCATATACTTAATAACTTATTTATATCAAAACCAATCAAAATCCAAATTATAAATACGTGATTGAAATTCACGGCACATTGCTCCATTGCTCCAAAATGTATTGGCTAATACATTATTTAGCACATCGCTACATGTTCAATATTAATACGAGCCTAAATTCAAACCTCCACGAATATTGGTGGAAGAAGTAAACTTTGTAAAATCTAAACAACACGTTACATGGCATTTGAAAAGAAAAATAGTTTTCTTACAATGACGAATCGTTTAAATGTATTGAAAAGTCCAAGTCACGTTTTATCAAAAGGAATATCATTCATGTACAGTGCTACAAGGATCTTTTGACACGTGGCCGAAATCGGAACTAATACCGTCGTTTATGAAACACCATCGCTTTTAACAGACAGTTGATTTGATTCTTGTTGCGAATATGCACACCAACGCCCTCATGTTAATGTCATCCACGTGCCAAAAGACTGTATATTTGAAGAGAGCATAGACAAAGGTACATCGCATTAGAAAAAAGAATAGTCTGAATGTACAGGAATCTGTTTCGACAAATGATATGTCTTTGACTTGCCATTTCAATACATTTGAGCGATCCGTCAGAGTTAGCGTTAGCGTGAGGAGATGCAAGTAACCTTTGCTCTGTAAATCAGAGCTTGTGCTCTGATTTTTAACTTACTCGACATATTTAAACAGACTCCGGATGGCACAAATATATGTATTTTCAAAATTATTTCTGTTTATGTAAAATAGACAACTTTTTCCAAGAACATTCTAGACTTTAATAAAAAATTGGTGTCCTATATAAATTTTCACCAGTTGATGAAAAGGTTGTACCAGCAAGACTTATATTTTTTGATATAGAAGACTGTCTTAAAGAAAAATCTACTTATTTCTTAACACAAAAGTACTTTTAAAAAGTCACCCGTATCTGTTTAAACATACTATTTACATAAACTCAAACTCTACAATTCAGTACCATTTTCCTAGCCCATTTATCTTCCTAAGTATAGAAAAGCTAGTTAAAATATATTCCACCCGTCTACCCAATGTTTTCCAATACCATAATGCCAAGATATCGGTTCGAGTCCCGGACGTGCAACTTTATAGCAAGTAAAATCGGTGCCAGTGTCTGGCACGCTGCCAAACTCTGGCACCGTTTGAAACTAATTGCCAACTTCACTGGCAAAACCAAGATTGTATTGAAAACTTACAGTTTTGTTTCCTTGATGTGTTATTTTAATTAGGTTTGTTAGTAGGTTAATTAAAATTAATTGTGATGTAAGGTACTAGAAATAAGTTTTCATGTATTGGATTTTAATAGGTTTCTTGTAGTTACCTTCTGCTAATTAAAATTACGTACTTGTCCTAGTTTTATTATCAAGCCATAGTTATGAGAAAAATTGTGGGTATGTGATATGTATGTGAATGTGTTACGTCCTCAAGTCCAAACAACTGGACCAATTTTGTCGAAATATGGTATGTAGTTAGCTTACACCCTTTTTTATCCGGGGAAATCCTCATGAACTTTTTTCGCCCTTGGGAAGGTAGAGAGACATGTCATACTCTTACCGCCGAAAACCAACGGAGTTTGTTACCCTAAATTTATTAACAAATAGGTTTCTTTTACCCAATTGCATAAAGGAGGTAATTATTTTGCAGCTATAACTGATTCCCAGCCTGGTAAAACTGTGGGAAGAAACCTTTAAATGAAATAAATACTTATGAACAATTATGGTTAAGAATATTTCAGCAAGACCTTGAGTTTATGAAAATAAAAACATAAACCCATAATATTTATTTCTATTTACATTATCCTCTTTATTTTCTTGATTTCTAAAGCCTTTTCCCACAACGATTTTCATCCAGAAACAAAAAAATACTATTCTTCTTGAAAACACTACTCAAATAAAAAAGAAATTACTTTTTCTATAAAAAAGTGGTTCTAAAATTTTCTTTCCAAAGACTACACTACCCTACTTTGTAAAACATTTTTATAATGAATGCAAATGTTATCACTTAAAGAGAAACTTATTTCTTTGAGGCAAAAGTACTGAATTATTAAAGTACTAAAAAGAAGATGAATTTTCCTTTTTGTAGATCAAAAAAATTGACTTAAGTTTGGTAGAGTATAATTTAAAACTAACTCTTTTAGTCGGCCACAATAACGTCTTAGTATGGTTTTTGAAGAGAGTCGTGATGGACTTGTGGTTCGATGCATGTTTTCATACGCATAAAAGTGACATTTTTATAGTTTATCAGTATTAACTTTAACATTTTCTCCGGTCGTGTCGGATTGCCGTCCTATTGGGCTATGAGAGTAAAGGAACAGATAGTGCGCCTGTGTTTGCGCATACGCTTGTGCACTAAAATAATATATGTCCCGCGTAGCTGGCTGGTGTCATAGTAACACTAGCCACCGTGGCCGAAATTGGTCTGAATAGTATTTTTATTATTTGAAGACTCCACCCATTGACAAAGGGTAAGGTTATCAGCACTCATTTCTTTCCTTCATGGCAAAACTGCAACAAAAGCCAGTAGAAAATTATCTTAACACCCAATTTAACAGTAGAAAAGAACATTCTTCTCCTTTTAAACCATCTATAACACTTAGGGGGTATTTCCATAAGAAGAACTAACTAAAACTCGCTTTATATAAATCAGGGTGAATGTCCAAAAGTTTTCTTTCTCACAAAGAAAACTCTAGTTTTCTCGCTAAAGTAAACTTCAGGATCAGTTGGTAACAAGTTTGTCTTGAAACATACAGTAGCTTTAGAGCTAGAATAAAACAATTTTCTTTGTCAAGAAAATGGTGGAAATATTCCACTAATATAATAAACGAGGAAGTTTATGTGTATGGATGGATCGAAGGATTTATGTTACTCTTTCACGCTTAAACTGCTTAACCAGTTTGGATGAAATTTGGTATGGAGTTAGTCAATACCCTGGATTAACACATAGGCTACTTATATGGGTAATATTTTTGCGGCTACAACCGACATTTGCATTTAACAACGCAGGCGCAGACTGATCTCTCTGCGGTCATGTCGGATTGCCGATCCATCGGGTTATGAAAGTAAGGGAATACAGAGTGAACACCTGTATTTGCGCACTATAATATGTCTGGCTTAGCTGGCTGGTGTCATAGTAACACTAACCGCCGTGACCAAAATAAGTCCAGACATCATTATATGAATTTTTTCACTAACGATCGTCAAACTACACAAAACCATAAATCATGATAAAAATAGAGTTTTCCTAGTCATTAATATCGGCACACTAGTCAAATACCGTGTAATATGGCGCTAGTAATTTGGCAAGTGACTGGCAAATTGCCAGAGTCAACAAGTAACCACGGGTATGAAAGAACTATAATATTCTAGCTGTTGCCCGCGAATGTCGGTTATAGTTGTAAAATCATAACACCCCTCTCGTATTCGGTTAAAAGTAACCTGATAGTTCTTTTGAAAACAATATCTTTGGTATAGTTATTCCGTGTGGTGTCCGGATACAAAAAATAGCACCACCCCATATCCTCCACTGGGTGTCGTGAAAGACGACTAATGGACCTTAAGACCCAGTGCACTGTACCAAGCACCTTGGGTCACCCAAATGGTGGCGGGTAAACAACCAACAATCGCATTCCCAAAGAGGGTTAGTGTCAGGCAGGCGGCCGACTATAAAACCATAGCCAAAACTTTAAGCAACATGTCTAGAAGACGTGTTGCGCCGACCCCAAGTGAAATGGGATAAGGGCAGGAAGATGATGATGATCTTTGGTATTATTTGTAAACGGTTCTACGTATAGATTATATTGTAGAGGTGCAGATTCAACAGGCCGCCGCAACGCAGGTAAGTAACGATGTAACTTTGTTTTAAATAATATGTATTTTCATTATTATTTTGACACACCTCAGATTAACGGTGAAGGAAAACAACGTGAGGATCATAGGTAAATTACATTCAGACACAAACCAATGATCGTGCTTATCATACAAACATTTGCCCTGGATAGGTTTCGAACCCAAGACCTCCGGTATAGCAGTCAGTACCGCTAACCACTAGACCAGTCTAAACAAACAACAACAGTTGAATAAAACTATTCAATTTTGGAGAATGTTAGTATAGTTAGTGCCTGCTATTGTAAAATACCTGGCCAGTGAATGGAAACAATATATTGCAATCATTTTATGTAGCGTATTATTAAAAATTCCGATCGTTTTTTCTATACCGCGTTAGTGCAATTTGTAGTTTAAAAAAAATCCTAAAACAGTGAAAATACCTCAACCTTATCACTGTTTTATGTTTTTTTTTTGGGTTTTTATTAACTGTTTTTACTTTAGGAGTTTGTAGCCGCATTGACATATTTATTCAGGGTTTTCCTGTAACTACTTTTTAAGAAGCCTTAATTTAGAAAAAGGGCTAACCCAAAAGTTTATTTACTATAGTATATAAAATTAATTTGATTTATATGTAAATCAAATTAATATAATCACTCTCACTTTATTATATCATCATCGTCATTCCCCTGTCCTTATCCCAATTATTATTTCGGGACGGCATATCATGTCCTCTTCTTCCACACATTCCTTTCTGTCATCTCGCAAGTAACACACTGCAACCATAACGTCTTTGGTCGTCCTCTTCCCCTATATCAGGTGTTAGACATGAATGTGGATGACATTCATGTCTAACACCTTCCTTACCACGTGATCCTCTTTTTACTGTATAAAAAAAACGTCAATTTTACACCTTTCCCGATCCCAAAAATCTATTTTCAGCCACAAAAATTTTCTGCAAAGAAGCAACAATTTTCCAGGCATTTTCGCCAAAACGTTATATTCGGTACCAAACACACTTATTATTGAACAAAAGAACTTTGTATGCTAATTTTAGTATTTTCCTTTATTTCTTATATTTTCGCGTTTTCTTTTTGGAAATACGCTACGCATAACCTAAGTTATGCGTATTTTTGATGTAGCAAGCGTAATAATATGGTCGTAACAGGTTTTCACGTAAAACGAAGATAATTTTGATCTCAATTTTTATTGGAGTATTTTTGTTTTATCTTTTCATATTTATTGCTTACGTATTACTTAGTATCATTACATAGTATAAAACAAAGTCGCTGTGGCTGTCTGTCCATCGTTATGTATGCTTAAACCTTTAAAACTACACCACGGGTTTTGTAGTGTTATTTTCTTATAGATTCAAAAACGGAATCGAATGATTCAAGAGAATAGTTTATATGTATGTAATAATACATCAGTATTGCACCCTTACGAAGCTGAAGCGGGTTGCTAATAAAATATATTTCGTTGCTGGAATAGTAAGGTGACGGTTGTATGGATAATATTTGCTACGAAGAAGAGAGTTTCTAAAATAATGTTTCAAATTACCAGTTAAAAAACAAGTTGAGACAGAAGTCGTTAATATCTCAAAAACACATTTGTCTTTAGAAAGGAAGAGAAGGACTTGGGTGAGGCCTTTGCCCAGCAGTGGGTCACTTAAGTTAAAAAAAATGCTTTAAACCAACATTGAAAGATTTACACAAAATTTAATAGCTGATGCGATATATCAGACTAAAATATATACACATATACCTACCACACGACCTCGTGGCTTCCTCCCGAACTCATAACGATCTTAGCACGTAACATGGTTATCAGCCGCCTCTGCCTACCCCCCAAAGTTCATTAATTCGAGACAGATTCATGAGGGACCTTTATATTGTGTTTTAAGTTATAAGAGGTAGCGAGTTGTGTATTATGTAATGTTATAATGCAAGTTGTAAGTTGGTATTAATGAAACCTCGTGATTTGATAAGGATACTAACGAAATTGTAGGTAAATATTGTTTTTATTTTGTTTCTTAACGGAATGTATTGATATACTCGTATACTGTGGAATATATTAATTAAGGATCAATCGGACTAAGAAATTTAATCCTTGTATCGCGGGGGGTTTTGCAGAGATACAATTCACATGCACAAAGACACTCAGACTCAGAACAAGCATCTGTGGGTGCGCACAAATATTTGCCTTACGCGGGAATCGAACCCGCAACACATCGCGTGCAGTGGTAATTGGCGTGGTGACTTATACCACTCGGCTATCCGTCCAGGTATTGTCAAAATTATAATACCTCTGTAAGAGAAAAATGATTTTTACACACTCTTAAATCGCTCTTTTCTATAACTTGAACCACAACCCACTATGATGAAGAGTTAAAACAATTAGGCCAGGTAATTAATACGGCCAGGCGTTAAGCCAGCCACTCATAACTATCATCTTTGAAGTCGGTTAACACTTACTATTATAGTAGCTTTTAGTTTAGGCTAGAATTTATGGAGTGTGAAATATAAGGGTTTAAATAAAGCCCTTTACTAATAGTCCTTTTTCTAACACAGTTTTGCGGACTTTTGCAAGGGTTTAAAAGTAGATTGTATAAAACCTCTTTGCTATAGACATGTATGACAGGCATGGAAACTAACTCTCATAGGGCTAGTTTCCATGCCTGACACAAGAAACCACAGGAAATTGTCATTCAATATAGTGAAATATTTTGTCATACATTTAAAATTTTTGAGCAGTTAATTTATAATTTACGTCTTGACAAAAAAAAAATATTTTCTTTATCAGTTGTCTAGTACTCATAACACGAGCCACTCTCGAATACTTGATGGCGTTGTGTGAACGTTGAAGAATATTTAAAAACAAAAAACTTACATGCTTACCGCCTTTTGCTAAATTGTATCGTTTATAAAACGTTACTTAAATCGCTGAAATTTCATCTATGACTTAAGTTATCTTAAAAACATAGCAAATTGTCATAAAGGTTGGGAAATTACGTAAACGAAAATCCAATAATTCAGAGCACATTGCATACATCACATTCACAATTCATTTGCGATCGACCTCTCCGTAATGAATCATTAATTGTTTGAATTCAAATTCACTTAAATTAAGTAGCTTACTTAATTTGTTTTCTGACGGGAATCGGGTTTTAATAAAGCCTTCGTGACGCGTTTTATACTAATTGAATTGGACAATATTGGTATGACAAATACAACTGAATGTAGGCGTTAAAATTGTTCCGGAATTGTAAATAAACGAAATGCGAATGTAGGCGTAAAAATAATTAAACTGTACTGATAGACGAGTGGTATAGATCACCACGCTAATTACCGCTGCGCGACGTGTCACGGGTTCGATCCTCGCGTAGGACAAGAATTTGTGAGATCCACAAATGTTTGATCTAAGTCTAGGTGTCTTTGAGCTAGTTAAAGGAAGGGGGCGCTTTATTTAAAAAAAACCTTTCAAATTTGACTGGTCTGTAACTGGTCCAATGGTTAGTGGCTCTGACTGCTGTACAAGAGTCATGGGTTCGATTCCCGCCCAGTATAAATGTTTTTGTGATGAACACGATGCAATGTGGGTCCTGCACCTGATCTCTCTCCAGTCATGTCGGATTACCGTCCCATCGGGCTATGAGAGTAAAAGAACAGAGAGTGCACCTGTGTTAGCACACGTTTGTGCACTATAATATGTCTCGCGTAGCTAGCTGGTGTCATAGTAACATTAGCCGCTGTGACCCAAATCGGTCCGGACATTACTATTTAGCTTTTAAAACCTATTATTTTTTTGCAATCATGACTTTTTAAAAACATTCCGTGTGGTGTCCGGATATAAAGAATAGCACCACCCCATATCCTCCACTGGGTGTCGTAAAAGACGACTAATGGACCTTAAGACCCAGTGCACTGTACCAAGCACCTTGGGTCACCCGAATGGTGGCGGGTAAACAACCAACAATCGCATTTCCAAAGAGGGTTAGTGTCAGGCAGGCGGCCGACTATAAAACCATAGCCAAAACTTTAAGCAACATGTCTAGAAGACGTGTTGCGCCGACCCCAAGTAAAAATTGGGATAAGGGCAGGGGAATGATGACTTTTTGAAAACAAGTATAAACTTAAACATTATCAATTTTATTCATCGATATTAACTTCTAATTTTTGCAAATTAGAATCATGAATAAGAAAGTTAAATTAGGATCCACCAAAATGACTTTGCTATTTTGTCCACGTTTTACGTTAGTTTTTTTGTGTTTTCTAATTATATAGCTAACGTTTATGCTCTAGAAGAACTTTACTTTTAATACAATGAGTAAACAGATTAAAGCTTGTATCTAGTACAGTCAGCAAAACAAATCGGTTAACACATTTAGATTTTCATAAGAACTTAACTGGCCTGTTAGTGTAGTGGTTAGTGGCCCTGCCTGCTTTACCAGTGGCTTCGATTCCTACTTAGGACAAATGTTTGTGTGATGGGAACGATCGTTTGTTCTGTTTAGGTGTAATTCATCTGTAGTATTTATGTATTTAGAAATACATAATGTTTTTGAGTTTATCGCAAACAGATAGACAAAGAGACACGGCGGAGGACTAGGTTTTATAATATGTAGCGAATACTGAACACCAATTTCTACATCACATAAAAATACTAACACTTTGTAAATCAGATTACGTTTACCGACTTTTTTGCTAGCCGTATCTTGTATAAAAGCAATTGCGGGTAACGTCTAGAAAAACTTAAGGTAATAGCCGTGTATTTAACAAAATGGCCGACGGTTAAAAAGTTAAGGACAAACTACGAAGTAATAGAAAAAGTTTCCGTTGGACTCTTGGAGTGAAATTGCGTCGTAAGATGCATTTGTGTTGTTTGAAACAGTAATATGTAAGTCTAAGATAGTAAATAAAATAGTTTTGTAAAAAAATATGTATTAAGAATGAGTTCTATTGCGGTACTATGTATGGATTTCTATGCACGAGGAGTAGGCTAAATCCCTGGCACAGGCAAGTACGAATGTGACTTTTTAAAGTTTTTTGTACTTGCTTAATCATTTTAAGACCACTATTGAGAAACGGTGAAGGAAAACATCTTAAGTAAACCTGAATTCCAAATATTGGAATCTGAAATCGCCAACCTGCAGTGAGCTAGCGTGGTGATCAATGCTCATACCTTCCCTGTATGGGAAAAAGCCTGTGCCCAGCTGTGGGAATGCAAATAAATATATAAAAAAGTCCTAATTATTTATTGAAATAAAATAAAAAGGACAAACATGTAAAAGTTTAAACTAAAGCTCGCAGCAATACGACAAAGTAAAAAGGATAATTAGAATATAGAAAAAAGCAAGAATAGGATGAATGCGAAAGGAAAGAGGCGGAAGATATTGGCAAAAACGAAGGGAGGCCTGTACCGGGTACCCAGCAGTGGGTTATTCAGGGCTGGTGAAGACTATGATGTGAATATTACATATATAAAGTCCTCTTTATCGATTACGATCACGGTGACCCATGGCAAAATCACCTCCTAGCGTGAGCCCTGATGTGACTGGCGAAACCGAGTTTGGATTTACAGACCCGGTCGTAAGCACTGCAATACAACTGACCTGCATTATTGAGAGTATGGGTGTACAAGGTCTCTCTTTTTGTAATTAGCACTTTTTGTCTTAAGCCTCGAGTCTAATTTTAATATTAACACGGAAAAGAACACAACCTAGCTAAAACAACATTCCTCATCAACAAAACGAGAGAACTTAAAAGAAATAGGTATAAATAAAAATCCAATAACTGCACTGAAAACTGACAGCCATTTTTGATAAAGCCTTATAACGTTGAGATGTAGATCGTTCCAGGAAATAGTGACCTCGATGCGAACGTCAATAAATCCGATTTTATAGTTCCAGCTACAAAATTTTCTAGATTATATCCTAGGTTATTGCTCTAGTAAGTCTTTGGTGTAGTGTGAATGCGAGTGGTTGGCGACGTCTCGACGTACGCCATTCAAAGCTGTTGATGTTTTTTAGTGTACTTTTAACGTCAAATTAAAGACGACGTCATTTAAGATTTTTATAGATATTCTCTTCGACACGCTGATATGATCCTGCGTTTTTTTCATTAAAGATTGTTGGTGGCATTATGTCAAATTTATAACATTACAGCCAAAACTTTTTTTCATATTTATATTAATATCGTTTATTGCATTCCATAATGTATATTAGGTGGATAATATAAAATTATAAGACAATTATGGACCCTGATGAGCACAGCTCAATAGTTAGAAGAGAGGAAGGCGTTTAATGTCAGATTGTACTCATATAATTTACCTAGTTAATAGCATATACATGGTATAAAAAACGTTATTGTAGCTAAAAATATTGATAAATATACTGCAAAGGTTCAACAGAATTCGAAGCGTTGATGCTTTGTCATTGCACATATAAGTGTACTACAGATCAGTTATTACTAAGGATCTTTGGGGATAACCATTGCCTTTAAAGTGATTTGCAACTGCGGAAGAGAGACACCGCTGTCCATTAAGTAGTGCGTCTGTCTCTCTAACACAGTTTCAACAGTATTACTTTAAGAGGTGTTCGCTTCAATTTGTAGAACTAATAGTTGATAACACATAAATATTGAAATATTGATACTCGAACCTAATTTTATTTTTGTATTTTCATACCTATAGCAAAAAACCTTAATTTTTTTTTTAAGTTAGTCAACAAAATTAATAACATATAAATATTGAAATATCGGTAAACGTAACTTTAGTTTTCTTTAGTGTTTTCAAATAGAAAAAAGGCTCTTTTTTAAATTAATCAAAAAATATAGTGTTAATACTTACAGTGATTGCGACAGGTACTTGGAAAGTCCAAGTTTAGAGATCTTGCTCCCCTTGATCCCTTCGTTCACAATGTTGCTCACGGTCAAAAAGTTCTTGGTCATTGTTGATTCCTGTGACGTCACTATCCACACAAAAACCAATTAAAATCACTGGCAACACTTTATAACAACTAACATTAAATAAAACTTAACAATGAACTTTAATATATTTTTCAATCACTTTGAAAATAACACTGATTTGAATATGGAATATTTTTTTATTGATGATGGCAACACTTACTTTTTATATTGGCAACCCAACATCGAATGCTTTATCGCAACAGATAACACGCGAAAATATACTTTAATTCAACAACATAAGGTTGATTTTCTCTCGTTTATCACAGACACGGTATTTCGTTGCTTTTTGTTATGATTTTCTTTGCTTCAGTTGGAGTTTTCACACACCTGAAAAGGAATTGTTTCTTGTTCATTTGGGCTATTTTGGAAATGGTCCAAAAGTACTTTGTTTCAATTGAGTGATTATTTCGAAATTCTTTGAGAAGACTTCGATGAAATATTTCCATAGCATTCTTCAAATTGGAAAGTATTTATCAGACGAATTATTGAAGTGTTTATCTTTTAACGTAAATATTTTTGAGACAGTGAGATTATTACGTATATTTTTTATTATGATGAGGTTTTTTTCATAAAGTGAATATTTTTTTTAGGTTATAAATATCTGAACAAAGAAAGCTCATAGCGAGACTTGCTGTAGTGGAAAAGAGACGCCGTTCCATCAGATAGCTTAAAACAAATATTGGACACGGTTTTTTTTGCTTCATCGCGTTTATAAAGGCGATGCAATGAATTAAAATCTCGAGTGACATCCCGTCTTAGTCCACTTTTTAATGACAAGTGACGTTACTAACCCGATATCCATACGATTCACCATCTTTCGTCATAACTTCGTATTTTTATTGATTTAATAAAAGTGAAAATTCGATTTTAATTTGGTCACAAAACAATTTTCTTTTATAATGACGCTACAAAGAGCGTTGAGAATCAGGCAACTAATTAATAAATTTAGTTCTGTTTCGGTACTACTGCATTGTAGAGTCGCTTTCCTCTGCTTGTCTCTATAACATGGAATTCTGACTACCTCGTTGACACAAGAAGCGTTATGATACAGGCTACACTCGTAACGTCATATGTAGCTTCACGCTCATTATATAAAGGGCCAACCTTTGGTATTTCAGTATAGCTGAAGTCATAGATAAAAGCGGCAGAGAGCACAAAAGATATTTAGCACAATGATCATTGACGCGTTGCTCTTCCTTACATATCAATTTTTTCCTGCAAGTTTTTTTAAACTCACAATTGAAGAGCAATTCCGCATTTTACATAATATATATTTCTGCATATTATGGTTTGTATTTGAACATTTTGATTTTTAAGGAAATTTTACTACCTAGATTTATTTAGATAGCCCGAGAGTATGTTTTTATTAATTTACCCCCGTAAAGTAGTTAAAACATTAAGCTTTTAGGAGGGATAAATTGCGTTTATTTCTTACAGTGAGATAAATCTTGCATAAATAAGGCGGCAACAATAATATTGAGTCTTAAAACGTGCACTGCAATTACAGCTGTTATTGAGTCTTTGGGCCTTGATCGATCCACCACCTACTTTAAAATCTCCGATATCCTATGAAGATACAATCGGAAATCAGTAATTTTTTTGTGTCACGTTTTCTCACAACTTTAATTTATGTGACTTTACGTTGAAAATTGGTTCCCGCTACCGCTTAAAACTCAACCCTGCTTATAAACCGTCAGTGACATAACATAATCCCTCCATAATTACTGAAATGACGGCACATTCCCAGTGATTCCAGGCCTCACGTATGTTCAGACAAGATTTTATTTAACATCATGTAAGTACCCTTTTATCTACAGCCTTTTATACTCGTTTGTGATAACCGCTACAAACGTGTGTGAAAGAGAAAAGAGATTTCTACAAATAATTTATTTGCAAAAATTTGGTAACCGGTTGTCATGGTATAGACATGTCATGCGGAGAACAGAGAATCACGTGGTAAGGAAGGTGCTGGACACGAATGTGGATGGATATAGGAGAAGAGGACGACCAAAGAAACGATGGATGGATTGTGTGAAAGATGATATGGCTGCAAAGAGTGTCGCGAGATGACGTCAGATAGGATCGTGTGGAAGAAGAAGACATGCTGCGCCAACCACAAATAATTATTGGTAGAAGGGCATGGGAATGATGATGATGATAAATTACACCGCAAGGACTGGTTCGAAGTGGCGCAAGATAGAGAATCGTCGAAGGACTTGGAAGAGGCCTTTGCTCAGCAGTGGGACACTAAGCTAGGAAAAAAATATCAAAGTAGCATTTAGAGTAATTATTAATGTAATTGTATGATGAATTATTGTATGAATAATTCGTGATAATGCTAATAAACATAGTTACCGAATTAAATACCAAACTTAACTATACGTATTAAAATTTATGACAAACTTCGAGTTGTTGAAACTGAGTAACGCCATAAAACGTAACGTTGACGAAAGTTCGCAAACTCCCAAAGATTATTAAGATTGAACATGACTGAAACTATTTTATTGGTATTATAATTGTGGCGGTGCTGCCTCCGCACAGATTTGGGTTTACAAACTCATCGGTGGCAGCCTCATTAATTGTAAATATTTTATCATCGATTTTGGAACTTGACATCTGTCAAAAAAACAAAATTTTCTCATGTCATAAAATTTTCATCTTGCAATGTTATGTTCACGTTTCTCCTTCAATATAAATAATATATTCACTGTACATAATACAAGTTTTTATTGTACATAGTTGTAGGTGACCTAACCCCTAAATAATAATAAAAAGTTTGGCTAAGCTTAAGAGAATATATTATTATTGTGTACTAGTTTTTGACTGTGGTTCCGCTTGCGTTCTCTATAAATGTATGCTCTTGATATTCATGTTAGTTTCAAATCCATTTGTATACGACATGATACTACACGGCATAGTGCGGTAATCTCTCTAAAAAGTGATAAGCCCCCTAATCCAGTCCTACTTGATATTAATTCATTATTTTTTTTGCAAATTCAACTTTTCTTGGTATAAACTATTTGCACCACCATATCACTTATTATTAAATGTGTGGCAAAGAAAGATTTTCTTCAACAAAATATATACTGAAAAGGAAAGCTTCCCATGTAATTTTTGGTCAAATTAACATAATTTTGTATAGTAAAAGGCTGGAAAACTAAACAACACTCTTGAAACATTTTTAAATCTCAATAACTTTTTTATTTCAAATTCAACTTCAATAAATATAAAAAGTATTAATTAAACTACAAGGCAACCGTACTCCGTCCCTTTAAAAGCAATGTCTCCATTAAAATAATAGACTAACCATTCAAGTTTATTTGTAATGGCCTGGAAAAAGGCCTTGTTCGAGCCTTTCAGGGCCACGTTTAAGGCCATTAAAAACAAAAGCCTTAGAAATAGGCTTCGAAGTTACAAGAGGACCTATGAAACTTAATAATCTTTTGGAGGAAATTAAAAAATTAAGGCTTATGCAGAAAATAGAACCTATTTTATGTCTAGAATTTCCAAAATTTCTAGTCTTACTATGGGATACTGTGTTACCCGGTAAAATGGGTTGTGAAGGTCAGATAGACAGTCACTCTGTGACATACGGTGTTCAGTACGACTAAAAATTTTTTTTGAAAGTACGTAAGTAACAAAAAGCATACTTTATAACGTTTAAGTAAAAAGCATACTGAATGAAAATATTTTTATCGTAACTTTCGTGAGGATGATTCATAGTTAAATGATACAACGATTTACTCACGCATATTTATCGATAGCCCGACTTGTTTCGAACCCAACCGGAGTCCTTAATCATAAACTGATGCGACGGCAGAATGCTGATAAATGCGCCTGAGAAAACTGATGTATAATTTAAGTATGAATGAAAATAGTCTGAAATTTAATAAACCAACTCATTTGCTGCTCATAAAATAACCGTCAGTTTTCAGCCGTGCTATTACCTAACTTGCAATCAAAAAGCAATAGCAATTTTTTTGTGATATACATATCAAAATGTCACTTTATCATTCTACAAGTACTGATTTGACAGTATACAGTAAAATGTTAGCTGTCGCCTTTTAAAACGCTCTAGTACTGTCTTTGCCAGTTAGGTAATACCACTACCTCTTACTTCCGAACAAAATTCAGATTTATTCGGAAACCTTGTGTTTTATAGCCCTACTTTTCTCGAAACTGCTTTCAATCTCAAGTTTGTATCTTTCCGGATCCGATAAAAAATGGTTTTACTAACGCACTTAATGTGATAACGAAAATATATTATACCTACATACTTGAATGTATGTGGAACAGATAAGCACCATCTATTATAATAATTTAGAAGTTATGGTGTTCTAACAAAAGAAGTCTCATGAGAAAGATTGAAGAGGATAAAGTTAAGCAAAGTTGGACGAGAGACTAATAATTATTATTATTATCATTTCAGGCCTATTAAAATAAGTATCTTAAAAAATAATATTTTTTCATATTATCAACTTGAGGATATTTAGATGAGTGAATACTTGTTACTCTTTCACCCTGAAACGGATTGACTATTTTTTATAAAATTTGTCACAGAGTTAGCTGACTCTGGATTTATCCACAAATGCATCAAAGCGTACTGGTCCCCTCACCAGGTTTAGCCCACGGATTTCCGTCCCGTTCCCACGGATTTATAAGTTTACTTTTGACCCGTCTGCGTCAAAAGATTGTATAATAATAACTTACTTAGCATTACTGAAAAAAAAATAACCTTTGAGACGTCAAAAAGTTCGTTTAAGATCTTCTTTTAAACAACGTGTTTATGGATCACGTCCATGTGCGTGCCTTGTTTGTAAATAACTTTACAAGAAAACAATATTCTAATTCAAAAAAGAAATTGGATCTCCCATACATATTTCCATCAGTTGATGACATTTTTGTATGGTAAAATTGTAAGCTCAATTTTTTTTTAATATTTTTTTGATGAAGAAAGTTGTCCATTTCGATGCACAAAAGAGCTATTTGAAACATTTTCCCGGTGATACTCTAAGAAGCTAATATTAGAGTTAAAATAGACAGGTATTGCCGTAAAAAACTTGTACCTACTTTTTATTAGCAGATAAGAGAAATATGAGAACGAAAGATGGAACGAAGAATGGAGCTACAATGTAGGTTAAATAAAAATGTTTTTATACCCAGACAATAGTCCCGGCTTTCTTAGATTGAACCATATTTCAGACCTCAGATCTCTTAAGATCCGCCTAAGACCCCTAACTATACAGTTCATCACACATTAAGCTATTTCATACAAAAAATAACCGTATCACAATGTGTTAGAGTCGATTTTTGTGATTTATTTTTCTCTTCGAGTACAACTTTGATGTTAAAATGAATCTTATGTCGACGAGGTTAGGTCGCTTTTTGTTAATAATTATTGATTGGACAATTGTAATCTACTTTTGCAGTTGTAATTGTAAGATTTGTCTTAGAAATGTATTGTATAGACATGCCTGATATTAATAATTTTGACGGGCCTGTTGGTCTAATGGTTAACGGCCCTAACTGCTAGAGGTTGTGGGTTCGATTCCTACCCAGGACAAATGATTATGTGATGTATATATTTCTTCTGCGTCTGGGTGCAATTTATCCATAACAAGGATGTTTTTTGAAGTATATAAGTATTTATTTAATAATTTATGTACAAAATGTACATACTTACAAGCTCTTGTACGAAAACCGATTCACCGATTTCCATTTTAAAAACGATAACACTAAGTTTATTAAAAATTCTTATTGAACAGCACAAATATGTTTCACCCTTTTTTCCTTACCATATTTTCCTGTTCAACTCTTTGCATATCCACGTAGTTATTATCAGCAGAAATACCTTACAATCTGAAACCGCTGTCCAGAGCTTTGAAATATAGCCTTCTAACCAGGAAAGAAAACTATGCAGTTATTTCAGATATTCCTCTACGTTCAGTTAACATGGATAGTTAGAATTCCAAGTTAAGTTAACTGAAGTTGTTTTAAGTTTAAGTTTGTGTTGGTTATTTTGACCGAAAAGTTTACAAAGGTAAGTTGTGGGTTAAAATGTGAAGTTAAAGTGTGACAAGATAGTATGATAGTAAAAATCGAAAAAAAAAATGATTAATATTGCCATTAAGCATATTTAATTTGTTTTTGATACTCTGATACTAGGTAGTACATTATGTATCCAAAAAAAAGTACTAAGAATTGATTAAAATGTCGGCGAGGTGGTATACCTATCGCACCTCCCTGGTGTCACGCTGATGACAGCGGCAATACGAAATTGTTTTGTGGAAACGTCAAGTAAGACAGCAGACTGGATTATTTTGGTGTGGTCTGTGCTGAGTAGTGTGCAGGATTCTTGGAAGGTGAACCGAGATGGCAAACGGATGGAGGAACAGAACTCGCCACGTTACACAAAACTATCATGGGTGATGGAGACTTTCCGGATGCTTCGCCTATACCTATCCCGCCCGTTAAGCCGACATATAAAACATACTATTTAAAGGTAAGATTTCAATATTAGTTTAAAGGAATGATAAAGTCCATCTTTGCCAAAAACTGAGTTTAAATAAGCATCAATCTCAAAGAACATCAATGTAGCTGCTTTCCAAAGCCTTGTAATGTACAAAAAAAAACAAACTCTCTATGTCGTTAAAAAATACTAAATAACCACTCACTACTTAAACGATAAAGAACAAAATAACAACGTTTATCAAACTTAGTCC
The DNA here is from genome assembly GCA_941860345.1 of Chrysodeixis includens. Taxonomy (NCBI): domain Eukaryota; kingdom Metazoa; phylum Arthropoda; class Insecta; order Lepidoptera; family Noctuidae; genus Chrysodeixis; species Chrysodeixis includens. The sequence goes on from CALNXA010000008.1 coordinate 183,463, forward strand.
TAGGCCAATTACATTAATTTCCGAGGCCTTATCTGGAACAGGCCTATCGTTTAGTCCAAGGCCATTTATTATAGTGGACCTTTTTCTCTAGCAAGGGATTGGGAGTCTGGACCTTTATGTCAAAGTATATTTAATTGAGTATGTTAGAATGTATTTATAAATTATTAGCCATTTGCCCCAGTTTTGTACATGTACAATTAAATACTGATGTGTTATACATATAAACCTGCTTCTTGAAAAAATCTGTTCAAAAAACCGCATCAAGATCCATTGCGTTGTTTTCAAACTCTGAGTATACATAGGGACAGACAGCGGGAAACAACTTTGTTCTATACTATGTAGTTATTTACGTGTTTTAAGAAACTTTTTCCAGACCGATTTTGATCACGGCGGTTAGTGTTACTATAACACTAGCCAGCTACGCGGGACATAATTATTTTAGCCGAGTCCAACACAACAGGAGAGAGATCAGGTGCAGGACCCACATTTTTACGTGCCTTCCGAAGCACGGAAGCTGTGACTTTTATTTCTAAAACGCACACAACTTAATCGAACTCGAGACCTTTCGCTTGGCAGTCCTGCGGTCTTAAGACTAGGCTATTAAAGCTTCGTAATCTTGTAGTAGGTACAAAGCAAAAAATATGACTAATTTAATTATGACCAATACTTATTCAAAACGTGTATTACAAAGGACACTAAATCTAAACAACCCTAATATAGGGTCCCTATCCTAACAAGTTTACTGAAACAAGGACCTCTTTGTACAATTATGGTATCTACTAGTTTTAACGAGTACTAGTTAATTGAATAGCCTTTAATTTGGGGACCTAGGATAGAATTTTCAGTACAAACTGTACTTTAATTTGATTTTGAAATTCAGGTTCGAAATATCCAATATTTGTCAAATAAATTAGATCATTTGTATGCCTTCCAATAGGTACTACTATAGCTTCTGTAAAGCTACAAGGATCTTTTGTCACGTGGATGACATTAACATGAGGGCGATGGTGTGCATATTCCCTCCCAGAAATAAGCATAAGCTAGGTTTGCCGCAATGCAGGCTTGAATTGTATAAAAGGAACTCATATGTTAACGCCATAAAGGTATATAACAAATTGCCCAATGCCTTTAAAGATTTACCTTCAATCAGGTTTAAAAAAAAGTTGACGCAGTGGTTAAAAGAAAAATGTTTTTATGATCTCAATGAATTTATGTCATATCGCGGAGAAGGAAATTAATCTCGGTAATATTGGTATTATATAACTTTTGATAATATTAATGAAGGTTCAAATGTAATTAATCAAATCTTTGACATTATAATAAATAATTATGGACATAATATTAAATTTACAATTCATACTTAAATTAAGATTAGGTATATTAAAATGTATCACTTGAACTGACGTGTGACTAACCTTGACATTAATTAATTAATTTGTATCGATCATTTACCCAAGTCATAATTATAATTTGTTGTTAGAAAAATAATTAATTTTAAAATAATAGCACTGTACCTACCTACTAAAACAAAAATTTGCACACCATATGTAATGGTAGGATGTAAATGGGCCATCTTATATATAAGACCATATTTTGTACCTACATTCTGGCAAATAAATGAATTTGATTTGATTTGAACAAGAATGTTGAATATAGGAGGAATGAAAACCTTTTTGGTCTGAATACTGAATTTGGTTAGACTGGAACCAACGTTTGTTCAGATTGTTATAGAGCTACAAGGATCTTTTGGCACGTGGATGACATTAACATGAAGGCGCTGGAGTGCATAATCGCAACAAGAATTAACTCAACTGTCTGTCGAAAGTGTCGATTTTTCATATAATACATGAAGGCTTTAGTTCCGATATTGGCCTCGTGACAAAAAATCCTTGTAGCATTACAGTACTATACAACGACTACAATTGTAGTCAAATTGAAGATATTTTCTTTTTCTAGAATTGTCGAACAGAAACTAAAGGGAATTTACTGAATGAACCTAGGAATTGGACGTTAGACAAAAGCGACCTGTGTCTGCACCAAGATATTTTTAATCAGAACTTTTGCCATTGTCGACTCTCTGGACTTTCACAAATAATTCAAAATTAAAATCTGCCGATTAAGTTTCACTTTTTATGTGTTTTAACAATGCTTATGAACCAAGTCCATCATTGTCTTTATTCTACAACCTGCTATTTCTATATTATGTTATGTACTCCGTTATTGTTTTATGTACAAAAATAAACATTATAATTATTATAATTTGTATCTCTTTTAATTCACGGGATAACTTCAAGGGAAGATACCCGGTCCTTTTAAAAGGCTTACGAAGTTATTGCTCGCCTCTAAAGAAAAATCTCGTCACACTAAATATAAAACCATATAATATGGAAACGGGGAAACAATGACCAAGGCACCCCGGGGCATACGGAAGAATAACAGAAAACAAAGGCCTATTGACATACATTCCATACAATAAAACTGTAACTGACCTCTACTCCCCTACCACTACCTTTTTAAGTAATATTATGGTTATGGAAGTAAGTCATTTTCTATTTGAATCTTTACATTACTGTATGGTGACATTGGCTATATTTCACCATCATTTCCCTACTCTTATCCCAATTATTATTTGGGGTCGGCGCAACATGTCTTCTTCCACACGTTCCTATATGACGTCATCTTACAAGTCACATTTTGCAGCAATATCATCTTTCACACAATCCATCCATCGTCTTTTTGACATTGACTTTATTTATTTTTTCAAGAAGTTCTACTGAGTCCTTAAAAAATATGCCGATAAATCTTAACCACTATGCCTTAAATTAAACTCAGACTAAAAAAAATTTAAATGATAAACTGTTTTTTAAGAAAGCAATTCTGAAGTTTATTTTAAATAATCATTCTTTTGTCTTTTTAATTTAAAACTTACAGTTGGAATTGAAAGTTTTTGGCATTCCTGAACAATTGTTTTAAAACTTAAGTGATTCAATAGTTCGTTTAAAAATAACAACTTTTTCTGAAGAAGTAATTATTAATCTATTTTTTTTTTAAGCTTTTAGTTTATTCTTAAATTGGTGATTGGAAGTAATTTTGATACCACTTCAATATACCTTTCGACTTTTTTCATAGAAACTTATAAAGACTTTGTATTGAAAGGCCGCAGTGCCTGTTCCTTCACTTGTGAAGTATTGTTTACAAAAGGCCTTAATCTCAAATCCTTTATTACATCACGTTACACCCCAAAAAACAAAATATTTACATATTAACATATCATAAAACTCAGTGTAACGAAAAAATATTAAACCGTTCATTGTTTTACAAAGTTTCAGTCATTCGGAAAATAATAAAAGATCAAAGTAACCAATATTTGTATATCGTTATAAAAGAGGACCTAACACCTATCTTGGAAAGTAATATTATCGCAATTGTGGAAGAGAGACGCCGCTCTATGCCGTGTAGTGCGCTGTCACATTTCCACAACTGCTATAATATTACTTTGATATGTAGTGGTATGATCCAAAAACTATTGTCTTGACCGAAATTGTAGTAGTTCGTTATTGGATATGTTTTTCCTAAAATTGTTGTATACAATCTTATGAAGGGATGTTTTGCCTTGTAAATGGATTTCGGAGTTGAAGTAGACATGTATTTTTGCGAATAACTGATTAACTTTCACTGGCTTCCACCAGGCCAGTTGATCTAGTGGCCCGTCACCCTGACTGCTATGGTAGAGGTCGTGGGTTCGTTGATCTGTGTCTGTGTGTAATTTATCTATAATATGTATGTATTTAGAAGTACATAAGTATGTATATCATTTGTCTAGTACTCATAATACAAGCTTACCTAGTTTCAGACCAGATGGCGTTGTGTAAAAGTCATAGAAACACAAAACAGATGCGAAGGCCTTCAAAAACCCACCATTCCCCAATAACCAAACGGAAAATTCGGAAAACAGAATAGCAATCACCCTTGAAAACTTTAGGCGATAGCTGCACAATCCGCAGTTGCGAGCAATATCCAGCTAACAACTAACCGACGTTTTGCTAGTTAGTGTGAACCGAAAACAAGGAAACAGCTTGCAACACGAATTTGTAGGATTACCGCTTCATTTAGAATGTAAATTATGTACTGGCGTTATGATGTTTGAGGGCAGATTTTGTAATAAATCATTATTAGTTTGGAGTAGATTTTCATTTTTTAGTGTTGTGTAGCCAAATTGCAAAAACGGAACCCTTAGAAATCTATAATGTCATGTCTATTTGTCCATTCATGGATTGATCATGTCTATCTGTCTGTCCGTATGTCAATCAAATGAGCTTCATAACCGAATGCATAAAAAAGAAGTATTGTTTTTGTAGCTATAACCAATTTTCAGTTAAAATTGGGTATACAGTCAGCTGACACTTTAGATTAACAGGGAAAGAAGATCATTAGGAAGCTATTGTTTTTGCAGCTATAACCGACTTTCACGCGGGCAAATCCACGGGAAAAAGCTGGTCCAGATACATTATTTTTAAAACGCCTCCCGCGCTAGTTAATTTATTCCTTGTACCGCAGAGAGATTCACAGACATTCAATTCACATGCACAGAGACACCCAGACTCAGAACTAACCTTTGAGAATCGCACAAAGTTCGATCCCCGCGTAGAAACGCGGGGATTGAACCCGCGACTCGTCACGTACAATGGTAATTGGTGTGGTGATCTAATACCACTCGGCTATCCCTGCAGTCAAAAAAAAGATATAAAAGTCAATTCCCTTCCAGTTTTTATCATCAACACTTCATGTCATTGCAATGAAAGCTTGACCCAAAATGTAAGTAAACACTGGGTATTTTGGCGCGAAAACTGTATATAGGTCGAGTGCTTATTGGCTAGCCATTGCAACCCGCTGGGTAGGATGTGTGACGTCATACGTAATACGTCACGGTTTGCAGAACGGACTGGTCCAATTTGAGCTGCTTTATTGGGACAGATATTATTGTTTTGTGGTGTGTTTGTGCGTATATATCTAGCTTTTTTCGATTTGTTTCATTTTAAATACTGTTCATTTTAAATAACGATTTATCAAAATAGGTGTGGAGTTAAAGTTCTTTCTGACAAAAAAAGACCTTCTTTTTTGTCATTATAATTTTTTGTTCGACAAATGTTGCTTTTAGCCACTGACATCTAAACGTATTCAAGAGCCTGTTTGTATTTAATTTATAGTTTAAACGTCATCAGCAAAATTTATGTAGTATCAACACTTATACATTGAACTTCATGAGGGTCACATCTCTCCTCCAAACAGTTCATTTTTTAATTCAAAAATGTTTCGATATATTGAGGCAATCTGGAACCAAAATACTAACTAATAAAGTGCCAAAATCACACTACATAACTGCTACAACCCTAAACAACAAGGAACAAATTAGTGAGCACCAAGCATTTTGGACAAAACTAGATCTAGACTGAAAATCCAAACTCTAACCAACTTCAGTTCGAAACTTTCTAGTCCGCCGTGTGAGTTTAGACCAATTATCACTGGATTAAAATAGGATAGTAAAATGTATAGAGGTTAGTATAAAATACAGTAGTTAGTTGATAGAACACTTCTCTTGACCCAAAGGCTGCACGGATAACCAAGTGGCATAGGTTACCATGCCAATTACCACTGTGCGCGAAATCTCGATTCCCGCGTAGGACAAGAATTTGTGCGATCCACAAAAGTTTGTTCTGAGTCTAGGAATCTTTGTGCATGTGAATTGAATGTCTGTGAAACTCCCCTCGATACAAGGTTTAAATTCCTTGGTGCGGAAGTCGAGAAAATAATGAGAAATAAAGAAAAGGTTGGCTTTAACCTCGCAAGAGGATAAGCATTGGCAACCAAGGTGACAATGACGCCAGCCTCTTAGGCACACTCCCGGCCGGCAATGATGCGGACGAATTTTATGACGCATTAACAATTAAGGATCGTGCTTATCACACAAACATTTGTCCTGGATGGGACTCAAATCCACGAACATCGGTATAGCAGTCAGGGCCATTAACTATTAAACCGACAGGCCAGTTTATGTATAAGCTATAATAATAGTATTTGACAGTCAAACGACCAGGCCAAACTTCGACCAAGAATTATAGGTAAAGTTGCGGTCACTGCGGTTGACCCATGAATTTGGCAGTTAGTGAATATTCTAAGAACCTTCAGTTTCTCGGAAAACACGTAAGTCTGTGGTTCCGACTGCCCTGTCATTACAATGCCGACAATCTTATCATGTTACTCTGTGAAATGGGATGTCGAAAACAGTTGGGCAGTTGCTCAATGTGAAATATTGTTTCAACTATATTCGATAAGGATGAAAGTTGATAAAGGGCCTTACGCATACAGTGGGAAAAAAATATCTTCTTAACATGTTTCATCTTCCTTGTTTGAGCTTGTTTCTTTAATTTTATCTCCTGTATTCTTGTAAGAAAATTCTCGGTGAATTACTTATTACGAAAAACCTTCAACTCATGCCTAGGGTACAGCGTGGCAATATATCGAACTGATTAAAAAAAATCCTGGTCTTTACTTCCTAAGCCAGAGTTACAGAACCACTCGTCGCACATGCTCTGCGTAACTCTGGCTTTCTCCCAGATACATCTGATGAATGACTTTCATTTTAATATCGTCTGACAATTTAGAAACTTGAGTCGCAACACTTGTGCTACCAAACCAGTTTCTCAAAAGTAAAAATAAACTATTACATAACACTAAAAGACAAAAAAATAAATCCACCCGTTCATAAACCAGCCCAGATTAACAGATTTAAAATACCTCATAAAATTGCAAACCCTTTCCAAAGAATAGATTTCGGTCCTTCCATTCGAATAAATCTGGACGATTCTCCGAATTCGGCCCAAAGGACCAACTAAGGATCATGCGATTTGTAACACAATAAAATCGAAGTACAATAAAATATAATGTTTATTTCCCTTAAGATTCGTTTATTGATAAAAAGGTACAATTTAAGGCTGGTTTCACAGGTCTACGGAAGACCAGAAGTGTTATAATAATAATCTTCTATGACTTTCACACAACGCCATCTAGTCTCAATATAAGTAAAGCTTATATTATGAGTACTAGACAACTGATTAACATACTTATATACTTCTAAATACAACATATTTTAGATAAATTACACCCAGACACAGAACAAATAATCGTACTCATCACACAAACATTTACCCCGAGTGAGAATCGAACCCACGACCTCCAGTATAGCAGTCAGGGCCACTATATATGTTCCTCGACCGATTTCGGCCACGGCGACCTCTTCACTCTCCGTTTTACAGTTCCATTTGTCGTTGATGTGCTCGTGCATGGCTCACATAGCCGATCTTATTACTAAATGTTCGCGCACAATGTGGGCAGGTCAGTACACCATTGCAAAAATTGTATGGTATGGCACAAGGTGGGCGTGCTTTTAATTCATCGCGTCTAGCATCCAGTTCGGAACAGCGTTTGTCCTCAAAGTCTTTGACTCTGGTCTTTACCAACGTCCTCCATTCTGGTCGTCGAATAGCCATTTGTTCCCATTCTGAAGGCTCAATATCGCACTTTTTCATATGGCGCTTCAGCACATCTTTATACCTGAGGAGTTGCCCGCCATGCTTACGCTTGCCCTCCTCAAGTTCAGAAAAAAAGATGCACTTTGCTGTACGCTTATTCGCCATTCGTGATAGATGTCCACACCAGCGGAGCTGTCTGCGCATGAGGTAGGCCTCGATCCCCATAATGTTAGCTCTTCGCAACACTTCCGTATTTCGGATGCGGTCAGACCAACGGATGTTCAATATTTTGCGCAGACATTTCATATGGAAACGATCCAGAGCTCGAATATGGCGGCAGTAAACCGTCCATGACTCCGATGAGTACAGCAGGCTCGGCAATACTACAGCCCTATATATGTCTATTTTAGTAGCCAGCTTCAGGTCATGTGAGCTGAAAACCTTGCGATCCAGTTTGCCGAATACCGCGGCTGCGGCACCGATCCGACTGTTGATTTCAGCATCAAGGTCGCACTTTGATGTTATAGTGCTCCCCAGGTAGCGAAATGTATTCACCTGCTTTAGTACGTCCTCACCGAGTTTAATGGTCAGTGTCTCTTGACCACGGACATCTAAAGACATCACTTCCGTCTTTTTGACATTAATCTTCAGACCGAAATTTCGACAGGATTTGTGTAGATTGGCCATAAGTCGTTGCAGGCCTTCTGGGGAATCAGTTACAAAACACAGATCATCTGCATAGACAATCTCAGTGATCAGTGCGTAAGAAACTTTGGTACGAGCCTTGAGCCTGGCTAAGTTAAAAAGATTGCCATCATTACGGAAACGTATGCGAATTCCTTCAGGAGTTGTCTGTAAAACTTCCTGAACCATAACTGCAAAATATAACGCGAACAGTGTGGGCGCAAGGACACAACCTTGTTTTACCCCACAGGTAACGGGGAAAAACTCTGACTGATCTGCGTTTACAGCGACACAGCTCTGCATATCGTCATGAAGCAGTCTTAAAAGTCTAACAAATTTCTCCGTGCATCCTAGTTTCTGCAGAACTAACCAAAGGGCTTCTCGCGGTATACTATCAAAAGCCTTCTCAAGGTCAACAAAACAGAGATACATATTGCGACCCTGTTCTCTGCTTTTTTCTTGTAGTTGACGCAATGAGAAAATGGCCTCACAGGTACCACGGTCGGGTCGGAAACCAAACTGGGATTCTGGCAGGATCTTTTCCGATAAATTTCTAAGTCGATTCATTAGAACTCTAGCGAAGACTTTTCCCGGAACTGAGAGTAAGGAAATACCGCGGTAAGAACCGCAATCGGCTCGATCACCTTTGCCTTTATATAGAGCCCGAATGAGAGACACTTTAAAAGTGTATGGGACTTGTTCTTGTTCCCATATAGCGGCAAAAAGTTTCCAAATCGCAAAGTGCAGGTCCTCCCCACCGTACTTCAATAACTCTCCCGGTATGGAGTCCACTCCAACTGCACGATTATTTTTCTGCTGTTTAATGGCCAGAGTAACCTCCTCTAGGGACACTGGCTCGTCAAGCTCGAAGGCATGAGACTGTTGAGGTAACGAGCGAACGTGGTCTATGTTGACAGAATGATCCACGTTAAGTAGCTTCTGAAAATGCTCCGCCCATCGCTCGAGTATTTCTTTCCTATCTTTAAGAAGCCCTTTGCCATTGGTCGGCCTGAGTGGGACTTTTGCTGTAGAGGATATACCAAGCAGGCTTCTTACCTCATTGTAAAAATTGCCTAGCTGGTTGGTATCAGCAAGCCATTGTATGTGATGAGCCTTCTCCAACCACCAATTCTCTTTCGCCTTTCGTGTGAGCTTACGAAGCTCCATTTCACTATGACGTACTTCCGTAACAGTTTCACCTCTATGTGTTCTGCTGTGCCGCCTCAAAAGTCGACGGTGTCTATCAATAGCGTCCGTTAGTACCCCATTATTTTCATCAAACCAGTCCTCGTGTTTTCGGACCCTCGGACCTAAAGTTGATGTAGCAGTTCCGAGAATTTGAGAAGAAAGGGACTCCCACATTTTGCCGACTTCACCGGATTCTAGATCAAGAGGCTGCAAAACAGAACTCAAGTTTTCGGCATATTCCTTTCTCGTGTCTTTATCTTGAAGTCGTTCAAGATTCAGATGCTTTTGTTTCGGTCTGTCTGATCTACGGGGATGTTGATGTCGAAAACGTATCTTAAGAACCAGAAGCCGATGATCAGTCCAACAGTGAGCGCCGCGCATGGCACGGGTAACCTGAACCTGTGACACATCTTTCTGACGCACTATAGCGTAGTCAATAAGATGCCAGTGCTTTGATCTAGGGTGCATCCACGTGGTCTTATATTTAGCTCGTAATCTGAACATGGTGTTTGTAATCGCAAGATCGAATTGTGCGCAGAGACTAAGCAACAGCTGTCCGTTGCTGTTCATATTTCCAAGACCATGTCTGCCTAGAACTTTAGGCCAGGCTTCATAATCCCGACCCACCCCGAGCATTAAAGTCACCCAAGAGTAGGATCTGCTCTCTTGTCTGAATACGATCTAAGCACTGCGTTAGCTCCTCATAAAATTTGTCTTTAATCTCATCAGACTTGTCTAGCGTTGGGGCATAGACACTGATGATATTAAGGTAATTGTTATGTTCCATGTGAAGGCGTAGTGTAGTAATACGGTCGGAAATGTGTACAGGGTATTCTTCTAGGTGTTTGACAAGCTTATTCTTGACTGCAAACGCTACACCTGACCTTCGCGGTTCGTTGGCAGCAAGTCCCTTCCAATAAAAAGTGTATCCACCCACGTGTTCTGTCAGCTCTCCTTCATCGGGGAGATGTGTTTCGCTGAGCGCAGCCACATCAATATTATAGCGATGAAGTTCTCTTGCTACGATGGCAGTCTTTCGTTCCGGACAAATGTTTGCTTCGCGATCTAGAAGTGTACGCACATTCCACGCGCCAAAGGTCATTAATGCTGGTGTTGATTTTATATTCTTTATATTTTTGTAACGTCGACCGCGAATTTGGGATGCAGAGGCAGCCGCGGTTGCTACCCTCTTTGTAGGTTGGGATGAGCATTTGTTTAGGGCACCTTTTCTAGCCCCCTCCCCGGCTGAGCGGGGAAAGCAGTGCCACCCTAAATAGGGCTGCTTTGTCACCTCGGGTGTTGCCGAATCCGCCCTGTCACCCCCGATGCAGAGCAGAAGCGACCACGATGGTAATACTACACCCCCCAAGGCCGCCTACGTGCAGGAGTCAGACAAAGCTCAACGAGCATCACGTCAAGCCTCTCTACCTCCCCCTATCGCCGCAGGACTAAACTGAATTGCGGAGTCCTTATACGGAAGCGGTCAGTTGCGCAGGATATATTAACGTGCACAAGAGTACGCGCAAAACACAGGTGCACTTACTCGTCTTTGTCTTTCTGTGTCCAGTGGAACGGAGACCGTTACGACCGGAGGAAGACTAAGACAGATGAAATAGTATTTCGGTGCAAGAAAAGGTACAGGGGGTCAACACTTTTTTTCACACACTCCTTTAATCGCCTTTTACGATACCCACGGGAAGATATGGGGGTGGTGTTATTCTACTCTGCCGACAACCACACGGCCACTGAACCACTAGACCAACAGGTTAAATCTACTGACCTGATATAAAATCGGCTTTTAGTATAAATTATAATTATTTCCGAGTTCAATGTCTACTTAATGATATTTATCTAAATTGGTTGGCCAGTAATGTTATTATTATTTTCTTAGGGATTGGTAATAATGGAACATTATGTAATAAATTGTTGAGGTTATTGGTTATTTAGTAAGAACTTCTTAGCAGTTACGAGTAAATATACAGTATGGAGCAAAAAAAACACGTTTTGAAAAAGGTTTTGACATTTCCTATAAATTTTAATCAGCTTTAAGGGGTTCTCGAGAAGTTTTTTTCTAGACTGACTCAAACTCAAATAGATTTAAGTCAAACATGTTTGACTGAACAGTTTGATAGTTTAATTAGCTCAGGAAACCATTTTGTGAGTTTCTTCATTTCCGTATTCATTAAAATACGTCTAAGTATTTTAATTTCGGTAAACAAATTTAAACACGACAATTTTCCACAATAAATTTTCAACAAAATCCAATTTAAATCAAAATACATCCGAAAAAGGAAGAACACCAAATCCTTTCCCCATCTAGTTTAAAATAAATCCATTCACAACTTTCGAAAATCCAAGAAAACGCTTGTCATACTAAAACATTTTCGTAGAAAACCTTTGGAGCGCGTCTTTTCATTTTAAATCGACATTTTCTCTCATATCCGAGCTTTCAGCATTTCGATAACTTTGGGAGAATGATTTGACACATTTTACTAAGCGAACACAATCGTGTCGGGTTATGTGTGTATGCATAGCTCTTTGTGTGTGTCTGACGATTCCATCTAAGTATATCTATGTGAAGGCACAGTATAATAACTTATACGGTATGACGTCCTTATACAAACGGGCGCAACGCTAGTTATGCCTACTTTTTCAGATCGTGGTATCCACTCATTTTTTTTTGTTTTGGTAAGGCGGAGGAATCCGCATTGACAATCACCTCTTCGGGGGAAGAAGTGGATAGTGTCAGAATCTTACTGAATAAACCTGAAACGCCATGCAACGCCTCTAACGTTTGTGAACTGATGAACTAACGGTGTTATGTTGATGTAATTAAAATGCTGTAGTTAGGCAGCCCTATCGCTGTGACGTGCCGCGCGACTTTAGGTAATAATTTTGAAGGAACGGTCGAATCATACTACATGTTTATTTATACTGTGGTGTAGTGTGTGTGTGGATGCATGCACGAGAGAGACTCATTGTGTCTTTGACTTGCTACTGCAATCACACGGTAAGGTGAATTGAGTTGTATGCACGAGTTTTGTATAGAACTGAATGTAGCAGAAATGCGTCTGAAATTCTTGACGGGCCTGTTGGCCTAGTGGTTAGTGGCCCTGACTGCTATATCGGAGGTCGTGGGTTCGATTTCCTCCCCTATTGTAATCTGAAATCGCCAATGTGCAGTGAGTGGTGATCAAACCCTCAAACCTTCCCTAGATGGGTAGAGGCCTGTACTCAGCAGTGGAACATATACAGGCTGATTTATATAAATCATATATACAAAATACAAATACTAGATATGGTGCACATTATTCAAATAAAAAAAAAAGAATAACTGCACTTCCGAACTCTCCTAAAAAACATTTATTACATCTGAAGCACAAACGCCTGAAATGAGTCTCAAATCTAACCATCATTTACCTCATTGTATTCCTATCTCTTTCTTATGCTGGACATGAATGTGGACGGATATAGGGGAAGAGGACGACCAAAGAAACGATGGGTGGATTGCGTGAGAGATGATATGGCTGCAAAGAGTGTGACTTGCGAGATGACGTCAGATAGGAACGTGTGGAAGAAGAAGACATGCTGCGCCGACCCCAAATGATACTGGAATAAGGGCAGGGGAATGACGAGGTTGTTAGTATAATATCTTTCTAATACCTCAGCTCTCTGTCTTCTACTTAGCATGAGTACCTATCACCACCTTCTAAAGTTATTACTTTAGATAACAGGTATTGCAATTGTGGAAGCGTGACAGAGCACTACATGGCATAGAGCGGTTTCTCTCTTCCACAACTGTATTATAATTTTAAGACGTGATGGTAGACCTTCAAGCAATGACGGTACACAATTTTCAAGCGCATTACTTAGTTCAAATTTTAAATATCATCGCTACGCCATTATGCGAGAAATGAATTTCATCATTGTTGGAATATTTTGTTTTGGCAAGCGTTTATGTTGCTACTGGTAACGTTTTTAGGGTTTCGTAGCCGAATGAACAACCCCTTTGTTTTTTGATACGAGGATCCTTAGACTCCCAAGCACAGGGGAGGGGTAAGCGAGTAGTGTCAGATTCTTCAGACACAAACCTTAGTCCTGGGTGGGTATCGAACCCGTGACCGCCGGTCATGACAGTCAGGGTCACTAATCACTAGACCAAGTAGCTAGTATTTGAAACCTCAATATTATTTCTAGGAAGGTCATGTTTTAATTTTTGAATTATCCATTTATTTCTTGAAATATACGAGACTAAATTGCTAATAACGAGCAAAATATAATATTCACGAACCAATTTAGTGTACCATAAAATTATAATGATATTTATCAACCTAATTATATAAAAACAAACAATTAAAACCAAGGTACCGTATAACAAACACCCTTTAATAATATTTGCTTAAAAGCAAACACACGTATAACAAATTTCATACAAATATTTATACAGGATGTTAATATTATAAAAACTAAACATATTGCTGACTTTAGCTCCCGTAAAACCTTTTAAAGTAATACTGTTGGTATTGTGTAAAAGAGACGAAGCTATAAGTCGTGTAGTGCGCTGTCTTGCTCTTACACCCGCAAAAATCCTACTTTCAGATGTATTTATATAATGTCTCCTCACCGATTGCGGCCACGGCGGCTAGTGTTACTATGACATCAGCCAGCTACGCGGTACATAATATTATAGTGCACAAGCGTGTGCTAACACAGGTGCACTCTCTGTTCCTTTACTCTCATAGCCCGATGGAACGGCAATCCGTCGTGATCGGAGAGAGATCAAGCGCAGGACCCACATTTTTACGTGCCTACCCAAACACGGAAGCTGTGACATTTTATTTCTAAACCGCACACAACATTCGATAAGTCAGTGCACCCCGTGGGGATCGAACTCGAAACCTTTGACTTGGCAGTCCTATGGTCTGACCACTAGGCTATCACAAGTGTATTCGACGGGCCTGTTGGTCTAGTGGTTAGTGACCCTGACTGCTAAGCCGGAGGTCGTGGGTTCGATTCCCACCCAGGACAAATGTTTGTGTGATGAGCACGATCATTTTTTGTTCTGTGTCTGGGTGTAATTTATCTATAATATGTATGTATTTAAAAAATATATAAGTATGTTTATGTGTAGTATGTCTAGTACTCATAACACAAGCTACTTAGTATGCTTAACTTGAGACTAGATGGCGTTGTGTGACTGTTAGGGAATATTATTATTATACTTTCTCTTAATGTAAGACTGTTGCATTTGTGGAAGAGAGACGCCGCTCTATGCTGTATAGAGCGCTCTCTCGCTCCTTTGACAGTAATAATATATTTTAAGAGTTTTGTACAGTGGTCGGTTTTAATACCCTATTAATTTAGATTTATACTATAAAGTTGAATTTTATGAAATTAGTAAGCAAAATTTATTATCTACCCTTTATTTTATGGGTTTTCACTTAGCTTTTAGTTCCTGGGTTTGCCTGTAAAAGTAACTTTTTTGTTCATTCTCACTTTTACTAAATAAATAACGTGTCCACAACTAAAATAATATTACTTTAAGATGTAATGGTAGACCCATAGTAAGTCTTATCTTTTTCTTAGCATATTACGTCCTACTGCTGAGCAAATGTCTCATCTAAATCCAGAAGTAAGATATTTCTTTAATATTATTAGAACCGAAATCTCCCTATACAATAACAGTATAATAATATCAAAGAAATATCTACTGTTACTTACATAAAAAAACTCTCCTTTTTGAATCGAAAAATTGCAATAATAATATTCAGCCTATTACATACACACAATTTTATAATAATTCCAAGCTTCGCTTGCCTAAATATTCCAGCCGTATCAGCTCTTGTTTAAGATAATACAATAATAATAATTTCAAAATTTACAGCCATAACGAAAATTTTGATAAGGTTTTGATTAACTACTAAAACAAAGTTTAAGAGGAAATTTATGATTACCCATGGATCCACTTTTATCCCAGATGTAACTGATTGCGAAAAAAGTTTCTAGGTTTAATTTTTTAAGAAATAATCGCTGGGATCTTTAAAATCGTTAATGAATGAAAGAGCCTAATTCATTTAAAGTAAGTCTATGTTGGATATTAGCCAAAAAGTCTTGCCAACGTTTTATTGTTTAATAAGTGAAAACTGTCTATTTTCATTTAATATATTGGACACGGGCGATAGATTAGCCATTGCTTAAAAAAATCTTTAAAAGGCGTTTTACTCAGCCGTGGGATTTTTGCAGGTTTGTGTGTGAGCGAGCGTAACATAGAAAGAAGTTAAGATCTCTAACAGTAAAAAAAACTGAAGAAGAAGATGGATGGATGGAACTCTGTCATGCTCATACGGTTAAGCCGATTTAGATCAAACTTAGTTTCCCGACAAAGACAGAATTTTTTTAAAGTTTTTGTAGCTATTAGACACATTTGTGCGGGTGTAGTCGTAAGAAACAGCTACTACAAAATAAATATAAATCGACTTCTTGACTTTCTATAAAAAAAGTAAACAACAACTTCCTCCTTTTCAGAAATCGGTTATAAACTGCTCCGAAACAAAACGAATCGCTCAAGAATATTAACCCTCAAACGGCCATAGAATAATAATTTATATCTCCCTATACAATAACAGTATAACAAAAGTTTGGTCATTGGCTAAAAATACCCAACCTCTGCAAGTTACGGTTATTGAGGGTTGGTTACACGGTATATTAAAACGAGGTTTTATGAACTCAGTTTACTGGAACTGGGTTTAAACTGTTGTTGACATATTATATCAAGACCGAGCCCAATGTATTGTAGTGATGCTAGTGTTAAATGTTTTGAAGTAAATAAAAGTTAGAAAATAAAAAATAAGTACATAATATTTGTGTTAATGAGGCAAAAGGAAAAATACGTATACAATATCATTGATCAAACTACTTGACGAAAATGAAAAAAAATAACATCATCCCTAATTGCTTAGAATGCCAAGTCCAAAGCTGTAGATTTAAATCCCGGCACCCACTAACGTATTTTCAAATTAATTTACTAAACGTTTCTTGTTTCTTGCTAAAACGGTGAAGGAAAACATCGTGAGCAAACCAGCTAAAAATCTTTTAAACATGCGTGCCACGTCAGAGGCCTATTGTTTAAACTCTGACACCAATTTGTACATCAACGATACGACAAGAAGAACAAAAACTGAACCAAAGTAAACGCATTAACCAAGATTACCTCCAACTGAACGAGTTGACTCCCATCCGTGAAATCAGTCCTTAACGGTTAACGACTGAACCGATGGTTACATAACGTTTCTAATTAACCCAAACTGACTTGTTTTCGTTTTATTGTGCTTCGGATAAACAAGGGTCGAAATGACCAGTGTAGTCAGTTGAAAGGGTCAATACAATTTTATTTGTTTTACCGTTTCTCGATAACTATTGCTTTTGATACTAAATTTGGGTTATGGCGAAATTTATGAATGTAGAGTAGGAAAAGAAATAGAAAGGAATTGATAATAGCTTTAGGGATTAGTGCAAAAGGCGAAAAGAAACGCTTTTATCATTCATTTGTTATCATTCTGTCTATGTGTGCGTCCTGACATTTTTTTTTTTCGGAAATGCTAAATGGAACTCTTATACCATCAATTTGTGGCCTGTGTGTCTTTCTGTCCGTTAGACAGAAACAAGAAAACAGAGTAATAAATAAAATATATCATTGTATTTTTTCTATTAAATATGCGATAAATGGTGTCTTGAAGTTTTGGTAGGTACGTGTTAATGAAAAAAATCCTTAAGGAAATAAGTAAGTAAATTTTGTGTCTATTGTAGAAAAAAATCGTGACCGGTACAAAAATGAATATTATAACCAACTCCATTCTCTTTCTTTCTTAAAAACTGATTTCCAAAATTGTATTTAAATAAACTACCAGCTTCACTCAAAATGCAGGGTAGTATGAACAATGATAAATTACCTGATATTTTGCTCCCAACGTTACAAATAGCGAAGTTATTTTAACGGTTGGAAATTCCTTATTGATCGACTTGTTTCCGGGGTTCAAAATATCTTTGTGACATAATAATGTATAGTGGAGGTCAACCGGCTTGCCACTGGCGTGAATCAGAGGGTCTGGCTTCGCTTTGGAGTAATTTTGCAATTGTGGGAAAGAGATAGAGCGCTATGCGTGGTAGAGAGGGAAGATTTTTGGTGTTGTGGAAATGTTATGGCGTATGTTACTTGGGATAAGCCCATCATTGACCTATCTTCGCCTTTTGACGGGCCTGTTGGTTCTGTGGTTAGTGGCCTTGACTGCGATACCAAAGGTCGTAAGTTCGATTCCTAACAGGACAAATTATACTACTTTAATTTCTCGTAGTATTGGCCTTCAAAGCTTCTTTTAAGATACGTCGGCGTTGGCTACCAGTCTCACCGACAGCTGACCACCGTATATCACAAAGCGACTGCCTATCTAACCTCCACAACCCATGTTACTGGGTAACACAGTGTCCCATAGTAAGACTGCACGTCTGAATTGTAATGACTTAACGACTGTTAAAGATCAACCTACCACTGTCGGTATAGAAAAGTCAGATAAAAACAACTGTTTAAAATTCAAAACATGGACAAAGTAACAATATTTAATACAATATTAATGAATTTTTTCTCTCTTTGTATTCTAAAACGCTTTGAGGAAATTCGGAAGCATCGACCAAAGAAAATTGACGTTTAATTTTTTATTGATATTTCTTTGAACTGGGCTTCTGTTGGTTTATATTTATTGGAGGAAAAGGCTTTATTTGGATTAATTTGGGAATTGTTTAGGTGTTTATTGAATAAAAATATTGTGGAGTTCTTTTTTTGGTTTGTTACTTATTTACCCTTTTTGAATTGATTTTGGGATGGTAACGCAATGCTACGAGAAAAGTGGACTGATTAGAAACTTAGTATGAAAAAGAGTAGATGATAACAGTAGATTTTTTTAAAGGGGACTCAAAAAGCGGTGGCGGGATGAGTTTAACGTACACCGCGGGGACTGGTTCAAGGTGCCGCAAGATAGAAAGATGTGCAAAAATTTGGGGGAGGCTTTTGCTCAGCAGTAGGACGAAAAAGGTTAGGGCAATAGGAACTTTACAATACTATTTTTATGAAGCATTTACATTTCTTTTAGGTAAACTTAAGAGTAAAAAAAAAAAAATATTAAAAAAGAAAAAAGCCGATTACCGATTACTACCATTAACTAAAAAGAGCAAAACAAGCTCTATAATTTAGTGTGAAGAGTATACAGAACACCGTATATTACATTTTATTCGATACTTGCATATTTTTTTTTAGTAAACTTAAGAGTAAAAAAGAGAGTCATCTTTCTCTTTCACCTTTGATCTTAACTCTACATAAGACTCGAAGTGTTTACGTGCGTCACATCACACGTTAACATACATTAATCCTGCCTTTCCTCTTCAAACACCCTTCTTGAGAGTAACGGACGGACAGTTGAATATTTGAGTTCTGAAGGACGAGAGCTCTTTAAAATGTCTTGCGTTTTGTAATACAGAAATGAGGATAATCTTGTTCATTGGACTGTTGGCCTAGTGGTAAGTGACGCTGACTGCTATAACGGTGGTTGTGGGTTCGATTCCCACCCAGGACGAATGTTTGTGTGATGAGCACTTTCGTTAATTGTTATGTTTGAATGTAATTTATCTATGATATGTATGTTGTGCAGTACTCGTAACACACGTTACTTTAGTATGCTTAATTTGTGACTTAATAGTGTTGTGTGAATGTTGAGGAATATTGATCTATTTTGGTGAATTCAGCGTTTTAGGATTTAATAATATTTAAGGACATATCCGATATAACTGAATTTAAATTATTGTTTTAGATACCTGAGATTTTCCAAAAATATGTTTTTATAAACCGTTAGTACTCATTCGTTAGTTTAGATCAAAAATGTCGTGAGTATTCAATAAATTCGTAGAATATTGTTATGTAACCGAAAAACTATACTATTGGTGTTCCATACAACTATTAGGCAATGTATACGATACCGGAGACCTCTAAGCGAAATATCAAATACTAGTTATTGCCCGCGATATTGTTTGCGTAAATTTCGGTTATTGCTTCAATAACATTACCAACTGACGCAGTCGGTAAGAAAGTAGCATATAATAATAATATAGTCTGATATTATATAAAATCAACTTTTATCATGCTCTAGTATTCAAACCTCGCTTTACAAGTTTATTTCTTTCAAAGTCATGGACTTTTCTCAATATAGATCCCTGTAAACGTTCATTGCATAAAGACGGATTCGTTGAAGCGAAAGCCTTTGGACATTTTCCGGACACGACTCTACGTTCCTATCATTTAAAATGTTCAAGCTAAAGTTACGTAACTTCTTTTGAAATTTGTCGTATACTGTAAATGGAATATAATCATTGTGCTGCCCGCAACTTGGCTCCTGCGAATGTTAGTTATAGCATATGCAAAAGCATAACGCCGTTGGACGTAGTCGGTTAAAATGTAGCTTATGTGTTAATCAAAAAGTAGCCTATTGAGTTTTTTGCCGACTCATCTACATAAAACATTTTGAAACCGACTGCGTAAGACAAAGTTAATTGCAGCTAAAATCGACTTCCGTGCAGGCGAAACCGCAGGTAAATGCTGGTTCATAAAATAATTGGTCTGATTTTTTTTGCAAATTTTATGTTTCTCTAACAGACACAATAAAAAAACTTATACCACATCATTACAATGCAAAGAAAAAAAAATAACAACAAATAAATTTCAAAACTCAATACCCACTACAAAATCTATTAAAAAATAAAGTCGTAACAACTGGAATCCCAATATATCGCATTTTAAACCTCAATAAACACACTTACGAGCCACTTTAGCATTCAAAGATGTGTATCAATGTTGCCAGCTGTAAATACGAGGGCTGTGTTGCCAACAATGCGAGAGTTAGGGTTGTCGCATATTGGTATTGAAATGTAGAGCAATTTTTCTTTTATGTTTTGTTGTTGTAATGTTGTAATATAATTTAATGTGGACTAAACAGTCTTATCCAACATTTTTAACGTGGGCAAAATGTTATTACATCTCTACATAGTATAAAACAGAGTCGCTTCCCGCGTTTAATCTATACCTACATAAAAATAAAAGTAAAGGTTTTGTTTGTAATATTGAAATCACCGTTTTTTAGAACGTGCTTATAAATAAATACACGGGATGAGAACCAATCTATTTTTTATTATTTTTGTATGTCTGACTGTCAATTTGGCAGCAAGCTGTTTTAATAACAAGTAACTTAGGCTACTTTTATTTTCAGTAAATAAAGCTTTCATTTCTTATTAGTTAAAATTCACGCAGACAAAGTCGCGGAAACGCCTAGTATCGTACAAAAATCAATTATATTTCACAAAAGCAAAAATTCAATCTAAAAACAGCCAGACTACATTGATAACACATTCGCAGTGCGCGGCCATCTTTAAAAATCCTTCAAGTCTTATTGAAATTCCGATATTTGATTTTTCATTCATACAGAGCGATGCAAAATGAATTCATATTTCATAAAACATTATCAATTCGAGATTTTAATATGTTAACTGAACGTCGTGGAGTGAAAAGTAAAATATTCGACGAAATAGGTCAATCTTTTTGTTGAATATTTGATTCTTTGCAGTTTTTATTGTACTGATGCATACTACTTTTAATAGTAGTATATTTTTGTTAAGTTTGTAGCTGTGATAGTCTAGTGGTAAGACCACAGGACTGCCAAATCAAAGATCTACAGTTCAATCCCCACAGCACACCAACGAATATTTTGTGCGTTTTAGGAATATTACTATACGCATGAACAATATATTTTTTTCCGCGTAATTAGCTGGTGTCATAGTAACACTAGCCACCATGGCCGAAATCGGTCCAGATATTATTATTTGTATCTCTTTTAATTCACGGGATAACTTCAAGGGAAGATACCCGGTCCTTTTTAAAGGCTTACACGGGGACACAGGTCCAACATGCAGAGGCCTTGTTGAGAACTTTAATCTAAAATGTGATGGGGCACCTACCAAGGGCCATCCACCCCTGCTCTATGAAAGAACAGACATGGACGGCCCAAGGTAGCTGCAAGACTATTGTAAATTATAGAGATTGAACTAAGTTGGGCTATTAATATGATTTGTTAGGTGTAAGTGTTTCTTTAAAATAACTATGGAGAACTATTGCACCTGCCTTTCAATACATTAGAATGCAATAAAATTGGCAGGCGGTGACTCGCCGACTCCAAGATGGGCCCCCTATTATACCGCCACGATAGGCAGCAGGTGGGCAACACCAGAGAGCAAAGGCTAAGGGGTGTAGAGAGGTGCGACACCGATTTCGCCATCGCGGGTCACAGACCCGGAGCGGGTTTCCTCGTTATTACGCCATTAGACACTTCCACCCCCGAGCATATAGCTCTTGCGACCCCCCCTCTAGCCAGCCAGTTAAGGCAAGAAAGAGCTGGGAGTCCTCATGAAGAGTGACCCCCCTGGGGCATTCAGGTTCCGTTGTGTCGCCACACACAAACAGCTCGCCACAAGCTGCCCTGCGGATGTATGCTCCTACATAGACCTTCAAATACATTTTTTATTTATACCTCAAGGTTTGAAAAAGCATACTAATATGCCCTCAGGTCTTGCGTTATCCCCATGATGAGGTAACGACTTGCCCCGAGGGGTAATATTAATATTGTTAATATTTTCAGCATTGTCTGTAAATTGGTCAATTAGTTAGATTTTTAAGCATCAATAGAAACTAAAACATATTCTTAGCTACATATTCGTGAAAAAAAAATACATTTTTGTATAACAATTTTCTTCTAGAAACCTTGACAAGAGAAGATAAATTGTCAACGTGGGGACGTTTGTAATTTCGAGATTTTAAAAGAGATGTTTTACACGATATCATCCTTATTTAATTGTAAGCTTTTTGAAACCAAGACATGAAATCTATAGAAACGACATTCCTTTTCGACAAATGACGTGACTTTGTCTAGTCAGTTCAATACATTGGAGCGATTCGTCAGCGTTAGCTTGAGGAATCTCAAATACAACTCATCAACTATCACCCTGGTTATCCCAAAAGTGATAAACCGTTCATCTTATAAACTAACGTGACTCATTAAGGACATGTTACACAAGGGTCCACAAAGGGTCATACAGACCTTTGACCTTACAGAATGTCTTTGTCCCTATTGTTTGAGGTCCCAAACATTGTTTGTCAGGCCTGATTATGTAACGTTGAATAAAAAAGGTTAGGTGAGAAGATTTAACCATCTTTTGTTGGTGTAGGTTTAATTTAACTGGTGTAATAATGGTTAGTAATATTAGTTGTGTGGTTATCTTAATTTGAAGGTAGGCTATGGACCAAGAAAGGGTTTAATTAGGCGTTACTAGTTTTGTTAGTAGTGTTACATGTATTAGTCTAGAACAAAATATTAGGAGCAATTTCCCAGTTCTGGGATAAAGGGTGGAGATAATGGTGGTAATGTTGTTATTCTATGATGTACGTATATAATTTGGATATAATGTGTGTTAGTTAAATACAGGTCAACAAGGCTGGCCTGTTGGTCTAGTGGTTAGTGGCAATGACTGCTATACTAGAGGTCGTGGTTTCGATTCCCGAAAGAAAAATATCAAAAGATCATATTATTTTGTATATTTCCTAGCGTTTGTCCGCTTTGTAAGCGTAAAAATTTTAGCTGATTCTCAGACCAGTTTAAATGCATATTCAAAATTTCATAAAAACCGGTCGAGCCGTTTCGGAGGAGTTCAATCACGTACACCGTGGCACGAGAATTTTATATAATAGAAAACAATAGTTAGGTAAAAACCTTTGCAGGAAAATATTGCAGATATTTACAGTCAGATAAATACAAATTTCTAAACCTAGATTACGTTTTATTTATTTTACCGCAATACCTTAGTTCCTTAGTAATTCTATTCTTTGTTCTATCTCTTGATTAAATTACTTAGTTAAAGGAAGAATCCCTTTGTTAAGACTTAACTAGCGGTTGGCGGTATCTTTTATCTAAAACAATTGTCAGAAGTATTTACTTCGAGTATTGTTAAGAATACTTAATTCTGATTGTTAAGGATGTTTTAATTGAGTCGATTTTATTGGTTTTGCTTTGTAGATTCCACAATTCTAACAACGCCATCTAGTATCAAATTTAGAATATGAGAGTTACTTGTGTTATGAGTACTGGACGATTGATAAACATAGTATACTTTTATAATTCTAAATACATAGATTCTTCTTAGTATGATTATACACAAGATGTTTTACCCGCTAAAACTGCAAAAATATCACCCTCCTCTAACGTAGTCGGTTAAAAAATTAGCCTATGTGTAGGTGTACTGGACGTCTTCAGAATTGATTCAGCCGTTTCAGCGTGAAAGAGTAACAAAGATAAATCTTCGTGTTTATAATATTAGTATGTATAGTTTTGAGCTTGACCCAAAAGGTCATTCCTAACAGTTATTATTCTTCCCAAAACTCCTATTGCCTTAAAGTTCCCAATAAAACCCACTTCGTCCTAACATAACTTGAATATTGAGTATCAAAACAACACTTATAAAGTTTGGCGTACAAAAACATCTCTGAAATATTTGTAGGCACTGAAATACAGGTTGTTATCTTGTAAAGATATAACAAAAAATATTCTCAGTTATAGAAGTATGAAGAATTTATTAATCAATAGCGATTATTCCAATTTTTGCGCGGCTGCAATATTTCTGTTGAAACAATATATAATATTATACGTACGTAAACTTATCGCGATGTCAAAAGATTAATAATTTAACTTGTCATAACAGTGTGTCAAAAATAAAATGAAAAATTAAATAGTAAAAATGATCATGTATTAATTTTGTAATACTAATATTATTTTCTTGTAGGTTTTGACAAATCATTAATTTGTCAGTTGTCAAATTATCTAAGAGGACAGATAGTTACAAGTTCATTTCAATAAATTGGTTGTAGAAATTAATTCGTTGCAATATCAAAACGTATGAAGATCGCTGGTAGATTATTAAATTCATAAGAATTTCAAAATAACATACCACTTACAAGACAATTTTTTTTTATAAATTTGAATAACAAAACTCTCATTTAAGCGAGTACTTCTAATTGGCTCTCTGCCGTCTATAACTTCATTATATTGTTAAGTTATTATATCGCTATAAGTCTTTCATAGTCTATTAAATCAATAAATTTATAAATTCATACACTTTTTTATCCATACATTTATTAAATCATCTCATCTTGCAATCACATAAAACCACAACATAACCTCACTTTATCATGAACATATTTATTTAACCTTAAAAGCATGTCATATTTAAACACCCTGTATAATATAACACGGGGCGTTCACAAGAGATTGATCGCTAGCATTAACATGATCATTGCGTGTTTCGCTTTTACCAAAATAAACGCATTTAGACTAAAGGTCCCGTCGATTTCTCATCGTCAAACCATTTTAGACCTACATGGAAAAATATTTTGTTTTAAGCCATCGTTCAAGCAATTTTTAATAGTTTATTATTATTTTATTATTACACCCAGACACAGAACAAACAATCGTGCTCATCACACAAATATTTTCCCTGGGTGGGGATTGAACCCACGACCTCCGGTACAGCAGTCAGGGCCACTAACCGCTAGACCAACAGGCCCGTCATAGAATATAGACACAAATAAACGTTTTAAAACGTCTCTAACCTAAGTATTTTACCTACATTCAGCAAGTCGTCAGTTATAGACTTGAAACCTCGTTTACAGAGAACCTTATACCAACATGTGTTATGAAACTCACGTATTTTCCACAAACTAGCGTTTACAAGGAATAACGGTCACATTTCCTCCTCATACTTAGACTAAGGTGCTATATCTATTTTAGTATAAGACTGTGGCCTCATATAAACGCCGGTTTTCAACATTACGCCGCGCGCCGTTCACGACGTCACGACGTTTATAATGTAATAGTTTGTCTCCGGACCGATTTCGGCCACGGCGGCTAGTGTTACTGTGACACCAGCCAGCTATGAGGGGTATTATAGTGCACAAGCGTGTGCTAACACAGGTGCACACTCTGTTCCTTTACTCTTGTAGCCCGATAGGACGGCAATGTCGTCACGTTTACTATACATATGTACTGGCTCTGAAGCTGTGAGAGCCTAGTGGTAAGACCATAAGACTGCCAAATCAAAGGTCTCGAGTTCGATTCCCACAGTGCGCACCGACTTTTAGAATGTTGTGTGCGGTTTAGAAATAAATATCACAGCTTCCGTGTTTCAAAAAGCACGTTAAGTGTAGGTCCTGCGCCTGATCTCTCTCCGGTCGTGTCGGATTGCTATCCCATCGGGCTATGAGAGTGAAGGAACAGAGAGTGCACCTGTGTTTGCGCACACGCTTGTGCACTAGAATATTCTAGTGCACAAGCGTGTGCGCGTCTTGTAGCGAATATGCACACCAACGCCCTCATGTTAATGTCAAAAGATCCTTGTAGCTCTACATCTGACACGCCGACGTCAGCGTTCATATGTACGGAGAGAATCGCGACGCGGCGTGCGTCGTGACACGTACAGTCACGAGCAAAAACATGTATACACGACCAAAAAAATGAATTTTAAGTCCTAGTCAAATGATTTATGAAAACGAGTTTTTTTTTTAAATAAACTTTTTTTTGTTTAGCTCTTACAATATCAGGAATATTTCATAACAGCTTCAAAAATAGCATTCGCATATGAAGTCTACTGCGACTGTTTGTGTATACATGTTTTTGCTCGTGGCTGTACACCGTTGATATGGTCTTAGAATGTAATACGTGACTATGTTATAACAAATATATCATTGTAAACTTTAAATGAGGTAACTTAATCTTAAGAGCGAGTTACTGCATTCAAAGTTTAATACACGAATAGTAAATGCTTATTATACGATTGCACAAAGCACGAAAATTATATCCACGATTCGTCTACGTGCAAAAGGCAAATGAGTTCTACACTCCATAACATTTGTAAACCTGAACATTCACACAACGCTATCTAGTCTCAAGTTAGGCATACTAAGCACCTTGTGTTATGAGTACTATACAACCAATAAACATAATAAATATGTATTCCTAAATATATTATATACAAATTATAGACAAATTACACCCAGACATACCTACGACAAATCGTGCGATCGTGCTCATCACACGAACATATTTCCTGGGTGGATATCGAACCCACGACCTCCGGTATAGCAGTCAGGGTCACTAACCACTAGACCAAGAGGCCCGTCAAAATTATGTGTGTGTTTTTAAACGCTGCATGAGACGGCTAGATTAATTCTGTAATATACATATTCTTACTGTAAGCAGACATTTTAGTAGGTATTTAATTGATTACTGAAAAACATTAGTTTATACAAAAAAGCTTTGTTACTATAAATATTGGAAACTATTATACAAATTTTTCGATTTCTTAAAGCCATATCTAGAAAGAAAGAAAGAAAATACATTTAATTGCGTAATCTCACTGTAAAGACATTTCTAAATGTATGTCTATAATTCTCATCTTTAACTAACATAAAAACCACTTCAAACTACTCATCACATTAACAGAATCACGAAATTAAATAACAATTATACTAAAATTCCTAACCAAAACAACAAATATATATTTTACACAGAAAATATTATTATATACCACACGCTACTAATCTCATAAACCTAATTTATGTACAAATACGACGTCTGTAACATGTCGTTATACATGATATTACCGTACTTAGCGGTAAGTCTTAATATTTTATTCAACAGCCCAAGCACAGTATAGGAATTATACAGTATGAAGTCTTCATAATATATAAACGGGCGCATCGCGAGTTATGCCTACGCTATCGGATCGTGGCATGATACAGTCGCAGTGACGAATTGGCGGTGTGTTGATAATGTAATTAAAATGCTGTAGGTAAATGTGTCTACACAATTCTTGTGTAGACTTTGCGCCCGGCTTTGTCACTCCCGTATAGGCCTTGTTAGCCACCAGCGCAAGTGCCAAAAGCAGATAAATTAACACAGCTGCTGTTTCAATCATCTGTCATAGATGTTAAACGCCACTGATAAGAGAAATGTGTAGAGCAGCCCCATCACTGTTATGTACC